>WBNH01008530.1:28699-88994 GCA_013401255.1 Urocolius indicus
GGGCCGGGCCGGGCCGCGGCTCCTCCTGCGGCTCCGCGGGGCGGCCCTGAGCGGGCGGCGGCGGAGGGGAAAGGCCGGGAGCCGCGGGGGCGGCGGCCAGGCCGAGCCGAGCAGAGCCGAGCAGAGCCGCGGGCGGGGAGAGAGGGTGAAGGGGATTTGACCCAGCCGGGCTTGTCCCTGGGTGCCCTCCACCCCCGGCCCCGCTCCCACAGGGTCCCCTTCATGGCGCACTGCGGGAGGCACAGGGGCGCCCCGCGGCAGGCAGCAGCGCCCTCCCGGCACCCGCTCCCCGCCCCGCCCCGGCCGGGCAGCCCGCGGGCACCGCCGGGTCCGCGCCTTGTACAAGCCCGTGCGGCGAGCAGCCTGCGGAGAGAAGCCCCTGGCGTGGGGGCGCTGGGGTGCAGCGTGGGGACGGGCCGAGCTGCGGGACACCTGCCAGGGTGCGGGACGAGAGGCAATGAGCTGCTTTTAAGCCCTTATGGGGAGAAGGTTCGCGTTGGTGGAGTTCTTACTCCACATTTTAGCAGTACACCACAGCAAAATCCAAGGGAAGTCGTCTGTAAGAGACGCTAATAAAACTGGCAGGCTTTTACACTGAGGAGGAGAGATGCTGGGTGCTACGGTCTCATTAACGAGTGCAATGCAAAGCTTGGAAATTAGTTGGTTCGGAGAACTACTGAAGGCAAAATGATTGGCTGTCTGGGGAAAAAAAAAATCCTATTCTTCCCTCTGCTTGTCTTTATCTGGGAAAAAAAAAAATCCTGGGTGTGAAGAAAACTTGCATAAAGACAGTTATTCAGACTCCAACGTGGGCTTTCCATCTGAAAGCCAAACCTAAGCCTGTAGCTGTTCTGCAGAAAGAGGAGTTACAAAGCAAATAGATTTGCTTTCAGTTTAGGCTGCTTTCAGGCCAGCAGTGTTAAATTTGGTGTGTTAGTCTCTGGATAGGATCCTTTCAGTAATTTTGTCACCAATTGATTTAGCATCCAAAAAATGCAGGCAGAAAATGGAGAGTGTGAAAGCAAGAATTCTGAGCGATGGTGGGTTGGGATAAACGAGAGAGGGCTGACAAGCCGATTGCCATGCAGCTTTGTGAGGCATACCCTTGTGAGTTCTTGGCACCTGTTTGTAAAGTCTGAATCAGGTTGTACTGATCACTGTCAGCAGAAACTTAGTGCAGGCTGAATGCGTGGCTATCTGGGCATTTAATTTTTGTAAAAGAAATCTCAATTCATGGGAGATTAATGATTTAAACAGAACTTGATTTATCAGGACCATGTGAGTGTCTCGAGGCTTTAGAAAGGCAACTTTGAAAGCTTCAGTATTGCTCCTCAAGCCTGAACATGTGTGGCTGCCATATTTGCTTTGTTACCCTCGGTTCTTTCTACATAGGCATGAATAACTGTTTTGTGGTCCCACAGAGTCAGTTATTACATACCAAAAAAGTACTGGAGGAGTTTGTGCGTAGCTGGTGAAAGGACCCACCATGCTGAAATTCAACACACCTCAAATTCATCTCAGAAATACAGCAGTTTTGCACTAAAAGACGACTAGCACCAGGTTGTGCCTGTGGCCCTCAAGACCCAGATTTTGTTGGAAGACGTTCTGGGTTCTGGTTTCTGAATAGTCCAAAGATCAGGCTGACAGTTTGGATGGGCTTTGCACAGATAAATGCTTGTCTGGCTCGTTATTTTATCTCTCCAGAACCTTGCCTGGACTTCTGCTTTTAGGAGAATGTGTCTTGCAGGCTTCTTTCCCATTAAATGGAGGAAGCATTTCTTGGCAGCTGTCTTTTCCCCTGATACAAACAGAAATTTGGCAGCTTGTTCCCATAAATGGCAAAGCTCCCATTAGAGAGATCTAATTTGCTCCCTCACCAAAATCCACTTGTGAAGTGCTATCATCGATCAGTCCAACTGCTGCTCATGCTCTTCTTTTACATGGGGCAGTGAGTACTGTCCTAGGGGATGGGGGTCCACTGACCTCCCTGCATTTCTGGTACCTCCCTGTTATTTTTTGTGTAAAGGATGGTGTGACAGCCCTTCTGAATGAAGACAACCTTCTGGAACAGCAGCTTTCTCAGTCTCTGCAAAGCTGCTCTCATTTCCAGGACACTTTAAAGATTTGGGTACTGTACGTAAAAAAACTGCCACAAAATGGGTACCCCGTTCAAGGCTGGATGCACTGGTAAGCATTACAGTTTAGAGATGGCTGTTGAGAAGTTATGGATTTTATCTTTACTGTTAACTAGCATAGAGAGGCCTAGAATTCATTGCTTGGGTATATTACAGGACACCCTGGAAGCCCACTTCTGCAATTTGTGTTCTGCCAAAGCTCTCCTTGCCACGGGAAATGAAATTAAACCCCAAGCTCATATTGCTGAGCATTTTTACTAGTCCAGGATTTTGTTAAAAGAATAGTTTGCTGATTTATGGGTATGTCTGCATGGCTCAATGCAGCACTAATACCAATCTGTACCCTCCAGCTAGTGCCAAGCTCATGCAGACAAGGAAACAAAAGTTGTCTAGCAGCTGAACCGAGAAGGACTGGGAGTCCAGATGCGACACCACACAAAAACAACTGCACTTGCTTCCAGCTTCAGAGCAGCTCTGAGCTGAGGATCTCTCAACTTTGCTCCAATGTGTCGTATAGCAAGCACACTGTGGGAGATCAATGTTGTAAAGGGTCAGCGAGGCAGAGCAGAGCTACGTTAGTCTTGGAAAAATTGTGTGAAGCTTAATCTTGATTCCCAGGAGAAGAAAACACAATGGATATTTGGGCAAGGAAACTTGGTAACTGTGCACAAATGGGTTGACGTATCAGGAGGCCATTCAACAAGAAGAGTCTGGAGTAAATAAACAGTTTTTATGAGAAACCTCTACAGATGGACAAAGAGAAATGCTGAATGTCAGAAAAAATACCGAAGAGGGAAAATATTGGACATAGAATAGGATGATACAGACTTCCAGATTTTGAGTCAGTATTCTATCACCGGGATGGTTCATGTATTACAGCATCTAGGATTTAAAATTGAGTGAAGGAACGATTCCTGTCGGAGAAGCAGCTGTTGATTGTGCTGCTTTGCTGTCAAAACATGGAAAAATGATGAATGAACATTCAACTGATTGCTCAATGAAAATAAAATTCTAGACAACTGCCAGATTTGGCCGCGTGCCCCAGATGAATATCCAGGCATAGGATACATGCACAGCACTACGCATGTTCATTTTCGGATAACAGATTTGTGTGAAACATCCCCTGCAATGGCTTTAATCACAAGAAAACATAGAAACTAATTACATCTTGAGAACATTTTGATAACTGTGTGTTGAAAACAGTTGAGTGAAGAGACACTGTTCTGAACTGCAAGGGATTGCAAAGTTCTCATTAGAAGATATAATTACAAAAATCATCATTAAACTAGCATGCCACTAAAACTGAAAGCATTACAATTGCAGTGGGTTTTACTTCAAAGAATTTGATCAGTACAATCTAAAACCGGCTCCTAGGCTTTATTACTAGATAAATCAATGCCATGTGTATTTATAGGATTAGCAGAAGACTGGTTAAAAGCTACTCTTTAACAGTCACAGTTGTTTCCTCATTTGACAAATAATGAGAATTTTCTGTTATTTGGGTGCTGCAAAGTGAAAGGTGAAAAATCATGTACATTTAACGAACTTAATTAACTTACAAATATCTAAATGGTGGGTGTCAGGAGGTTGGGACAGCACTTTTTTTCTATGGTAGGTAGCAACAGGACAAGGGGTAATGGGATGAAACTAGAACACNTAGTGATGTAAAAATGGGGCTACAGAATTTAAAGGATCAGCCTCTGCTTATCAGCAGAGGCTCTCTAAAGGCTTCAGCTTGCATGCTGTTACAATGATGCAAAAATGAGGAACTTGCTTTTTTTAACACACTATGTACTAACAATGACATAGGGAACCCTTCAGACCACTACTGCAGTCAGTGGTTTCAGAGGAGGCAACAGGAGCTTAGGTTTAGACTCACCGTCTTTACATAAGAGACCTTCAGGAGGTGTCCAAGTGTCTGAATACAGGTTTAAATGAATGGACAGAGCTTAGGTGTTGAAAATGTGCAAGTAAAGATAGGAACAGACTTAATGCAAGGAGATCAGTTAGTGAGAAGTTGAAGTGGTAAAGGGAGAAGGAGAGGAAGTGATCCAAATGTGGAAGTACCTTCAAAAAGGAAAAGGGAAGGAGAGAAACCACAAGAAGACAGCAATGCGAGGCCTGTAGAAAAAATAAGATTTTGTAATACAGCATGTTAATTATCCTTCAAAGCCAGGAGAAATGAGGATATGGAAGAAATATGATCCATAGGATGTTGAAACAAAATACCTGTAGTCAGAAATGCTGAAGAAGACATTCTACAGAGCAAAGTGCATTTAGTTTTGCTTTTCTTTACAAGTGTAATCAGAACTATAGTAGTCAAGGTCACACCATATGTTTTTGTTCGTCAAATGAAAGCCAACGGGAGAAGGAGACGTAGAAAAAATAATTCAGAGTCTTGTAGCTAGGTGATCTACTCAAGGACGTGCTTTAGAAACTCCAGTGCCAAGAGAGGCTACAGAAAAGACTTTTGTATTAACTGTCATTGCTATTTAGCAAATTATGATGTATCAAACCTCACTATCTCCATGCACTAATACTTAATAATCATATTGACATCTAACAATTTCATGTCTCATCCTTTTTGGAAGAACAGCATTAGAAACTAATTGCACCTTCCAGAAGGTAACAGCAGTACTTTCAGAGAAAGTTCTCTTAGATGAGATGAGACTGTAAGTGCCCTGTTGGCAGGGTTGCACAAAATGTCCTAGAACAGTTTTCCTCAGGTCGTTCGCTGGCCCTGTCCTGGGAGGAACAGAGGGGTTGGGCTACATGATCTCTAAAGGTCACTTCCAACCCTACCATTCTATGTTTCTATGATTCTACATTAATATAGCTCTCATATCTCTGGCCCCAGCTGCACCTACATTGAAATTTCCCCCTCCATCTCAGTGCCGCCTGAGGCTGGACCCTGGTAGCACCCAGCTGTGCAGGAAGCATTCACAAGTGTTCTCTGCCTTGAAGCCTATGGATCTGGCTGTTGGAAAGATATTCCATAGCCTAGCAGTTCCCACTTTAATGTTTACTCATACTCAAATCACATTTAGCTTTGCCTCAGGTTGCACTTGGCATTAATAGTTGTCTTGTTACTGTCTGTGGTGAGCACTATAGATACTGATGTTCCCACTAGAAGTCACTGCCTGTCTTGTTGAGCTGCACAAGTTTAGGACTATCAGCTCTACCCATGATGGTTTCTGAATTCTTTCAAATTTTCTGTAATATTCATATGGAGGAAACCACAGTATTTGAGATATAACCCCACTGATGCCAGATGAAGAGGGACCACTGCATGTACTGTGCAAACAGGTCAGATGCCTCACACTTCTTTATTTGCATTCAATATGAGATGAGATCTCCACGAACAATTTTGTCTTCATTACCAATTCTGTGGTATTTTGGCACATTTTGCCTCTTGTATTTGCTTGCAATTTTCTGAGCTCACTGTTAGTTTATTTTTGCCAGTCATATACTTAGTTTCTCTGGAGCTGTTCTTTTTTTTGTGCTGATTGCTTTTCTTAATTTGGCTGTCATTTCTGAGATTGATTAATATATTATTTGATTTTGCTTCTGAAATAAAAATGAAAATTGTTAATTAAGACCAAACCTAAAAGCAATAGTTTAAATATTCAACTGAATGTTTTTCTCCGACTTTTTGTGTTGCTATTTGTCATTGTCTTTTGTGTACAATGTCTTTCCCAAACTTCTTTCTGATTATTTAGTATAAGATTTACTGTTATTCTTTTTAAAATGAGAGTGTATACTTTCTGAGAGCTGGGGAGCCCAGCAATACAATAAATCCATATGGATTTACTCTACAGTATATGACTGATGGTTGAAATGAGCTCTTGGCTCTCATAATAAGCTTGAGAAGAGGAAGGAGAGAGAGGTATGGTGTAACAAGCATGAAGTAAAACCTTTCAGGACTCACCCATGTTTTGCTTAGTCTTTTGCTCCATGTTTGTTAAAGGCTTAAACAGTCATGTATGCCTTCAGGCCTGGTCTTGAGATTTGAGGGTGAAGTAAAACATAGGCCTCAGTCGATTACTTGATGTCCTAAAAATGCAGCTCTGTTAGTTGAAATGCTTTAAGAGCTTTATGCACCTTTTTGGTGTCTAACTTCTTTCAGCCAACAGTGAAGTTTCTAAAGCATGGGAGTAGAAATATAGTATGTAGATAATCTCAAATCTGTGATATTGTTTATTTAAAAATGTGTTGAAATGAGGTTTTAGATACAAACATCTGTGAATTATTTTTAGCTTAAATGGCCATCTTTTATATTAAGTTAGAATATGAAATTCACTTAGACATCCTCATGTTTTTTTGTTGTTTTCCAAAGCAACTGTCAAGTTTACAGCCTCAAATGTTAAGAAAAAAAAAGCATCCTTGTCGAATTTCAATCCTGTCACATGATTTCAGGACCATCAGGTCACTTATTTAAATATCTACCATGGCTGTACCTATACTTTGTATTAAAAAATCATATCTTGAGAGAGAAACAATTTCCAGTTCTGAAATTCTGTGGTTTTAAGATCCTCATGATCACAACAATTTGAAAGGTATGAAAATGGAAATTCACAGATGTAGTGCCATCCTGAACAACTAATTCAGAAAAGACACATTTTTTTCTAACGTCAGGCAAGTTTGTCAACACTCTGAAAATTAAATATTGTCTTTTTCAGGGTTACTATATGAGAAAACAAGTTTTGAAGGCCTCTGGCATTTGCATAGCATTAAGTGTCATTATGAGATGAAAGGGAAGTGGTGTCTGAGGGTACAAATACTTTCATTATTGCTACAGATAGTCTGCTTCCAAATTTCTCTAAGGTAGTGTCAGTTCTTAGTAAACCAAGTCTCTGCTCTTAGATTCATAAAAACAGGCTGGTTAACATGAGTCTCAAAAGCTGAGAAAGCCACAAAGCAAATGAAATTAATTCATGAATTAATTTGTTTTAAAAAATTGCCAGATCTTTTGGATGGTTGAACTGGTACTATGGAACAATTAAGATATATTTGCAGGTAGGCAAAAAAGTTCCAGGCAAGATTATGGCTTTTACTGTTGTTTAGACAAAACAATAAGTGTAAATGGTTTTCAGCCTGTTTGTAGTTAACCAGACACTGAGTCAAAGCATTGCTTTACATTTTCACCATAGTAGGTGATGCTGAAACAGGCAATACCTTGATTCTCACCATTCTACTCCCTATCTAGAGCAACAGAGCCAACATCAGATGTCTTTCTTTACTGTTAGTACAGATCCAAAGCAGACTGCCATTAATGTTTCAGAGAATATGTAGAAGGAGATAAATGAACCAGAGGGGTTTCTGTAAGTTTCAGTACCTCAGGGTAAGATGTACATTCCACACACAGGCTGTTACATCCAGGTGTTTCTAGAGGTGTTAATTTCTTTGCAGACATTATGCAGTTAGTCTTCTTCTGCATTAACAGTTCTTTTCCTGAATGCTTGCCTACCATTGTATATAAGCCAGACACTAAAAAGGCTTATCCTGCCGTTGCTAAATCAAATCAGCAGTTTTAAAAATCAGCTCAAAATGGTGTTTTTTCGCAAGTTATTGTACATCCATCCTGTGCTCTTGTGTAGGGACCCAGGAATAGTATGATGCGACTACTTATCTGGAAAAAATGACCCAAAGATATGACTTTGGACCAAAGGGAGGAAGAAAACATGGTTTTAATTCTCCAAAGTGCAATATTGAATTGTCCATTATTAGGTCTACACACTCAGGGGCTTATAACGGCGCCAAGGCAACTAGATATGAGTGCAAGATTTATGTAAAGAGGATGCAAAGTATTAGAATATCAATAATTGTAATATACAGATACAGCCATGCTATTGGGGTTGGGCTAGATGATCTTTCAAGGTCCCTTCCAACCCTTAAGATTCTGTGATTCTGTGATCTACTGATGCAGTGCAGTGATCTGTGAGATAGCACTGCTGGGGCGAATTTGCTGAGGTGCACACCATATCAACAATAATGTGTCACCCTCAGGACTGCTGCTTGTAAATTTGCCTTTAGAGACCCCGTACAACCTCAGCAACTTGAACCAGGACACAGACATTACAGTGCTGTGAGCAATGATCCTGATTTATTGAAGAATACATGTTCAAACGTGGGATGTCCCCAAAGGTATGTCCCAACCTCTCCTTCCATGCAGCCCTCCATAAATGCTGATCAGGTCAATCTCAGTTCAAATGATCTCTTCCTCAATTTGGACAAGGAAGAACGTAAGTGAGCTTGAAGGATAGAAGAAGGGGAAAATGATCATCACCACATGAAATGATAGGCTAACATTTATTATTTTCTACAAAGAATGTGAAACTTTTGCATAGGCTTTATCCTACAATCCCCTGTTGCTGCAGCAATGGTCAGAGGATATTTCGCCATGATACAGGCCAGCACCACTCAGCCTATATCTCCTGCTCATGCTATTATTCTGCTTATAGTGGTGATGGGAAAAACTTTCCTGCAAACTGGCAGCAGACAGTGGTTGAATGCAATAGTATCTTTTAATGGAAAGCATTAATGCAAAAATAAATAGCTTCATGGAGCATTCCCCAGCAATGCATGACTTACTGTAATGGTCCTTAGAGACATTTCCATAGTTGAGATATTAAGACATTATCCCCTGACTGCTGCTCATACTCGTCCTGTTCCTGGATATTAATAAATCACAGCTCTTGGATCGTCAATAATTCCAATGCATTCCTGAGTTTCTTTGATAGAGAAAGTGTCTCACTGCCACTGCAACTCAATATCTAGTTTATATAAGAAAACATGGGAAGCTTTTGCCTGCGCAGGTGGCTGGTTTCCCATCTGAAGTAACGTCTTACCTCCATGCTCATATCTGAACAGCACAGTATTTATGGTGTTGCACCATAATGAAAAGGATTTAGTACAGCTACTTACTGCTCTTCCTGCTGAGATCTAGACCCTATCAGTACACTAATTTATATTTTTGAAAGATAATTTACAGATCATTAATAATTAACTTTCCAGTTGGGAAAACAACTCTATTAAAAATTTTAACAATATGCAGAAATTTACTGTCTTGAAGTTTCAGCTGGCACAAGGGATTCTGTTTTAGATAAATGTCATTACATCTCAGTTATGGCTGTGTGCTGTGAGTAGAGAATTACATTATACCGTTTTGTACTTTATTTTTCTATACCAGGTTCATGTGCATCGGGATCAATTCCTTCAATGTTAGTGACTTGCTTTAAAGAATAAGGTCAAAATAATGGAAAACCAGAATATGACACAGATAGGCACAACATTTTCTTAATTTTTCGCCACAGTGGGACAGATCTTTTGCTCCCATTGAACACTGCAAAAATGCTGCCATTTAAATCCAAGCCCAGTGAACCAGTGAATCCCACTGATGGAACTTCAACGTGTTTCTAGTAAGTCTGAGAGTTTAAATACGTTCAGGTGTTCCTTATCATCTTTGCTGAGACAGACAATGCACCTTTGACAGCCTTAAGTATTTGGCGGCTGCAAAGTTGTTTCCTTGTTTGCAAAGATATTATGGAGAGGAAAACATGCCCAGCATTCAAACAAGAAAGCGAGCAGCCCCTTTTGTTGTCAGTCAGCCAGGATGATATTCTACCATAGTGCTCCAAGCACCATTATGCTGCCACTTGTCCTGCTGGCACGTGTCAGGACAAGGCATCTACAATCGAGGCAGCAGATGGTTTTTTGGGTCGCCTAAAACCAGGGTTGGCATGGACACACCATTTATGATGCTGTTAAGAGAGAACAAAACATTGACATGCACATAATAACACATCTCTGGATAATGAAGGCATCTTGCATCCCGTTAATCCATTCACACAGAACAGGAACCCACAAGTCTTTGAATAAGATTTTTTTTCTATTAATGTACTTGTTTGTTTCACATCTGATATTACATATGCATTCAGTCAATAACCCTTCCATTTAAACTCAATTAAAGAAAACTGTCTGGGGAATATTTCAGGTTTAGACTGTGCTTGTGAACAGCACTGCACAAGCTGCCTTGAAAACATCCGTGGCTGCTGGGCCAATGATTGAGTTGCCAACACTCAGTTCATGGCCAATTCATTTCTTTCTGTTTTGCCAGGCTCCACAGAGTGAAAGCAACACATTTCTGAGCAGTGGTTGGCACAATGGTTAAACCACCTGAAAGTTTCAGCATTGCTGAAATGACAGGGCCCCACTGCTGCTCATTTCCCATTTTCAAAAGAAAGGAGTGAAAGAGAGAAAAACAGAGATGTTCATCATGCCTTCCCTGCCACATCACCTTGAGATGTTCTGGGAAATGTTTCCAAGTCTTAGACTATTTCATGTTTTAATGCTGATGGTACATTGGCTGAGAGCACTCCGCAAGTGTTAACCTAGAGCAAGGCAATGAACAGTGGGTTAGAGAACATGCAACTCTTTTAGCTGAATTGTATGTTACAGCCAAATGCAGATACAGAGTGCTGATATTGATCATTGACCTTACATTAATGACATGCTCCCTATGCAGTGGATCAGGCCACCATGCCTTAAATAATCTGCAGTTGGTATTAAATCCCTAGTAACAAACAATAGAACAGGAGGAAATGGTCTCAGATTGTGCCAGGAGAGGTTCAGGCTGGCTATAAGGAGGACTTTCTTTCCTGAAAGGGTTGTCAGGCATTGGAAGGGGCTGCCCAGGGAGGTGCTGGAGTCACCATCCCTGGAGGTGTTTAAGAGACAGGTGGATGTTGCACTTAGGGAGGTGGTCTATTGGTTGCTAGGGCTGGGACAAAGGCTGGGCTCAATGATCTTAAAGGTCTATTCCA
The DNA here is from genome assembly GCA_013401255.1 of Urocolius indicus. Classification (NCBI taxonomy): domain Eukaryota; kingdom Metazoa; phylum Chordata; class Aves; order Coliiformes; family Coliidae; genus Urocolius; species Urocolius indicus. The sequence goes on from WBNH01008530.1 coordinate 39,657, forward strand.
GATGAAACTATTCTATAATTCTATGATTCTAAATGACATTTTCAGTTAAACTCTGAAGGAGAGGCCAGTTGTCAGAATCATACTCCATCCAATATAACACAAGAATGTCTGAGGAGGCAGGAAGGGACGGAGAGAAGGAAGGAAAGGTTTTCAGTTACTTTATTTTCAGAGCTGACGCTCTCTTTAGTCCTACTGTGGAAGTCCTCTTCACTTTGTAGTGAAGAACACAAGGATTACAAAAGAAAGGAGAACACAGACCAAAATACGTTCATCCAGCAGTCATTTAGGGTGCAGAGATTTCATTCTTCTGTAAGGTGTTTCTTTTATTCTGCCTCTGTTTCCTGCTCAATTCATCTTTTGATATCTGCTCCTTGCAAATAGCTCAAGTACTATGGTTTCTTCAATGTCTGTGGAAAATTTGGCTGATAGATATAAATGCCTCTCAGCCTCTTTATTGGCTGGTATATTTGGAAATATAGGGTAGGAAGGAAACCACAAAACCTTAAATTACCAATTCTGAGCTTTTAAAATGTTGAAAGTTTAACAACATTAACTGATTTTAACAAAATAAAGTATTGTGTGCCACATGAACCTTTTTCCCAGGTTTTGAATCTTTTGGAATTGCTGCTTCCAGCTAACATCCATAACACGAAGGCCAGAAACATGATGTACTGCCAGTAGAAAGGGAGATTATCATGACTTCATGAGCAAAACCAGAAGGTAAGACAGGACATAAAGATGAGAAAAGCTACAACAAAAACTATGAACATTAAGCAAGATCAGTAGGGCCAGCTGTAACACCTTGGCATTTCACTTAGCTAAGCCAAGGCATTGAAATACCTGCTGAAGTACCAGTTACATAATTCTTTCCCTCTGACACTGTGTTGTCATGTGTAAATGTGCATGCACACCTACAAGATGCAGAAAGGATTTCAGTGGCCTTTTAAAAAAATGTGGCCTTTGATCTGAGAAATGTCAAGGTTTAATTCTCAGTGGAAAAAATAAAGAAGACTGTGCTGTAGGTAAAATGAAGCAATTCAAATATCCCCCAATATAGTGCTATGAAAATATGGATAAGCCATGAATAACTGGCATTAACAGGATATTTTGTAAGCCTTAATAGCTTTGTCATTGTTCTTGTGGAGTTGCAGCACTGCCTGAACAAAGCTGAGGCTCGCAGTGTCTCACTGTGATTCCCTAGTGCCACTCCTGCTTGATGGCGTTCGTTGGCTGTGAGTGTCAGTTTAAAGGCTCATCATCACAAAGTGAGGCACAGAGGAGCGGTGGTGGGTGGGGGGCTCATTGTCAAGTGATGGAAATGGAGCTCTTGCCCTGGCCTCCCCATGAGGGCTCTCCCTTGGCAGCAGCAGGGGGTTCCTGCAGCGTCTGTCAGGGCAGGGCCTGGCAGCCAAAGCCACTCTCATCACCCCGGCCAGGAGCAGGGTAGCTGGGGGCACTGGGGAAGCTCCCAGCCCCATGCACTGGGCACCTCCCTATGCTGTCATAAGGTCCTGGGCCATGGGCAGGTGTGGGTCTCGCTGTCAAGGTGGGCAGTGATAGTCAGTCTCATTAGTTCCCTGGCACCAGCCTGTAGGGTCTATGTGCTCAGCCCTGCTACTGACAGTCCCTGGGGATGTGGGGCTGGGGCAGCCTCACCTCTGCTGGATGACCTCATTTGTCAGCTTCTAATGATAAACACAAACTATCAGATATAATCATATTTTCCAATATAAATTGCATTTTTCTTAGTATGCCTAAGATCTGTCAGTCATATTTCATCAGATGGCATTTTCCAGCTTTGCAGTTTGTTTTTAATATATGGCAAAGCTTGTCTGAATGTTTTGTATGTTCAACAGTTATATAACACATACAGAAATTACTACATGCACTACATTTCTTGCTTTTTATGCATTATTTTAATTATTGTATTTTTTTTCTTATGGATCATGATCACAGTGTATTTTGAATTACTTCTGCTATGGAGGCTGGTCTCCACTAACAGGAAAAAAAAGTTTATTTTATGAATACAAAGAGTGCATAGACTTTCAGAAACTCAAACTGATTTTAAAATCCACAAACTTCACAGTATCAGGAACAAATTTGACCCAAAATATTGCTAAGTTGGGTAAGTGCAGTCCAAGTTCTTTACAGATAGCTTTGAAGCACTGAGTACAGGTGAAAATCTAGAACAATATATTCAACAATGTGTATCTTAGGTCTGTTCTAATATATGGCCTCCTGTATTTCTCAAAGTATAAAATTGGGCCTGATTTTCTGACCCACGTGGTCATGTGGGAAGCTAAATGGTGGCAGGATGAAGCAGTGCAGAAATTGCTGGGTGCCATACAGCACCTTTGAGACCATGTCCAATTAATGAGTTTGGCAGTTGAGCTCAGTCAGATGCTGTAATTCTGGGACCTGACTATACCTGTTCTAGTTTTTCCTTTTCACTTTAATTGCTTTTTGAACAACAGATTCTGCTTTGTGATTTGCAAAGCACCAACCAGAAGCGTGACTCTGCCCATTTTCTTACCTTATCTGGACTCTGACTGCATTTAAATTATTGACAATCTCCAAATAGGCTGTGGCAGTGCAGCACCAGCCTCTCACTGAGATAGATGAATGTAGGATCAGCGCTTTGGAAAAGAAGAATCAGCACATCTGTTCTTTTTTTTGACACTGTGTGTGTCCACATTGTTGAGCATAATAACAGGAAATATTTAAATTGCAATAATGTGCTATGATATGTCTAAATATTACTGGAAAACAGCTTATTAGTTCTGCACCTCTCAGATTGGGAGGCACAGTGCTGCAGTGAGGAGCTCCGAACTGGCAGTCAGGCCGCCAACCTGCACAGCGTGCATCCCCATGAAAACTGAAGATCTTTAATCAAGTGGGAAGTGAGACTAAAAGAGTTGAAACACACTCAGTTTACTTAGTTGAGACAGTTTATTAATGCTTATTATTTGATACATAAATATTAGAAGTAATATTTTTAAGGCCACATGTACAATGTTTCCCCTCTGTCGTGTCCACCTATGCACAAACAACTTAGAGTGACAGGAAAAATGGTATGTTACAATCACTTTTTTGCCTTAATTGCCTAGGAAAGAGAAACTGTTTGCTGATTACCAACAGTGAAATTAATCGAATGCAGTCTGTTTGTAACCTGATAGGGAGTTATTTTAGAAAATTGTTTATCCAGGCCCACTGCAGTGAGCCTACTACAGACTACAGTCTACTCTGTGGTACCAAATGTGATTGTTTTATCATGATGAAAATATTACCCCAAACAAAGTATGTGTTGCAACCAAATCCAATGATGAAATTTTATCTGTGCTGTCAGCAGGCCTTCAGCCCATTTTCTCCTGGATTCAGTCTCCATTTGCTGAACAAGACTAGACAGGTCAAAGCAGCAGAAACGAGCTTGGGTTCAGCATGGTTAAGTATCCAGTACAGAGGAACCCTGAGCATGTTAGGATTTGTGCTCTGCTCTTCATGTTAGGAGCCAGCTCAGACACAGCTCTTGCACAATGTTGTCAGTGTTTGTATGATCAAAGCACTTTATGTCTAGATGGGAACATCATCACAGAAAGATGTGATTTAGCCAGAGATGACCTATCCATGATTAACCCTGAAGAACACATAAAAGCTTAGCTATGGGTATGCATCCTTTCCAAAACCTCTCTGTGCAGGAAATTGCTATGCTCAGCAACAATAGTTCACATGGGGACTTCTCAATCATTTGTAGTGACATGTGTTAGCTTAAGTAATATATTGTTATCACTGCATGTTTTTATTAGTCCAAATAGTGTTGTGTCTTGAACTGTTAGCTTAAACTGTTAAACGGTCATTGCTGAACTTGAACTTCTGAGTGAAGTAAGAGGATATCTCTTGGCAGATCATCAGGGGGGAGCAAGCACAGAGAGCTGGCGGGCACAGGACAGAACATAGCCATCTCATACACCAGAGCACATGAATCCAGAAAGGGCATCATCCACAGCAACAGCTAGTAAGTGTTTAAAAACCTTATAAGTAGCCAGTAAGTGTTTAAAAACTAGATCAGTGGATCTGGTCTGATGCAGTTTAATATAAATGTATTTTTACCCAGTAAATAATTAATTCCATATGCTTCCTACTTCGGATTCTTGTGTTTGCCTTAGCTAAGTCTTGTCTCGCTTTAACAAGCAAATGGAGTAAAGTTAAATGTCAGAAAAGTTTATTTGCAGATGAGTGATACAATTACTGACAACCAAGTAATCAAATCCTCAGATAATATAGAGTTCAGAGCATACCTTTGCCAAAGTACAATGAAATCAATGCACCTTCCTAATTGAGTTCTTACATCAAAGTTCTGGATGGCTAAGGTTAACTCGTAATGATTTAATTCTGATTTTATAAAATTACACTTCATGACTGCTGTTTCTGCAGAAAATAACGATCTTTGGTGAAACTGGATATCTATCACAAAGAATGTCCTATTTAATAAAAGTTATAATGAGAATTTGTATCTATTATAAACTTCTGAGGCAAAACTATATTAAGATGTCATAGAGATAATATGCAGAGACAGTTTAAATAAGTCTGGATGTTGAATATCCTCAAATATATTTTATTCTCAAGACAAACACACACATTTTTGCTTCAGGTCCATAGGCACAATTTGTGCTTCCTTGATGCTGAGAAGTCACAAAAAATAAATCACTATTTGTGAAATAAATCTGTTTGGTAACGTGCTTTGTCCTCACCAATCATGAAGATGAAAGTAAATTGCAAAGCTGCTGTAACATCCATGAAACTCAGAAGTCATAGATATATCTTGTCTTAAAATGTCAGAAGGATAATAAAGTTCAGGGATTCTCCATATTCTTCTCTCTCTTCTCTCCCAGTTTTATTTTCCTGTCATCTGTCAGTTGGAAAAATTGGCTCAAGACAATAATACACCAAAAACGTCATTTATGTGCAAATACTCTTATGCAGTACTGCTATAAGCCATAGGTCTGGTTGGCCAGATGAAATCCACTGAAATCACATATAAAACTTGTCAATCTGGTATTTTAGAGTAAAATCGTTCTACAAGCCATACGTTTTGAAATTCTGAGCTGATATCTTCCTTCAAAACTAGAGTCCTGCCAAACTTGTGAGGGTGATTTAATCTCACTCTCCTGATTAGTCTGACTCCATTCAATGTTCCTGATATTTGTCAAGGAAAGTTTTTTTGGGGAATCTGAGTATTCTAATGGCAAATAATAGAAAAAGTGCCTATGGGATATGGTAATTTGAAAAAGCAAAGGTGTTTCACTGTTTTCCAGATGCATCAAATGTTTTGGTAAGCCATCATTTCAAAATAGGTAGTCCTAGAATCTACAGTTAAACAAAACAAAAAATTGATTAGACTGAAGTAAGGTCATGTCTTAGCCTTAGAATCATAGCATCACAGAATGGTAGGGTTAGAAGGGACCTATTAAGATAATCTAATCCAACCTCCCTGCAGAAGCAGATTCACCTAGATCAGATCACACAAGAACGTGCCCAGGCAGGTTTTAAAAACCTCCAGAGAAGGAGAATCCACAAGTTTCCTGGGCAGCTTGTGCCAGGGCTCCCTCATCCTTCTTACAGTAAAATAGTTTTTCCTTATATTTAAGTGCAACTTTTTGTGTTCCATCTTCTTTCTATTACCCTTTGTCCTTTACAGAAATAAAGTGTTGCCTCATCCCATTGAAGTACATCTTTTAAAAACTTGTAAGTATTAATGAGTTCCCCTCTCAGTCTCCTCTTCTCCAGGCTGAACAGCTCCAGTTCCTGCAGCCTTTCCTCATAAAGAAGATGCTCGAGTCCCCTGATCATCTTGTTGGCCCTATGCTGGACTCTCTCCAGAAGTTCCCTGTCTCTCTTGAGCTGGAGAGCCCAGAACTGGACACAGGACTCCAGATGAGGCCTCACCAGGGCAGAGGAGAGGGAGAGCAGAACCTCCCTCGACCTACTGGCCACACTCTTCTTGATTCATCCCAAGATGCCATTGGCCTTCTTGGCCATGAGAGCACATTGCTGGCTCATATTTAGTTTATTGTCAACCAGGACCCCCAGGTTCTGCTCTCCAGTAGGTCAGCCACAGCCTGTGCTGGTTCATGGGGTTGTTCCTCCCCAGATGCAGGACTCTGCACTTGTCTTGTTGAACCTCATGAAGTTCCTCTCTGTCCAACTCTCACGCTGGTTGAGATCTCACTGAATGGCAGCACAGCCTCTGGGGAATCAGCCAGTTCTCCCAGTTTGGTGTCATCAGCCAACTTGCTGAGGGTACACTCTGTCCCCTCATATAGGTCATTGCTAAGATGTTGAACAAGACTGGCCCCAGAACTGACCCCTGTGGAACTCCACTGGCCACAGGCCTCCAACTCGATTCTGTGCCATTGATCGCCACCCTTGGGGCTCTGTCATTCAGCCAGCTCTTGATTGACCTCACTGTCCACTCATCCAAGCCACAATGCTTGAGCTTTCTGATGAGGATGTTATGGGAGACAGTGTTGAAAGCCTTGCTGAAGTCAAAGTAGATGACATCGCTGCTCTCCCCTCATCTAGCCAGCCAGTTATGCTCTCATAGAAGGCTATCAGATTGATCAAACAGGATTTCCCCTTGGTGAATCCATGTTGACTCCCCCTGATAACCATCTTTTCCTTCGTATGTTTTGTGACAACATTCAGGATGAGTTGTTCCATCACCTTTCCAGGAATGGAGGTGAGGCTGACTGGCCTGTAGTTTCCTGGGTCATCCTTCCTGCCCTTTTTGAAGAGTTGGAGTGACATTGGCCTTTCTCCAGTCCTCAAGTAGCTCACCTGTGCTCCATGGTCATTAAAAAAACAATGGAGAGTTTTTAAGCAATCATTACTATTTAGAAAGGTTTGATTGTTAGTGTTACAATGACTGAAACCTGATTTTCTTGTAGGAAGAATACATTGTCAGTAGGCAAGTAAACACTGTGTGTCTTAGTATCTGAGTTATCTTTTTCCGTTGGCAGCTGCTACGTGTGTTGCCTTCATCCATACCTTTACTTTTTACAGTTTTATTTGAAAGAAGAATCCTAAACTCAGACTCATGACTCCTATGGTACCAGGATAGGAATATTTGTTGATAGTCAGAGACTGCAATATGTAGCTACAAGAACAGTATGAATAATTGAGTCTGGTAATTAGGAAGCTGTGAGTAAGCAGTTGAAATGGACTTGGGCTGCAATACATATCACTCATCAATGCAGTGTTCAACACATTAAGGTGAAGCTGCCATTTCTTATGCTCCGTTCAGCTACTACAGTAATTATTGTGCTACAGATAAGTGGTTTGATATTATACATAAAGCAGGGAAGACACATTAAATCCCTTTTTGGTGGGTATAGTTAATGTTTGCTTGTTGCATGGAAAGCTGAACATGCTTACAGGAAAAGAAAATGTGGCATTGTTTAGCATATTGTTTTGAACCTTCCTCTAGTGAAAGGTTAGTGAAAGACATTGGTTTTTCCCCACCATGTTTTCCTTTGTTCTCTATTAAGGTTTATTTTAATAAGAGTGTAGAGAATATGGCATGAAATTGGGATTGTGATGTTATTTGGGACCGATGCTAAATAAAAAGATTAACATACATCATACAGAATCTGTTATTGCCTCTGTTCTTGATACTTTTAAAAGTATAGGAAATTTGCTAACAATAATGCACAGAAATGGTTATAGCTGCACTATAGTAGGCTTTTTCTTTTTTTGGACATAATTTTCCCTAATATGTTTTAAATACATGGCCCCTGGGTTGTTACTATCATCCCTCCATGTTTACGAACCTCTCATCAGAAAAGCAGATAATTTTAGCTGAGGCATTGCCTAGGTGCTGATGCTGTGTTTAGTCTGTGTGTAGATTCAGTAATCCTGGGGAAAGAACTTCGTCACATTAAAGGTTGAAAGGGACACACAAGCTCTGAGACCACTAACAGTAGCCTGGAGGAGGACTCTGAGAACCCTAAAGAAGTATGTGATGTTGGCATAAATAGTGTTGGTGTGGAGGCCAGTTGTTTGAGGTAAAGGACAGAAGTCTGTTTGCTCCGCAGTGCAGATATAGTGCTGTAGATGATACAATAGCCCAGAATGCAACTTGTAGCTTAATGGCCTCCATGACTGTTTTGAACAGTGTTAGGAATTACTGCCATGCCTTCATAGTCCAAGCTGAGAAGGATGCAACAGTAGCCTAAAGGTACTTCAGCTCTCTGATGTGATCATGAAGTTCTTCATCGTGCCCATAAGGTACACAATACAAATCATCTTCTGTTTTTCTGAGGGGAAAGGGATCCAAATGTAAAGCAGACTGACTATATTTCAATGATGATAGCATTTGCCCTGGAAAAGGCAATTTGAGTTTGTTTAGATAACTCTTCTGACTAGTTCCTAAGCTTGAATGCTGTGTGACCCACGCAGATTTCTTTTCAGCTGAAGCAAATCACTCTTCTTGACAGGCCATCAGAGTAACAGACTAATGCCCTTCAGGGCACAGTGCAAGAGATGCTTATTTTATTGAGCAGCTGATTGACTAGTTATGGATTTTTTCCCTTGGTTTTGTTTTTGCCAACAGCATATCTAATTTGTGATTTAATATTTTTATTCAATGCCTAGCAGCCTCAGCAATTCACTTTAAAAACTAGCATATGAAATATATATGTTTATCTCTGTTGTTTGCAATTAATCTTTGGTGATTATGCTGTGTAATTATCTATCCCATTTAATTTAATATCAGTAATGGACGTATATTAAAGTTACTTCTGCCATCTGCATATTTTTCCTGCCAACTGCTACTCAGAGACTAGCTTTTTAAGGCATTTTCTGAGTAGAGAAAAATGGCCATCTGCTAATCTTGACCATGCACATATTTTAAGATTTGTTGAGTGGATTATATAATGGAATTTGAAGTAGGGATCATGATATATGCACTTGAAGATTTTGTAATGTTTGTTGATCAATTAAGTAATTCAAGTTATTTCTTACCATTATTTTCCCTTTTCAAGTCACTGAGTTTTACCATTTCTGATTCAGATGTTTTTGAAGCTTCTGAAACTGTTTACTACACAGGATATTTCAGAAAGAGTTTACCATAGATTGGTAAAGGACAGATTGGTAAAGGACAGCATGGGTCCATACTGTCCAATGGACCATTCATGGGTAGAAGTATATTTTCATGCTATTTTCATTACCCATGTAAGTGGTGATTTCGGATGGTAACCGGCCACCATGTAAGGAGTTTGAAGTCTAAGGCAAACATCATTACTTACCTTTAGATCTGACCTTCCTCACAAGCCTCGGAAGAGTCCACTTAAGTGAGCTTCATATCATATACAACAGGCAGTGGAAACAATTAGTAATATCTTCTACCATTTCCATGCACTGTCTTGACATCGTAGAAGAAATCAAATCTCTTCTGTCAGATGAAGCAAATTCAATAAACATCTTTTTTTTTCAAGACAAATCTGACTCTTCCCAATTTCTTCCTCTCCCTGTGAATCCTTTTCAGTCTTTTTCTTGAAATACCTAGCTGTTCAGGCAAGGTGTTGAGCATTTATTCAGGGAAAACTCTTTATAAAGCAATTGGGTGCAGCCTATATTGTGACAAATGGTTTTGTCTGGATATTCAGTCCACTTTACTAATTGTGTTTTGTTTTTAAATGAAACTAGTTTATTCATCTGTTTGTTTACTGGAAATTAAACCATAGTCAGGGAACTGAATTTGCACTATGCGGAACACAGCAAGCCCTTCTTCAGACTTTATGTTCTGATTAAATGTGGACTTTGGACAGAAGTACCTGGCTATTTCCACCTACTAGAAAAAAACTAGAAGCAAATGTATCAATAAAGTTTACTTGTAGCCCATTTGTAAATGTAATGAAAAATATTTTTTCAGATGAATGATTCATCTTTGAGAAAAGAAAAATGCAGGGTTTTCTAATGCTTTTGCCAAGCATTAGAAGGGTAAATATTCAATTAATGAAAATACCTGTCGGTGGGTTAATCATAGAGTCATAGAATGGTAGGGTTGGAAGGGACCTTTAGAGATCATCTAGTCCAACCACCCTGCAGAAGCACGTCCACCTAGATCAGGTCACACAGGAATGTGTCCAGGTGGGTTTGGAAAACCTCTAGAGGAGGAGAGTCTACACTCTCCCTGGGCAGCCTCTGCCAGGGCTCCCTCACCTCTACAGGGAAATAGTTTTTTTCTTATATTTAAATGGAATGTTTTGTGTTCCAGCTTCATCCCATTATGCCTTGTCCTGTCACTGGATACAATAGAAAAAAGCAATGCCTCAACCTCCTGACACTCACCATTTAGAGATTTGTAAATGTTAATAAGATCTCTCCTCAGTCTCCTCCAGACTAAACAGCCTCAGCTCCTTCAGCCTTTCCTCGTATGAAAGATGTTCCAGTTCCCTGATAATCTTGGTGGCCCCGTGCTGGACTCTCTGCAGAAGTTTCCTGTCCTTCTTGAGCTGGGGAGCCCAGAACTGGACACAGGACTCCAGATGAGGCCCCAATAGGGCAGAGGAGACAGGGAGCAGAACCTCCATTGACCTGCTGGCCACACTCTTCTTGATGCATCCCAGGATGCCATTGGCCTTCTTGGCCACGAGGGCACATTGCTGGCTCATGGTTAGTTTATTGTCAACCAGGACCCCCAGGTCTCTCTGCAGAGCTGCTCTCCAGCAGGTCAATTCTCAGCCTGTACTAGTGCATGGGGTTGTTCCTCCCCAGATGCAGGACTCTGCACTTGTCCTTGTTGAACCTCATGAGGTTCTTCTCTGCCCAGCTCTCAAGCTGGTTGACATCCTGCTGAATGGCAGCACAGCCTCTGGGGAATCAGCCAGTCGTCCCAGTTTGGTGTCAATAAAGTTATGTGTTTTGTTCACTCTATTCATATCACTGTTAGAGTTTGTGTCTCTTGGTCCTTAGAATAATACAGTATTATTTTTTCGTTTTTACATTAAATTATTATGACATGAATAAACATAAGATTTAGAAACTTTATTACCTTTATTCTGACAGACCACTGCAAAGCATCCTCTATGTCCTCAACAATTGTTTCCATTACGTTTCTCACATATGATCTGCACAGCAACTTCTGTTTTGCTAGTGAATGAGTATTTTTCTTACATCTTTAATCTTTATGCTGGTAAACTGTATTTGTTTTTTGGCTATAGTATACTGTCTGACAAGTCTTTACTAAAAAGGCTACTTGCTTCTCCCTTTGTTATACAGCTCCTGCAAAAGATGTACTGGGTCTGTTTCATGTAATCGTACATCACGATGGTTTGGTCTTATTGTATGCATCTCTGATTAATAGAATCTGTGATTAAAACATAGGCTTTCATGGATAAGCATGTGCACTCATTTTAATTATTTCTCCTTTCTGTGGGATTATTTTGCTCTACTGTATTCATTTTTTTAATTATTTCTGGCATATAATTAAATGCTGTAATCTTGTAAACTAGTTGTTTGCTCTAAAGACATGCTGTAACTTTAGTGGGCAAAGTGCCAGTAAAAGATATCGAAAAAATTGTGCTTGAGGGTAGGACTTGGACTGTTAATAGTCTTTTTCCTTTCCAGTGTATTAAAGTTTCATTATTTCCTTTTCATTGGCTTTGATTAATCTTTTTATAGTATAAAGTACACAGAGCCAATGCAATCTACAACAGCATGTGATAAGCAACAAAAAACTCATCTAATTTTAACCTGCTCTGCTTGCATACTTGTTTTTTTGTCCTTGAAGAATTAGAATTGTTAATCTGCCTGTAGCTGAGACCTAAACCAGGCACTGCAAAGTCACATAAATATATGAGAAACCATATTCGGTTTTGAAAGCTGAACTGAAACAGCTTGGATTTGGTGGACAAGGAAAGGCTTATTAAAGCCTCCAGGAAAGCCTACAGCATGGTTAGACAACAGATTTTGTCCTGTTTTTCCAGTGTGTTGTACTTCATTCTGAGCATATTTAAAAGAAGATTTGATTCCTGATGATATTCTGTTAACAATTCTGATACCCACATTTCTGTTTGTCTCTACTCTTCAGCACAAATACTCTGTTTTATGAGAATAGCTGAAATTACAGGCATAATGTACTGTGAGAAAAACAAGAGAACCCTGAGTGTTGTCAGTGTTGCCATGTTTTAAGGAATATGCACTTAAAGGAAAATCAGGAAAAGGGGAAATAATGTGCCTGAAGAGTGTCAAAGAGAAATGAAACAGTGAAGAAAGGACATAACTTATGAGAAATAATTAATGAGAAATAATTGTACTGGAAGAGATGTCTTTTAGTTGCCATTTATTCTCTGTAACTCAAATGGTACAAGAAAACCAAGTCTAAAACCATGACAAAACTGCACTTTCAAAACATTTTAAAGAATTTGAAAAAGCCTAGTCTGGACATGAAAACTACTGATGTATCAGAGTTCAGATGCCAGAAACACAGAAGGATTTTTAATAATGCGTTTTTTAACAACGTTTGATGTAAGGTAGAGATTCCAGCACACATCTGCATCTGCCTGTTGGACTGGGATTTAGGTGGAAAGATTACTAGCAAGTGGTTCCAAACAGTTTTAGGTAATGAGAAGTCTGGTTTAGTCCAGAAAAAGTAACAACTATAGGTGCCTCAGAAACTCTCCTGGTGAAAACAGACATGCCTAAAGACTTTTGGACAAATATAAGATTGGTGGGGATCACGTACTCTTTGACTTTAGGTCTCCCAACTCTGCATTTGCCCCACTTTCAGCCTGTAGGTGCTTGTGCAGATCCTAAAAACAGAACTGAAAAGAATCCAGCAAGCTAAGAAAGAGGCCATCTAGGCTAGGCAGCACTGGTATTAAGACTTAGAAAAAAAACATTGACACTGCTTTGAGAATGACTTTCAGATGGATGAAGACAGTTAGAGGACAGCCTATTCTGAGTCTTGCTAAGTTTTAGTGTGAAGGAGCACACCGGGCTGTATGAAGGTCTTTGGGACAGAAATTTAGACACCCATGTATAGTCTTTTGGGAAAAGAAAGGACTGAATCAAAGTTTGCAGAGGGTTCTGTTGCCTTAAGTTTTGATTTAAGGCTTCTAAAACCCTTTTGGGTTCCAGACCCAACCGTCGAGCCTCTCTTGTGTTGTTCATCATGTAGTCATTTCAAGTTCTTCTAAATGGCTTAATAGTTTGTAGCAGTGCCTTGAAGCCAAAACAGCTGGTTCTTATAAATCAGTTAGTATAAAACTGAAAGAACCCAGCTAAGTCAAGAAATTGCTTTACTTGTTTGCATGCTTTAAACCCCAGAGATACTTTATGACACACGTCTCCTGATGGATCTGCTTGTTTTAATATTGTAATCTGTCTTCCAAAAAAACAACAAACCAAACCCCAAGCCACTTCTGCATTACCACTAGAACACCCTGGAGCTTTCAAGAGAGGACTTTTGTATTCATGAGCCCACTGATGTTCCCCGCAGCATGCTTGGTTTCAGTGTATTAACATCTCAGAATTATATCTATAGACAGAGAAAAAGAAAGAAACCAGCTGGTATTTCAGAGAAACTGTCAATATGAAAGTTAAGTTTAATAAGGGTTGAAAGTAATTTCAGGTCACATTTTTGCCTATGGGGTGTGGTACTAAAGTAACTTAAACTGACCTCATCAAGTGAGGCTGTTACATTCCTACTCACCTCTCCCAAAGCCATAAATATCCCTTATCCAACATCCTCTACTATGTAGGCTCCTCCTGCTTCTGTGGGCAGCTCATCCCTGGAAGGAAAGGATAAGAGAATGGCTCTTACTGAAAATCTAAAGCAAATAGTTTTCTACTGGTTCTTTATACAAACTGCTCACGTCCAAATCATGCAGCAGAGGCTGTGTGGACAGGGAGGAAAGCCCCGAGTGGTGTGGTTGACGGTCATTTAAACAGGTATGAAAAATAAATGCTGCCTCTGATTTTACAGTCATTTGTGACTTGCTGCAATAATGGTCCTCTTTATTGTCCACAAGCTGGTGAGAACCCTGGTTTTGTAATGCCTGGTGGTGCTGAAGCAAGTGGAGCTGGTTACTCATGCCTGTAAAATTAGACAAGTGTCTGCTTGATGTGGCCTCACTGGGGAAGAGCAGTCAGCTAAATACTCTCCATTGCATGAAGTAAATGCAAAAACAAAAAGACTTCTTGCTCTCATCTTGTTGATTGCCTGAAATCTTACATCCTATTTATAACAAACAAGTGTGAAAAAGTTTCAGGTGCTGTTTTAAAGATCACTTGTGCTTTCTTTTCTTTTTTTAATTTTTCAGCTTAAAAGATGTGTCTTGACTACCAAAGAGGATGTGTTCAATTTCTTTTAAAAGAGTGCATGTGTAACTCTCATCGAAAAACAATCTGCATTTGTCCTGAAGACCTTCATGGCCCACTGGCAGAAACACATAGAATTTCTGGGGAAACACAGAGCTCTCTAAGGTATTCTCCTCAGGCACCAAGGAGTATTTCAACACTTTTTCTGATGTTACCACACACTGTTTATAATTATTGAGTACATCTGAATAATCAAAGCTAAACCTCATGGTTTCTGAAAGCGTGGTGTAGATGTAGGGAGCCACTGCAAGCATTAAGTAAGCACAAGGAGTGTCAGAGGTGAGTATAAGCATGTGAATACTTTAAACCAGGACATGTCCAGTAGGACAGACCAAAAGCAATGCTTGTTCTAGAAAATGATGGAACCGTATCAGCAACTTTCTACCTTCTCTGTTTCTACACTGAAATACTTTCACTTGCATGGGATTTATTCTTAAAACTTAGTACCGGTATTGAGAGAGATTACAATCTGTTTTGAAAGCTCTTCTGCAAAAGATAATCAGTGTTAGGGAAAATAGACCCTTAATAATGTGTAAAGCCAGAGAGCATAGAGAAACTGGCAGTACTGGGAATTTATGGCATCCTAACAAAGAAAATCTTTCAATAGACTTTGAGCAGATTTTGAGTCCATAATTTGCTTGAACACCCTGAATTCTAGAAACTACTGCTATTCACAGCCAGCATTGGCTTCAGACAGATTTCTACCTCGTTGACATTTCAGTCAGTGTTAGCAAATGGCCTGGTTAGCAAAAATGCACCAAAACTACAGCAGAGTTATAAAAGCTTTATGCAGCACTGAAACACCCCGTATCCAGGGATTATTTCTGAATTCTTCTTTTGTTTAATAATTGACTTGTATGAAGAAGATTATAATTTAATGGATTTCTTTATAAATTTATTTCTTGGTGAGTACTTGATGAGTATCAAAATTATGTCCCCAGGGGCATTCAGCCACTGTGCAAGTCAGTCTGCAAGGTAAACTTGGCCCTTGGCCCTGCTGCCACAGGGCACAGCAACCATCCCAGCCAAAATGCTTCACACCGTCATTCTCAAGTGCGTGAGCTAGTTGTGCACATCATCATTTTGATACTTTCTGGGATCAGCAGTTTTACTGTTCATGCATGTTCTTGGCCCTGCACAGACACATTAGGATCAGCCTTCCCTGGAGGTGTCAGCCTCTCTGAGTCCAGAATGGAAATCAGATGCCAGTTCTAAGAAGTGAAGATTTTCCTGCTGCAGAGTAGCAACAGAGCTGAACGCTCAGCATGTACTGTTACAGGTTGAGGCTTCAGACATTTGGGCTTCACCACCCTGGCAGCTGCTCCCTATCTGCACCAGTGCCTTCTCAGGTGACACAGACAAAGTATCCCTTTGTCAACCTGCAATGAACTGCACCAGTGTAATCTCTCAAGATCAAACCTTCTGAATTTACTTAATTTACTGGTCTCAAGAGTTTAGTAATTTCCTCTGCTCTCAACAATTTAACCTACTTCAATACTCAGAAGAGGAAATAAAGTGTTAATCCTTCAAGAAGAAGACTGATGGGAAATCTGCTTTACTTTTACCTCATGCATCTTCAAGGAATCAAGCTTCCTGCTGGAATGTATATGTATGATAAAGCACTGGCACAGGCTGCACAGAGGAGTTGTGGACTTTCCTTCCTTGGAGGTCTTCAAGACCTGCCTGGGTGTGTTCCTATGCCACCTGATCTAGGTGAACCTGCTTCTGCAGGGTGGTTGGACTAGGTGGTCTCTAAAGGTCCCTTCCAACCCTACCATTCTATGATTCTGTGATACATATTTTCTCTGAGATTGCATAACATGAAAACAGACCTAACCTCTGCTCCCAAAAGCAATACGTGCACTTTGGCACTTTGATCATGATTTTTGGAAACTAATTGCAACATTGAACCTTAAAGTCCTTGACTCCTCCAGGAGAATCCACAGCTCGGGCTGATGTGTCCCAGTGGTGTGCGCAGTGAGGGAGGAGATCTGGGATTCATCTCTATGAGCAAGCAGAGAAAGATGTGGGTGAATGTAGTCTACTCTTTTGATGGCTGTAATAATTCCATGTGTTTTCTTACAGCGTTTATCATAATATGTACTATTTTCACTTGTGTGATCTGGAAAATATGTGAATACATTTCAGAGTGATTTAGCTATAATCTTTAATCAAAAGCATAACAAACCCATAACTAATTCTCCAGAAATAATTTAAGAATGTATATGAAAATCTTGTCCTTATTGGTGGGTGTGAGATACCCACTGCAGCTCCCTAACACATATATTTTCTTCTCTTATATTTTAAATTTCTATTTCAACAAGTCAGCCATTAATACATCTGATAATAGTCCATTTCTGTCTCTGCATTTCCAGAGATACATCTAGGGTGAAAAAAGGGATCTGCTAACATTCATTTGCTAAACAGTTTACATTAATGCCTCAAGACTTGCAATGGGAATCCAAGTGAGGCAGCTTTGGGTGACGACTCTCCCTTGATGTAAGTAGAGAGGATTCAGAAAGCTGATTCTTCATCCATGTGTCTTTTAGCTCACACTTTGAGTTGACTTGCAGCTACAAGCTTATTTTTTGAAAGTATCTGGGTTTTGTAACATTTTGTAACCCACATATCATAACTACCTTTTAAAGACGTTACATATGACATGTTAATAAATCAATATCAGTCTTGGGAACAGGGTGGTTAGGCTAAATAGCTTCCTTTGCTCCTCTAGGACTGTCAGGATTAGGGGCCAATGTGACACTGCAAAACCATAAGCAGAATACAGGTCTAACTCTAATTATAAGGCTATGTGCCATGGGCACTCAGATGGGAGAGACAATTTCTCTGTCATCTGCAGGGGAGTTGCACTAGATGATTTCTAAAGGTCCCTTCCAACCCTACCATTCTATGATCAAAACCTAGAGGCACTAAATCACCACATATCACGTATGAGCAATTAATCCTCCCAGCTGCTGTCCTTACCTAAATGCTACCTGGGTAGTTTGCACAGTGACACATCCTCCTCTTGCTCAGTCTGTGAGATGTGATGAGATAATGGAAGGCAGAATGCATGCTTAAGGAGTTTTACAGCTCATAGGGTAAATAACCTTCATGCCATAAACACAGACTATAACAGTACTGAAAGATGATTATGTGTTATTTCATGATTTATATGATTTGGTTTCTGAGGATTTTTATGACATAAGTAAATCCTTTGCAGTTGCCTTTTTTTTCTATGTAACTTTATTAACTTTTTTTTTTCAGTTTTCAGGGCAGCCAAAGCAGTAAACGAGAGGAGATAATCTGCGCATGAGTTACTATGGTTGTAATGAAGCATAAAAATGTTCATGATTCTACCAATGTGTGACTGAGTGGTTTTTATGGGCACAAATCTCGTATCGGTACTTAGATGTATTAGAATGTATTAAATATATTAAGATGCATTAGGTGTTTTAGAACACAAGATGTGTCAGAACAGAAGACATATTAGACACAAATTAAATAGGTGACTAATAAAACAAGGAAGCAGTTTGAATTTATAATAGTCAATAAAATAGTTGACTACTGTACAGGAGTGTTACTTATTGGATGACTTACCATATTCTTTTACTCACACAATAAATACACAGGCTGACAGCAAATTACTTTATCCATACATGTGTACAAAAGGGAAGCAGGAAGGAATTTGAGAGACTGGTTAAAAGAAATAAGTATAAGAAATCTAGGAAGAAGACAAATTTCAGATAGATATTTTCATTTTTAAAATAAGCAATATTTTTATTGATGAATCTAGATGTCAGAGATATTTTCTTGACTCACGATCATCAAAGCTATTAAAAACAGCTGTTGATAATACCTACATGTTTTATAATCAAGATGCATGGAGTATATAAAAGTGTTGGTGGGGTTTTATTTCCTGAAAATTCTTCATGTGTTTCAGCAGGCAATCTAGCAGGCATGACTGGGAGACAGCCTAGTTGAAAGGAGAGCACGTCACTGAACTTAAATACAAAGATGAAGTGCACGTAAGGTGGAAATGGGGCCAAGTTACCTGGGAGGAGTGCAAAGGCATTGCCCAGGCATGCAGGGAAAAGCCAAAGCTCAGCTGGATTTAAAGCTGGTGAGAAATGTAAAAGGTTAAAAGGTCTCCTATAGGTACCTTGTCAGCAAAATGAAGACCAGCAAAATTGTGGCCAGCTGCTGGTAATTGAAAAAGAACAGGTAATTGGAAAAAGAACATGAAAAACTTGAAGAAGTACATTTTTTGGCTCTCTTTACTAAGTAGGTATTTCCTTGGACATCTCCAGTTTTCTATGCTGAATGATTGAGCATGAGGGAGAGAAATACTGCCTGTAGTAAAAGAGGATCTATTTATGGTCCAGACAGTGTGCTGAGGGAACTGGCAAGCTGTATTGCAAAACCAGGCTCTACCTTTGAAAGGCCAGGGTAAGATGAGTGGAAAACCGAGATTAAGAGGTTTATAGTACAATTGATGTGTTGTTATGAATGCTGTTCCCCAGGGACTGATGCTGGGGTCAAAACTATTTAACATTTTCACTGATGACATGTATGATAGGGTGGAACAAATACTCAGCAAGTTTGCAGATAACATGAAGGTGGGAGGAACAGTCAGTATGCTGGAGGATGGAGTTGTCTTTGAGAGGAGCGTTGATAGCCTAGAGAAAGCCTCAGTAACAGAAACCTCATGAAGTTCACCAATGACACAGGCAAAGCCTTGCACATGGGATAGGAAACTACCACACAACCAATACAGCCTGGGCACTAACTGGGTAGAAAGCAGATTTGCAGAAGAGAATCTCACAGACAAGAAGTTGAACAGGAGTCAGAAGTTACATGGTGAGGGCCAGCCACACATTGTACTGCCTTGGCCAGAGCAGAGAGCAAACTGTGGGAGGAGATCCTTCCATTCAGTGCTACTGAGGCTGCATCTGGGGTCCTGTGTAGTGTTGTATTTTACAGTTTTTACTTGCTTTAGTTTTCCATATAATTCTCCCTAATCTGTGTTAGAAACTCTAGGTAAGCGTTGGACATAGTGATTTCTGTGACATAGTGGAAGTCTCCAGATAGATGTTAAACATACATTAAAAAAGCCGATTGTGAAAGTATCTGCTACTTGGTCAAGAAGCGGTCCATTAAATCCCACAACCAATGTTTGTCTGATTGAGGGGAAGCATGAGACATCTCTGCCTTTCAAGCTTTGGCATGCATATGTCAAGAAGGCAGGCTTTCTAGCCTATTTATTTTGAAACAGGAATTTGTAGATTAAAAAGAAATCCACTGCAAAGAAATTTGGCTGAGAAATGCAGGTGTGTCTTTGCAGAACTGAAAGCAGCCCTGTGATGCAGCCATCCTGCCAGGGGCTGGGGCCCAGGGGCAGTGGAGGTCCCTTGGGGTCTGTCAGGGCAGGGGCTGGCAGGCAGGGCCTGTCCCATTGCCTTTGCTGGAAGCATGGCAGCCAGGGACAATGGAGCAGCCTCGGGCACTGGGCACCTCCCTGGTGATGGGCCGAGGCCAGGCTGCAATTTGGATTCAGGTGGGCCCAGCTTAGCAAGGCCAGTGGCCACACAGGGCCAGACTGTTGAGAAGCTGGAGACCAGCCCTGCCACAGCATCACTGGAGAAGGGACTGATGGACCTGGGGGGCTGACATGGGGTCCTGGGCCCAGCAAGGAGAGCCCTGGGGAGGTGGCCAGAGATTGTCAAGCCTATTGGTGCCCCCAAGGCCAGGAAAGTTTCTTTCATGGCATCAATTTTCCATTTTAATTATATTCAAAAGACGATGAAGTTTCGTTTTCTGCTGGGAACATTTTCAATTCTTTCATCTCAAAACAAGTCTCGACCATTCAAATTTTTTTTCAGCCAAGGTTATTAGCATAATTTGCCTTCTCTTTCTTGGATGGAAAACTTGTTTATTTAAATGTTTGAGACAGTATCTCCCTTTTCAGATTATAGGTGCAAACGTTGCACATCTTCATACATGCCAGGTACAAATTTCTTAGTATTCTTATTGACTGACTATTAGGTACAATACAGCAAGGTGCTGGTTACTAAGAAAAGTAGCTATTTATGTCAGAATATTTATATTAATTGTGAAGTTAATTTGTCCAGCTGTCATATACGAGTCTTTGGCTTATGCAACTCAAAAAGAAATGACTCACATGACACCCACTCTTTTAAGAGAAAAAAAAGATCATGAAAACTAGAGAATGTATTCTTGAATAGCTACTTAAAAGTCAGAAAGCCTTCGTTACTTTAGTGAGATGAAAGTTTAGCATGACCAATGTTATTTGGATTTATTTGAAACAGATTTCCAACTTTGAAATGATAAAAACTTGCTCCTCGGAATACAGTTTAAATGAAGGAGTTTTATTGAAAAGCTGATCCTCAGAAGTTCTTTCATTTATCAATATAACTTACATATTTAATAAACTGCATACAGGTAATAAATAGCAAAGATTATCTGTAATATAGCAAACAGGATCTGTTTATAGGTCCTTCTACACAATGTTTCAAGTATTTGTGGTATGTTCAAATGAGACTTCTTTTTCTTAAGAGATTAGAAGTACCCTCTAGAATAATCAATAATTGTATTTCTGGCCCATCCTCAGCTTTACAGCTTTTATCTCCATCCCCCTGTGACACCAAGATTTGTTAAGCCTCTCCAAGAACAGACTCAGTCTCAGAGGTATCATCATCAGCATAAACTTTCAACAGAGGGGTACAGAAAAGAAGGAACTATTTGTTACTCTCACTTATGTTCCTCCTGAATTATCCTTTTCATTAGTTAATAATCACAGAATTACAGAATGATAGGGGTTGGAAGTGACCTCTAGAGATCATCTAGTCCATACATGATAAAACAGTTATTGTAAGTAACGTCACTTATTTTGCTTGATTCCAGCCATGGTAGTTTGTAATGTCCAGCAAACAGACCAACATGACCTAAGTAGTCTCCAGCTCAAGATAACAGCCTCCAAGGGCAACAGCTATTCCAAATTGGCCTAGTGCTTTTGTTACTCTTTACTGGATATTTTTAGCTCTTTTGAGGTAATTTTTGCTCTTAGGATACAGCATATTTTACTTCACATTCATCCCAGTGCATGAACTTAGTTTTACTCCAAATGCAAAAAGACATCTCTGCAATTTTTCCATCAATGGTCATTATACCTATAATCAAATATATCCAAAAAGGCAACATGCCCAGAATGATACATGGTGCAGACATTAAGTTAGCAATGTCATTTTAATATTTGTGATTATTTTTGTGTTAACTAAAGAAAATCTAATAATGAAGATTTCTAAACAAATCATTTTGTTTTGTAAATTTTTCATCTCCAGGTTCTCAGAATCTCAAATCAATTCTCCCTAAGAAAACATCAGAGTAAATTACTTAGGAGATAATAATACCACTTGTATTTTAGCTAGTGACTGAAAGAGCTAATTTTTCTTTCAAAGTAATAATGTAAAGGTATTACTCAAAGATACCTTTAATTACTTAAGATACTAACAAGACCAAAATCTTACTAAACCTGTTGTATTTCCAATGTACAATGTAGTTGGTGAGTATTAAGATTATTTTATTTAAATGATTGTTTCAAGGTGTATGTATTTATATAAATTTCTGTATATTTTAAATAAGCAACTGGGGATCTATCACAATGAAGGCTCGTAGGAGAAACCTGACTGCCTATCAATACTAGTTTAAATGGCCAAGAGGGCTGGCACACTTCTGCTAGAGAAAAGAACAAAAGCTGAAGATGCACAAAACCTAGTTTGCAGTGGCAAACCCTTTCCTGGCACATGGGAACATTGCAAGAGCAGCAACAGGCCAAGGCAGAAGTGCAGCACTCTGCAACTTGAGAGTGTCTCTCCTCTCCCTTGCAACTACATCAGCATTGCACCTCTGCTACACAGGGACTAGACACCTGGAAGTACTTGATTCATTAGGCAGTGCTGACAGTACACTTTGACACTTGGAACTCTCCTGAGGGGGCTACCATCTCCCCAAAGTGTACTTTATTTGATCCCTTACTGTGTCACGGCAAGTCTCCTAAAGACTCGTGGCTGTGTTCCCAGTAAGTAGCTTAGTTAACTGTGTGCTTTATTTGTTTGCTGTGCAAAGCAGTGGGGGAATTTTCAACCAAAGCAGTGAATTCAAAACATGGTCTAGTGTGGAATACTTCATTGAATAATTGTACAGCTTGACTGTGACTCATAGCCCTCCTGTGCTTCATGTTTAAATCATCTTTTCATAGTTTCACAAAGTCACCATGCAAACAAGAAAATATGAGTGGGTAAGGTTTTTTCATTAAGACAATCACACTCAGGATTTACAGGGCCTCTCAGTGCCAAAGAAAGGCCAAGCTTTGCACACAACTGCACTGTCTGACCTTCCCACTCTTGCTCTTCCTCATGCTCACAGTACATGCTCCTCTTAGTGGGCAACAGGTTTCAGAGAGAGACAAAGAACAGCTTAATCCTAATGAAGCCAGTATTTCAGTCTTTATGCTACACAACAGGTAGCCTGTTATATTTTTAAGGTTTTCTTCATATCCAGACAGAATGAGAAGTGTTTTCTTTTAAAGTTAACACTAATACTTTATATCACATCACGTAGTCCCAAGACCTACTTAAGATTTTGAACTGCTATCTCCCTTCTCCCACCGCAGCTGATTGCTGCTGTATCACACATTGGCAATGTCTATGCCAGCTCTGAGTTTGTCCCCTTGTCTGCATGACTCAGCTGTAATTACTCTGAACTTTGATATGAGTGCTTTGGTACATGAGTCAATCGTGATTTAATAGATGAGTTATCTGTTTCTTACATAAGGCTTTAATGAGCCATTGTTTCCTGTTATCCTTGGTTTATAAGACACTGTACCTCTACCTTCACCCACACAAACCTATCATTACTATCAACACAGCTGCGCTACTCATATTTGTTTCTCCCTCCAACATCCATGCAGGCACACCTATTCATGTGTTTACATATATCATAGAATCATAGAATGGTTGGGTTGGAAGGGGAGATCACCTCATTCTAATCCCCCTGCCATGAGCAGGGGCCCCTTCCACTAGACCAGGTTGCTCAAAGCCCCATCCAACCTGACCCTCGACACTTTCAGTGATGGGGCATCCATCCACAGCCTCTCTGGGAAATCTTTTTCCAGTGTCTTACTACACAATTAAGAACTTTTTCCTTATCTCCAATTTAAATATTCCCTCTTTCTGGTTAAAGCCATTACCCTATCCCCACATGGTCTTGTAAAAAGTCCCTTTCTGGTTTTCTTGTAGCCCCTTTTAGGTGCTGGAAGGCTGCTCTAAGATCTTCCTGGACCCTTCTCTTCCCCAGACTGAACAATCCCAACTCTCTCAGCCTGACTTCATAGCAGAGGTGCTCCAGCCCTCTGGTCATCTTTATGACCCTCTTCTGGACTTGGTCCAACAGCTCCACTCTAGAGCTGGATGTAGTATTCCAGGGTCTCACAGGTCCAGCAGAATCACCTCCTTCGACCTCTTTTTGATACACAGACCTTATATGCATGGTGCAGTGTGGCATAGTATCCTGACAGAGACGGAGGTATAGAAAAACTGTAAATTCTGACAGTATAGGCATGAGGAGTTATGCCCATCTCCTTCAAACACATATCTTTGCACACTTGCATTTCCATGTTCCATTTTCTTAAACAGTCTCTTGCATGGCACATAGGGCTTTAAAGAGATAAGTAAGATGCTGATATAAAAAGATTCCTGTACTTCCTTTGCACCAATGAAATAACTGAACAGGAACATCCACGTTGAAGTAGTTCTAAAGGGAACATCTCAGATCAGAAAGGTTTTCTTATTGGTGAAGCAAACCTATTTTCTGACTTTTATAGCACATTGAGAGTGTGCTGGTGTGTTATTGCCTCAGCCTTTCATATGGAATATGTCCTTAAATGTCACTTGTATGATCCAAGTGAAAGAAGAGTTTTCAGAAAACAAGGAGAAGGGTCATTATACCTACTCACATATCTACTAGCCACATGGTACTGCTCCGCAGCCCTTGGGTACAGGCAGTGGAGAACTTTTCCTAGCAGAGGCAACAGTGGTTGTGCCCTTAACATCAGGAAGAAGGGTCTTTGGGCTCTTTCCAAGCAGTGTGACCTAAGGCCTACTTATCTATTTCTCTGCTCCTGTTTTCTTAATGTCATTATCACTGAGTCCAGCTGAAGAAGGAGATGAAGGCAGTTGTTAAGAGGACTTTGGTCAGTACCTGTCAGGCAGGCTTGATGTAGCCTCTGGGCTCTGCCCAACAATTCTGAGGGGGCTTGTTCATTCTCCCTCACTAATGCTGAATGTTTAAAACAGGGGAAATGTTTATGAAGGGGGTAACAAAGTGCCATATTTTGTGGGGTAAAACACATGTATTCATTTTAAGTTAAGGGGGACTTACACAAATGTTGGGCTGACAGAGCAGTGTTAGGCAAGTAACTGAACATTTTTTTTAAGTTTCTGGGTTCCTGCGAAGATGCTTAAAGGGAAAAGAAGGTGGCAGAATCTCCACAGTTAGCAGTTGGTAAATATCCTATCATTATCTCTCTTCTTCTTATTTCTTTTCAAACTTAAACTTTTTCAATTCTTATTCATATGGAAGTCTTTCCTTGAGTCTAATTATTTTTGTCACCTCTGAACTCTTTTCATTTCTGCTTGATTAAAATGCAGTCAATCATCTTATGCAGAAAGATAACCCTGTCTTACTGACAGTGTGCAGGTTTTGCCTTCAGGTTCCCATATATATAAAAAAAAAGTAGGTCAAGAATGATTTAAATGAGAAGACAGGCTTCTCTATACAGCAGATTAATTTCAATACACTGCCAAGCAAAATGGCAATTTACCACTGCAAAAGACATGCTAAACATGTCAAGTACGAATTCTGTAATAAATGAGGCAGCAATTTCAATAAATCTAACTCCAAGACCTACTGTCTCAGTGTTTATATTCAAATTAACCATTCTCTGGTTATTCTGGATGAATTTAGCAATTATATACTTAAAAAGCAAACTTGGGGAAAAGTCTCTATTTTTGGACCACAAGTGTAGTCTGTGAATTTCCTCATCTCAGTTAACAAGATGCAGTTTCAACCTCTCAGCTTAGGTAAAAACAGTAATGCTAAGTTCATTGCAGTGTTAACAGGTTCTTGATCTCTGTAATCACTCCTTTCCTAGCATCTTTGTGCTGCATATTCTTTTTAGCTCAAGCAAGTAATCCCACCCTTTCTTAGAGTGAGAAGAATGGATTAGGCATGTGGGAATCATCTATCCAAAGCAAAGCATATTATGAAATATGAGTAAACATGACAGCAGAAATTTCAAAGCCCTTAACAGCCTGATATAAATGCCAACATTAAGATAATAAATGCCAGCTTCACAGAGGGTGAGGTTGGTAATAGTGAAAAATCACTCCAAGCCTCTTCCAATAAACCATCGGTTTTATCAGTTATTTTCTGTTACCATTTGCATAAGAATCTCTCTCAGTATGAAAGCAAATAGGTCCCTTAATGCTTTGCATAGTTCAAGTCCCTGGTCAACAGTGGCTCCTTCTTTGTTGTGAGTTCTCAGGATGTGCAATGAGCTGACAGATAAAAGGAATAGTTAGTAATGGATAGCAGTGTTTGTCATGAGTTTTTCCTGTCAAGTCACATCATTTCCCTAACAGAAAGGTATTCTGAATATTCTGAATATTCTGAATTCTGAAAGATATTATATGGGATCTAGAGTGTCAACCACATCTCAGTTCTAAAAATGAGGCCAAACATTCTTCCAAAGATAAGGAGAACACAGCTCCGATGGATGCCTTCTACAGTATATCAACAGCATGATTTAGTAGCCCACCTTAAAAGCAAGGAGAAAAATATCGATGCCATTAGTTGTGTAAAGCATCAGTAGATAACGGGAGTTTTAGTGAGTAATTGAATTGCAAGATTAAAAAGAGGACCTGGCAAGCCTAGTCTGGTTGGAAATGTTTAGGACATCCTATAAATAGGAACATTAAAAAAAAGAGGCTTAGGGAACAGGCTGCCCCGAGGGGCCGTGGAGTCTCATTCCTTGGAGGTCTTCAAGACCCACCTGGACATGTTCCTATGTGACCTGATCTAGGTGGACCTGCTTCTGCAGGGGGGTTGGACTAGATGATCTCTAAAGGTCCCTTCCAACCCTACCGTTCAATGATTCTGTGATCTAAAAACTGCTTTTTAATGTCCATCATGCCTGAAAAAATATTATACTTAATAAAAATTCAGAATTTCTATCAGAACTATGGTTATGGTAATGTTGAAAGAGTATAACAGCAATAACAATAGGTCAGCCTGAGGTCTGATGGGTGGTTTTCAGTAAACTGTAAAAGTCGGGTTATCTGGCATACTCTGAAGGCTTTATGCTTCCTATGAACTAATAGAATAGGAAGCCTGATGGAGGGATTTACAAAACGGTGTAAGTCTGTGCTATTTTGTCACATTGACTTTAAGACTTTATAAGTTAATGGTACTGGTGCTATCAAAAATCCTAAACACAATTCTATACCATATAAACAAAGACAAAATAGCATATGGTCCTTTGTCTCCCAGGTAGTTCTATGTTTTAACTATTGTTATGGTTGTGTACCTTTTGTGTCTCTCAGTGTTCACAAAACTACTATTGAACTGTTCACAGCTTCTATAAAAACAAGAATGTAGAAGAGGTATAGTATGATACTGCAGGCTGCACAGGTGCCTAAGACTGCAGCAGTTTTGAAAACTCACTGATAATGGCTTCCTTTTCAGACAGAAAGCATTATGTGTGCACACAGACTGTAAGTATCTCTCAAAATGCCTGAAAGGCAAACTGGATTGAACAGATATCAAGCTCTACTTGAGCTAGCAAAAGCATTAACTATGATCTTCTGATAGCCTGCAGAGGAAATGTAACCACTAACACGTCGTCTAACGTCTTACAACTGATGAATGTAACAGATTTGTTGTTATTTTCTTTTAGTAATACCCAGACATAGTGTACATTCTACATTTGATTATACACTTGCAGATATTATCCTGTTGATATTTCCTGGCATCAGGGTGCTATATACATGTGTGCACAGCAAAACAAGCACTGCAAATACAGGTTGCCTTGAGAGGAGTACAGTACATGGAATCTACAGTATTAATACTCTGTTTCCTTATTATGTAAATGAAGACATCAAGAAGAGTGTGGGCAGCAGGTCAAGGAAGGTTCTTCTCCCTCTCTACTCTGCCCTGGTGAGGCCTCATCTGGAGTCCTGTGTCCAGTTCTGGGCTCCTCAGCTGAAGAGGGACAGAGAACTGCTGTAGAGAGTCCAGCACAGGGCCACCAAGATGATCAGGGCACTGGAACATCTTCCTTATGAGGAAAGGCTGTGGGAACTGGGGCTGTTTAGTCTGGAGAAGAGGAGACTGAGGGGAGATCTCATTAATATTTACAAGTATATAAGGGTGGGTGTCAGGAGGCTGGGGCATCTCTTTTTTCTATTATATTTAGCAACAGGACAAGGGGTAATGGGATGAAACCGGAATACAAAAAGTTCCATTTAAACATAAGAAAAAACTATTTCTTAAAAACTATTTCTTATTTCTTAAACTATTTCCAGGGTGAGGGAGCCCTGGCACAGGCTGCCCAGGGAGGGTGTAGAATCTCCTTCTCTGGAGGCCTTCAAGACCCGCCTGGACGCATTGCCGTGTGACCTGATCTAGGTGGACCTGGTTCTGCAGGGATATTGGACCAGATGATCTCAACCCCCTACCATTCTATGATTCTATGAAGGGTTTGACTTTTTAAAAATTTGAATATTTTATAAGTTTTAAAATAAGTGGTAAGAAATCAGAAGCTAGAATCAAGACAATTCTTATGTGACATATTTGTTAAGGTAATTTTTAAAAAAATCTAAGCATTTAAGGATTGTAAATAAATTCAATGTTTCATTTAAATCTATGAAAAAAATTCTTTCAAAGGTCCATAATGGATTTTCATAATAGACTTGTGCTTACATTTCAAAAAGTAAAATGAGAAATACTAAAAAGCCCTGATTGTTAACTTTAAAGTGATCCTGTGACTTCATCTGGTTGATTAAAAGGTCTCTCTCTGGGAATAAGAACTATATGCAGGAGTTCACACTCCCCCAATTATATTCATCCAGCAAAAAGTAAAACTATTAGATATAAGCTGTCATCTTCAACACTGTTAGGTTTTCTGAAGTGGGATTACCATATATTCTTGTTCCAGTTAAGCAAAGGAGTACTGCTTGGGAAATAAGTTTGATTTGAAATTCTAGTGCCTTTCTGTCATATGATCTTAGACAAATGATGTAATCTATTCTCTTGAACTCTACATGTGGTGATTCATACATAGTCTCTAATCAAAATATGAACACGGAATATCAATTTGCAAATCTCTCACTGGATGAGTTTCTTCTTTGTCTTTTGAAGCTGTGCTTATTTTTTAGGTCACATGTTGAGCTTTGATTTTGTTACCAAGACAGATGATAGTATCTTTAATAGAAACATAAAGAATGAAAAATAACAAATATTTTTTACTGTTGGCATCTGTGAAAACAGCAATATATTTACCTATTCAGGTAAAGTAAAAAGGATACTGGGAGAGATGGGGAAAAAAGAGGGTTGAAAACTCAGGTAGATACTTAAAGAGGCTGGTAGAAAACATTTACAATTAGTCAAAGCATACAACATACATATGGTGAGGTCCTTCTACAAACACAGCTATACATTCATTCTTGGAAGAAGATTGCTAGTAGAGTTGTCATAGCAAGTACTGTATTTCTATCTTATTCTCTGTCACTGTGATGGTTCTCCTCCTCAGCTGAGATGTAAATGTTGCCACTCGGAAACTACTAACTGTAGATAACTCCAAATAAAAAGTTCTCATTTTCAAATAGTTAAAAAGAAATATTTATAGTTAAATAGTTAAAATAAAACCCACAAACCAATTTATTATGAAAAACTACATATTGTGGTTCTTCATGGGCAATCAAGGTATTCAGGAATATTTGGCCTCATTTGTCAGTTTGAGTAAAAAGAAGCAAATCTATGATGTGTTCAGGGAATCAATGGACACAGAAGAGCAATATCTCTGATTTATCTCTTTTATACTTTTGTATTTGTACTTGGGAGAAAAAAAATAATAAAAAGAAAATAAAGGCTAAAACCGTAGTCCTGCTGAGGAAATGTTCA
Organism: Urocolius indicus; assembly: GCA_013401255.1. Taxonomy (NCBI): domain Eukaryota; kingdom Metazoa; phylum Chordata; class Aves; order Coliiformes; family Coliidae; genus Urocolius; species Urocolius indicus. Next base: position 69,291 of record WBNH01008530.1, read on the forward strand.
ACAGGCATCAGTAAAGTCAGGTTTTCATCCAAGGGACTGCTACAGTAGTAACTGAGGAGAGAGTCAGTGCAGTCTAGCCCCAGCCTGGGATAAACTGAAATCTTAAGGTCTGGCCTGGGTGTCTTGGGAACACATTCTGGGCTCATGACTCCAGATCCATCCCCTCATTGCTCATGACCCACTTCCATGTCAGAATGAGATCTCATAATTCACCACACTTTCCCTCATCTCATCCAATCCTTATTTTCTCACAGAAAAACCTCTTTTTGGTGGGGAAACTCAGCTATAACAGCTAGAACAGAGTACAGGCATTCTCTGAAGAGGTCTTTGAGCTGAACAACTTAGGAACTACACCTTAAGGTGCAGCATTTAACACCTCCCTCATTCAAAAAAATGACCTTTATACCAAAGGCTGCAGGCAGAAAGGAAGGAATGGTAGCTCACTATGCTGGTTCTGTGGGTACAGGGAACACTAGCACGTTAGAGTATCTCAAGCCAGAAGGTTAGGGCTGTGTGCTGTATCAGCCAAGTAGTTAGTATAGGTTAGTATTTCTGTCCCTATACTAGATCTGAGCATGAAATTAATTCATAAAAGAACAAGTGAGCACTATATGAACCACCATGTTTTCTTGACATGATAGAAGTAGTGACTAATTTTTCCCATGGGCTAAAGTTATGATATTACCAGAGTAAGAAAAACATGAAAACTTAAGCTAATGATATTCTTTCACTGTACATGATAACTAAATCTAAACAGGAATTGGTCTCTGTCTGTATAACCATCTGGACACATGATTGCTGAATAAAGTTGTTTTGTAACACTACTTCTTCAGCTACTACAAGTAGCCACAAAACCAGAGTATGACAAAACACACTACAGCACTTCTGAATATACTGAACGCAGACCTTCAAAACATGCCTTATAGCACAACCTCAAAGGCATCCGTCAGTGATAACCTGAGAGATGGAGTAGAAAACAAAGCTGCAGAGTATTGTATGACAGCTGCCACAAAGGCAACCTGAACTCTGACCTGGGCTTTGCCATCTGCATCACACAGCAGCTGGCTTTTAGACTAAAATTTCCCTTAAAATACCCATCTGTAGCTGTGCTGTGTATTCTACACCTCATGGACACTGTACCTTTTCTCTCTTGCTTTTATGCAAATCTGTATCAGTTGAGCAACATGAAACCCCACAGGAGCATGGCTGTTGTGTTGCATATAAGGTAGTGTGCAGGAGACAAAAGAGAAAAAGCGTCTGTGTTGCAAAACTGAGCTCAGCCCTGGAGCAAGTGGAGAGATTCAGATGTTTTGTATTAGATCTTCTTTCACTAAAGGCTCTGATCATCATCTGTTCACATAAAGAAAGCTCTTGCCCAGTCCTATTGTTTTATTTCATTTATTGGTATTGATAGATTATCCTTTCTCCTTGAGCTTCACAGGAGCTGAAATAAAAAGGAAAGCAACAAAATAGTTTGGAGGAACACTTCTAAGGAATGTTGTTGGAAACTCTACATTCACCAATTAGCAGACAATGTACAGGTGTTCAGTGTCAACATCCACATTTTCTTGGTCCTTTTCAGAATCTACTTACAGACCCTAAGTGATTTGTTCTGATATTACAAAGAGCAACAACATATATTAAAAGCTATCACCTTATCACATACCATGCAATCATGAGTAACACTTTCTATGACAATCAGGTAGCAAAATGTTTCTATCCTACTGTGGTGGACAATAAGCTGGATCTTATTCACACCTTCATCACCTCTTAGCTGGAGTGGTCTCTATAATTATCTAATGTACTCCTTATATTCTAAGGATTGCATTGTTAAAAAGACGCAAGTGGAAGACCACATTGTAGTGAACTACAGACCAGCCTGGATGACCTTTCATCACAAAACATCATGCAAACTACTCTAGGAAAAAGAGGCCATAATGGAACTCACGTTTTCTGAGATTCTTACAAACAAAATAGTCACAAGAAAGAAAGGATTTGAGGAAAGGATAAATCCTAAAAACAGAGAGGCTGTGTGAAAATATCCTGCTGTTTCCATGATTTTCTGTTCCTTGTCCATAGAGTAAATGGAAAGGTGCTTTAGATCCTGAGTCTGGATTTTTAAAAAGAGATTTAGTGGACAGAATGATAAGTACAGAGGAAAAAAAAGAGAAATAGGCCAGGGGACAGGAAGTCAAGGCCCATCTGGACATGTTCCTTTGTGACCTATCTAGGTGAACCTGCTTCTGCAGGGAAATTGAACTACATGATCTCTAAAGGTCCCTTCCAACCCTACCATTCTATGATTCTATGATTCTAAGGTGGAAGGAATACATGCTGAGGACAGCTTAATGGAGGTAGAGCTGAAGAAAGTATGAAGGAAGTGTCTGGAAGGCTTTACAGTGAACAGATAACAGAAATGAAAATAGAAACAATGAAACCCCAAAACATTGAATGCCATTCCCAGCGTCTGTCCTGTGGGAGGCTGTTCTTTGTATTTGCTCACATGTAGTTGAATTTCTCTGTCTTTTTTTTTCTGTTTGAAGTCCTTGTGGCACTTACCTCATACTCTTGAGCTGGGAGTACTGGCTGGATGAGACTGCCTGCTCCTACCCATACCCCATTGTTCCCCTGGCACTGTCAGATCAAATGCAGTACTGAGGCTGCAGGAAGGACAAAATCCATGACAGAAGGAAGGAGAAAATCACGAGGGGCAAGGGGGTGAGGCTATATGGTGACACCATGTAGAAGAAATAAGAGAAAAAACATAAAGTTAAAATCTGAATTAAATGGATGCTCCTCTTTAAGCATTTTTGATCAATTGAGGCTGTGTGACACATCAAATCTGCTGAGAATATGTTTTGAAGTATAATACGATGCCATGCAAACAAATGCTTGTGATTAAAGCCAATCTAAACCCACATAGTTTCTGAGGACACCATTCACTGATCTTCTGTATGTCATTTGCTTGCTGTCATTGTATGAGAAACACCAGTCAATGTATAAATCACTGCAGTAGCAGTAAACCACGCTTAGCATCTTGCAGTTTCTCCTCTCTACTTAACACATACACAGGCTATAGGAATGATGAGTTGCTAAAAAGGAGCTGCCCCGGTCTTTTGGCAAGTGGTGTGCATGAGATAACAATAAAAATGTTTGCCTCATCCATCTAATCCACTGTCTCCCAAGCTCACCACATCTCAGTTCATAGAGTTAATTCACTGTGGGAAGTCACATCTAAACTTCATCAGCCTTACTGTACTTAATAAGAGTATTTTTCCTCCTCAGAAACAGTATTTTGCTAGGTCAATTTGTGTTTGAGGTTAGTTTGATTACACAATTACCAAACTTTTTAATGTGATCGGTTTGTTTTTAAACTGAATAACCCAATACTGAAATTTATGCCATATTTTTAATTTTAAAAAATTTGTCCAAGATTTTAATACATCTTCTTTTTCCTTTTTTTCCTTATGTATTGCAGTCTATCAGGTTGATCTGTGGAAGAGCAGCCCTGCAGAGTGAGACCTGGGAGTCCTGGTTGATAATAAAATAATCACGAGCCAGCAATGTGCCCTTGTGGCCAAGAAGGCCAGTGGCACCCTGGCATGCATCTAGAAGAATGTGGGCAGCAGGTCAAGGGAGATTCTTCTCCCCCTCTACTCTGCCCTGGTGAGGGGTAATGCGATGAAGCTGGAACACAAAAAGTTCCACTTAAATATAAGGAAAAAGTCTCTCACTGTTGAGGTGAGGAAGCCCTGGCACAGGCTGCCCAGGGAGGGTGTGGAGTCTCCTTCCTTGGAGATCTTCATGTTCCTATGTGACCTGATCTAGGTGAACCTGATTCTGCAGAGGGATTGGACTAGATGATCTCTAGAGGTCCCTTCAAACCCTACCATTCTGTGATTCTATGATTTTTCAGTAACTAATTATGAGTTTTTAAGCTTTGCCACTGTTGCCTTTCCCCCCCCCATATTATATCTGCAAATCAGTGACAAATTTACTTAATTACAATTTTTAGATATCACTGTCACACATGTACTTCTATAGCAGTTTTAGAGTGGAGTGGAGTGGAGTGGAGTGGAGTGGAGTGGAGTGGAGTGGAGTGGAGTGGAGTGGATCCTCCCAGTTATGCTTTGGACACCCATGAGCAACTCCTGCCTCAAGGACCTTAAGCCTTAAATAGTCATGATGGAGAAAACATGAGAAAACCTTACATATGGCTGTGAATAAAAAGCTGTCATGCTGGTGCTTGGGTTAGGTGGGGTTTTTTTGTCCTTTTTAGAGAATGGAAATCTTAACATATTATAAAGGCTTGAGATAGATATAGAAGACTTAGTAATGTGAAAATAAGAAGTAGCTTTGTTTTTTCATGGGGAAGGAAGATAAAGACAAAAAACCCTAAAGTATGAAGGAGGTATGAGAGATAATGAGAATGTTAGAGATCGGTTCCTTAGCAGACAGGAAAAGAGAGAAAAACGTCTGGATGTACAGTCTAGTGAGATGGCTCCTCATCACCAGAGTGCAAGAGCTCCTGTGGCAAAAGTAGGAAGAAGGAGTTTACTAGTGCAGAAGTAAAGTTTTGTGTGGAAGCTGCTGCATTTGGAGTGAGAGAGGCTGCTTCACTCCTCTGACATCCCTGACTGTCCCTTCTTTGCACATGGCTTAGTGTGGTTCAGTTACCCTATCTTCCCCATCTTTGGGATGAGCTTCGCAGGAGCTGCAAGATAAAATATAGACGTTGCTTAGATGCTCTGTGACACACATCCTGTGGTTGCAGTCATTATTATTTGGTACATGATTGTTTCTGAACCAGAGAAATGCTCAGACGGTTGAGGGTTGAAAAGAGTACTGTTGGGATCCTGAGCTCAAGAGGGACAGGGAACTTCTGGAGACAGTCCAGCACAGGGCCACCAAAATAATCAGGGGATGGGAGCATCTTCCTTATGAGGAAAGGCTGCGGGAACTGGGACTGTTCAGCCTGGAGAAGAGGAGACTGAGAGGAGACCTCATTAATACCTACAAGTATTTAAAAGACATATGTCAAGGGGATGGGGCAACATTTATCTCTATTGTATACAGTGATAGGACAAGAGGTAATGGAAAGAAGTTGGAACACAAAAAGTGTCACTTAAACATAAGGAAAAATTTTACTGTTGTGGTGAGGGAGCCCTGGCACAGGCTGCCCAGGGAGGGTGTGGTGTCTCCTCTCTGGAGGTTTTTAAACCCACCTAGACACGTTCCTGTGTGACTTGATCTAGGTAGATCTGCTTGAGCAGGGGGGTTGGACTAGATGATCTTTAGAGGTTCCTTCCAACCCCTGTCATGCTGTGATCCTGTGATTCTGTGAGTCTACACATACAATGAAAAAAATATCAGAAATTAAGTAGCTGAGCACACAGCTAAAGACATTAAATACAAACCCATATGCTAACATTCAAATCATTATTGGCAGCAGCGTAGCTGCTTGTCAAAATATAAAGATCATACCCTCCAAATGGATTCTGTTTACCCTCAGTTCAGCAAAAAAGTGTCCAACACAGCGGCTACAGTCAATACAGCACGATAACAGGATTTCTAACGACGTCTTCCTTTTCTCCATCCCCATTCTTCATCCTCACAGTGATTTCACAAAAGAAAAAAAATTCCAAAGACCAACAAACAAAAAAATGAGAAGCCATTGAGAAAAAGACTAGGAAAGTTAATAAAATAGCCTTCACTGGGGGAATACTGTATGCACTCCCTCTTTCAATTTCATCCTACTGGATCAAACAAACATTTATGGGAGCAGAATTTTTCTCTTCCCCACCTGTCACCTTTACTTTGCAACATGACTCTGGAAAACATCTGTGAAAAGAACTGGAACAATATTCCCGTCCCTTACAAACAGTTTGATGTCCACAAGGTACTAAAATGTCTCCTGGCACATTCTTCAGTGTCTTTTTCCTAGTTTAACAATCTTTCAAACTATTCAGGAAGTCAGTGTCTTCAGCACAGAAGCCAGGAGCCATAAAAAAGTAATTTGTGTCTTCATAGCATCATTCAGTAAGTTGAGTTCTTCACAACCTACATGGCCATGCTATGAATTTGCAAATTAGTGTTCTCTTAACTGAAGCTGCTGGGACTCTGGGCTTCTGTATTGATTTCATTCTTGATGCATTGTCTGATCTTTGGTGCAGTAGCTTCTCTGAGATTTTTCATTGGTAAAAACAAAATAAAATACACCTCCCTGACACATTATTACACTGTTGTGGTTTCTTATTGCTTTTAAAATCCTTTCAGGATCTTAGATGGAACCTGCTGAGATTGTGCTAGATGCTACTGCTTTTCTAAACTCTTGTCAAAGGACTTAACAAGTCACCCTATTCTGAGTTACCTCCCTTTTCTGAGTATCCCCTATGGTTAATAGCAAAGAAATCCAATGTAACCGTTATCAAGTCAGGATTCAGACCTGCATGTGTTAGTAACCCATTTTAAAAACAAAACAAAAACTTTATAAGGTTAATACATTTATTACACATTGTGTTTTTTCAGGTGGAAGATTGAATCTAGAGCATTATGGTAGAGGGCATCTGACCTCTTCACCAGAACAATAAGGGCTTGTAATCAAGTCTGGCTTCTCAATGGAACACTATTATGCTCAGCATCTCAAAATGCTCTCTTTACATCTCTGTTTGGGGTACAGAGTGGAATTACAGTACTTTTAGTTCTAAGAAAGAGGCTGCTGCTGCTATTGATGGTGTGTTCTGTTTTTGTTGTATTTAATGTCATCAGCTGATGGGCTGAAAAGCAGCTATATAAAGACATCCTATGTGAAGGACACTAAATGCTTTCAGAATAGCGATCCCATTTTCAACTCAGGTGGGATGTATATGAAAGTTGCTAAAACCTTTGGATTAGACTTCTGTTTTTCATTACCTTTGTCTATCAACATAAAGGTGAACAGAGTCATTTCATATTTCATAGCAGATGTTCCCCTTGCAGATGATTTGCTTTGCTACATTTTATTGCTGATAGAGAAGGTGGAAGTGATGTTGTAATGCTATTAGTTAAAAGCTGGTAAGCATTTCTTCTGGAAAGACCCTGGGGAGTTTAATAGGCAAGAAATCAATAAAGAAGTATTTTATCAGGAAGACATAATCTACTGAAACTGATAGAGGGTTATCACTTGTGTTGTATCTTAATGGATCTCAGCAAGCCCTGCACTACAGATATTTCTTTCAGTATTTTCTATAAAAAATTTATAATGATTCCAATTAAAATTCTTACATTAGCTTACAAAGTAATGTAAGCTGAGATCAGAACCATAAAAACTATAGATTATATGTGGCTTCTTACTTTGATATAATTCTTTTTCTCCATTTTTCATTCTAGACATGATATTTATATGCATAGCTATAATGCTTAATATAGACATTACCTCTTTGCAATGCTATAGAATTAATTTCAACCAAAAGTATCCACTGCAAGTATATAACGTGACCTCCCCTCTTACAAGTGTGGAAACCAAAGACAGAGAAATTAAAGGAACCATCTGAAACAGTCAGAAACTGTCAGTACCAAGAACAGAAGTCAGACATGCCTCAATTCTAATCTAGATGTAACTCTCTACAACAATGGCAGAGTCCAGAGGGGAGGTTAAAGGCAAAACAATTGAAATAACATTAGCTATAACCAGTGGAGTGGAAGCATATAGGATATCCTTTGTGACCTTTTCATTAGCTAACTGATGTTTTTCAACTTATAATGGTATAGGACATATTTTTCACAGTTTCCAGTATAAAGGGAAGGGAAAAAAAACCCCTCCAAACCAACAATCAAGACCTAACCATTTGATACAATCAATACAGAAACAACAAACATGCACTGAAAGTGGGCAGTAATGATGCCACATGATAATCTACGTTTGAAAGAGCATTTCAGTTGGCTCATGCACCTTCTCTCTTCCCCTTTCCTGTGATATGTCTCTCTTGCTTATCACTAGCCTGCCCTTGCTAAAAACCCCACCAAAAATAGCATGCATTTATGGCTGCTGACTAATGCTTTAATGTGGTTCTATGGGCATTGCTTATTTCAGCTGATGGTTTTTGTTCAGATTAGTATTCTAACGTTCATTGAAGCATTTCTTGTTGAGGTATTATTTCAACATTCCAGCTGCCTGTTTGCCTGGGAGAAGTCAGTTTTTCTAGGACAAGTACAAATATCATTGTTCTTTTAAATTCTTGTCCTTAGCATGTTAAAGGTGAACAAGGTGACTTTTACACAAAGGCTGGTCATCTTTACATGAACATTCTGTGAAGCTGTTGTCATATTGTCTAGATTGACAGTAGCAGAGCATGTCCTTCCTCCTGTTTTATGGGACATTTATCCAGTACCATTTTAAGCATTCTGTTGTGGGTGAAATCATGTCATTTTCTGAAGTGTATAAATACAGATGATTTTGAGATATGTAATATTTGTAAACTCTAACTTGCCTTTAACCTGAAAACAGGCACTATACCCCTGGGTGGTATTCCTTGCAGAAGTTTTATACATGCACACTGAGGTGTGGGGGTTTCCATGGTAACTATAGGTTTGCAGAGTATTCAAGAAACTCTGCAAGTTAAAATTAGATTGGATGGTCATGCATAGATGATAAGGGCCCAGGGCCATGCTAGTTAGTTCAAATTGTTTTTTATGAAGTTTAATAGAGGATGTTACAATACAAATCTGACTTGTGGTACGTATCAACGGGTAGGACCACAGTGGATTTGGAGTGAATACAGATAGCTGGCAGACTAGGCATCTAAGATTAATGGAGTGGCATTTAAAATACATTTTAAAAGAAAAACTGACTTAAATGCATTAGAGGATGAGAAAAAAATCATTCTGATTAATTATCATTCCGTGATTCCGTGATTAGAGTTAATGAAAATAAGTGACTCAGGAACCTTTTTGTTTTCATTACGTTAAATCATTCTCACAGTCTTTCCACTTTATTTTTGCCTGTCTTTTCCTTGCCTGGTCCTTGTTGTCTCTCATGGCCTGTTGTAATTTGACTTACTCCATAGGTGCAAAACCATAAGTTTAAGAGACACCTTGAAGAGGATGTGGATTTGTGTCTCCCAGATCTCCATTTAGAGTATAAATACAGCAGTATAGCAGAAGGCTTGAGATGGATAACATTTCTGTTTAATGAATACCTCTTATAACACTGTGAGATCTATGGCAATTGGGGTAAAACTGTTCAGTTTACGTCTAAGCTTGTCTTATGTCCCAATAAAGACGGATATATCTAATGCCAGTACTAACAGTGAAGTCGCATTTATGGCATAGAATAATTTGTAATTATATGCCTTTTATCTTTTGCGATCAGTCATGATCCTACACAACACAGGACACAGTTTCATGTTTTTTCAACACTATATCCCAAGGAAATTAAAGGTAGGATGTTTGAGTGGCATTCTAAAACAATTTAACAGGTATAGCAATAATTTAAAGAGCATAATCTTACTTCTACTGCAGTCAGAAAAGGACTTAGATCAAAGCAAAGGTGATACTTTGTCTAGTCATTGCCTTAGGAGATTAAAACCTACAGCATCGGTTCTGTGTGAGTGCCTGCCTTTTATTTGAACTACATTTATTTTTTTTCTAAGTTACAGTTTCAAAGATTATGGGATAAATAATCCTTCTTTTCTGTTAATGAAAATGCTCTTTCACTAAATCAGCTAGTTTCCACTTAAAAACCTGAAAAAAATTCTTTCCTGTGAGGATGAGGGAGCCCTGACACAGGCTGACCAGGGAGGTTGTGGAATCTCCGCTGAAAGCTTTCAAAACCCATCTAAACATATTCCTGTGTGACCTGATCCAGGTGAACCTACTTTAGCAGGGAGGTTGAACTAGATCTCTAGAGGTCCCTTCCAACCCCTACCATTCTGTGATTCTGTGTTTGTTGCAGAAAAGATACACAAAATGCTGAGAGGAGAGATATTTCTGATCCTGGTCTTATTATTCTGATCATTTTGATAAAATATAGATGACAATAAATAGAGTTCTCTTGAAACTGTTTATTTTCTTCCACTGAGATGACTTCTGCACTGCTTTGAAAACATATTTAGGGAGTATTAGAACTCTATAACTGACAATAAAGCCACTTAGAATTAAGAAGGCATTGTCAATATGGATGCCCTCTTCTGTCTCAGGATATTAAAAAGTTGCATGTAGTCACAGGCTTGCCTACCATTCCCTATCAACCTTACAAAAGAGATGAACATTTCATCATAAAAGGAACTAATTGTAGCAAGAGCTATATCAGACCGGCAAGTAGCTCACTGAGATACTAAGCCGTGTTAAGACACAGGAGGAAAAAGATGCAAATGAGAAGGCAGCTATTAGTCACATCAGCAGTGCAGCTTCAGCTGCAGATGCTTTAATATGCAGATCGATCTGCCTCAGAGACTGTACCTTATATAAGCTCAGGAAAGAATGAGAAAAATGACAAAGGTGCGGCATTGTCTCTGTGCACAAAAGAGGCTGAAAATACTGGCACTGAATATTTTAGCAAGAAGACAAGAGTACGTGAAAAAAATCTTTTAAAAGCACATGTAAAAGTGAGGTATGTCAGGACTTCTGTTGCAATGTAGTGAAAGATCAAGAAGCAAATTCACTATTTAATTTCCTCCTTTCCAGCCCACTGAAGGGAAAACAGCATCGCTGGTGCCACTGCCTAAATTCTTACTCCTTTTGTTTCTCAAGCGTTGTTGAGGGTGATAAGGAATTGTAACCAGGCACACTCTTGACGATAGTGCACTGACAATAGGCGTAGGTAGAGTTTTCCATCCTCTTAAAGTTATAAAGGAACCAGGGTAAGTCTTTCTGTAGAAAAAGGAGGAAATGGGGCATCAGTCCTGATTAAATCTCCATCTAATCCATTAGCTCTTTAGGATCACACAGCTACACACTGGCACAGTTTCTGCATCTTAAACTTACACGTACAATGTTTTCTTCCATCTTATTACATATTGTGCACACACGGCATACAGAAACACAGAATGCTGTTTATTAGAAAGACCTGGAAGGAACCACAGCAAAAAGCTCTGTGTCACAGTGAGTAGTTAGAGAAGCAGCTGTTATTGGAGAAAAGATGTGGTTGTATTAGCTGTGCACTCACGTGCAGTATTTTTTTTTCAATTTAAGTGCTCATTCTAAATAAAGATTTCTTTTGTAGAAAGCTTAATTTTCAGCAAGCTGTAACTTGGCCGGATCTAAATTGATTTTTGTCAACACATTCATATACTTTTCCTCTTTTAGGGCTATTTTTCTCAAAACCAATTTTCTAGCCAAGCATTTGCAGAACTACAACTATCGAAAAGCATACACAGACACAGACACACAGACACACAGACACACACACACTTTCTTTACTAAAGAAGACCCAAAATTGCTTTGACTTGGGCTACAGTGACCTGGGTTGAACAGGTTAACATTTCTGTAAGGAATACATAGCAAAAACAAAACAAAGATCATCATGGGAGTGCTACAGCATCTGTCTGAAAGTGTTTACAGCTAGAATGTTACTAGTCAAACTAAAAAAAAAAAAAACCACAGCTGCCCAGTTTTTTTACGACAGTAACCAGCAAATTGTCTTGTGGATACTGCCTTATAATTGGCTCAACTACTGGAGCTACAGTTAATGATCCCTTACTAGTCATATTAGGGGTTCAGAACATTACAGACATCATAATGAGAACATCCTATGCAAACCACATCAGATGCTATTTGAGGACATTTTACTTAAAACAGCCTGCTTGCTTTGGCAAACAAAGCCCATGAGGATCTTTTTCTTGCCATATCACATATAGAAAGCAAATGACAGACTAAATCCTAACAATTAAGACAATTAAATCTTTATCTGAAAGGTTGGTCTTAGGAGTATGGAAGCTAATGAGCTGCAAGGCAGTTATAAAGGAACTGCCATCTACATTAATAGTCATAATAACTGAAGATGAAATAGGATGTGACCTGTAGCAAGGAAAATGTGCATGACATAGGGAAAGTTTCCATGGGAACACTAACAAATTCTAGAATATCTCTGTGTTCAGTAGAGAAAAAAATTGGACAGACATCAGCTTGTCTCACAGTGGAGTGCCTTTGGCAGTTAATGGGCTCGCTGAGTAGGTGCTGCCCAAGCCTTGTTACTATCACTGCTTATATCCAACCTAATTTTCTACTGTCTCTCTCTATCCTCTAGGAACTCTTACAGTGTCCACTGTGCAAGCAGCATGTGGGGTGCACACACACCAAGCAAGCACACTGAAAGAGCCCATTACTTATTCTAGGGGCTTTTATGTCTAGTGTCAAGCAGCTACTTTGAAATATATGTTCTTGAGCTAGATCCCAGCCTCGGCTACATCTTTGAAAATCGGGAATACTTCCATTGATTTCTGAGGACATCATATGGACTAACTTGGGAAGAGATTAAAAGGGAACAGTAGTGAAATGTCTAGCTGTGTTCTTCGAAATGAATAAGTCTGTATAACTGTTGTAAACTGGGTTGGTTTTGCCAGGAACTGGTACTTATTCACAGAACGACTGCAGCAGAAACAGTGCAGAGTCTGAATGCATATTTCCCTGGCTGTGTTTCATGTGTTTTATGCTATTGTCTTCTCATACTTGTTCACTTTCATACTCAGGATAGTTTTCTGCCCCTTGATATTATATCTTCCCATGGTTTCCAGGCTGTTCACCTGAGTGTCCTATCTCTCAGCTATTCTTTCAGTCTTCTTTGGCATTGCTCAGGGTTTCATTTTTGTCCCCATTGTTTTGTAGGCAACTCATGGACATTAGTGTGCTGCCCAAGATGCTCTTCTAAGACAGAGACCCTAATATATACAGAAGGTAAGTGTCCATTACAGTCTGTGTAGCACACACTCTTCTTAAACTCAAGTTGTCCCACATAGCATACATACTCTTTTTCCAAAGCTTCATTCTCTAGCATGAATCCCATCCTAGAGATCATCTTAATTTCTCTCCTTCTTACTTCTGTGATATTTATGCTCTGACAAAACTCTAGATTTTTTTCTCCAGAAAAAAAAAGTACTTGTTTTAAATCTATCATCTCCTGACCTGACCATTATTATGATTCCACTGACTCATCTCCTAATCTTTCTGATACTAAAATTTAATCCTTTCATCAGCAGATGATAGATGCTGAAGCTGCATGTTTTGCTTTGGGAACACCAGCCCCTATTGCAGTTACTTCCCATGGCTCCTTATTGAACTGCTTATGGGCAAATCTCCTCCGTGTTCTCCAGGCTTTAAACAGCAAAAAGATAGCAGGCTCTACTAAAATGAGTAGGTATAGCCACAGCTAAGTCCATCCTAGAAAAGCCATTCCTGGTTGGTAGAGTAGTTTCCTTTGCATGCTACAATTGTCACTTAGGTTTTGTCACCAATTTCCTTTGCATGCTACAATTGTCACTTAGGTTTTGTCACCAAAGTTTTCAGAGAGATCCGGTCACACTGGATAAATCACTTGAGTGCTATAATGGAGCCATACTGTGCCTGTCTGGCCTCCCATGGCCCTGCCCTGGCCCAAAACTCCATGTTAGACCCCTGAGGCCATTGGTCCCTCCTCCAAGGATGCCACAGTAGTGCCAGGCTCTGTCCTGCTGTCCCAGGGGACCTGTAGGGAGTCACCAGCCCTTGCATGTCCAGGCATACCTGGACCTTCAAAGTCCATACTGCCTAAACAAGGTCAAGTGGCTGTCTTCAGATCCAATTTCTTAAGCCACAACCCATTAAACACTCAGCACCATTAATCTTTTTCTTCTTTTTCAGTCTTAGCCTTTGGGAAAAGGAGTTGCACTCTATGTGGTTTCTACAAAGCACTTAGCTTAAGTAAGTGCAAAATTTGTTCTATCTCTGTGTTTAAAGCATAAGAGAAGATACAACTTTCCTCATTTCTGCCAGTACAGAGGTGAGCATGTTCCCTAAAAGAAGGGCTTGATTTCACCAGTTCAGCTAAATTCATATTTACCCAGCATGAAAAATATTATGGATCACCATTTCAGACTGCTGGATGTCCTTCAGTTATCAATATGTTGTTGAGTAACTAATGATGAATCCAGAATTCAAATAACCCTGACACATAATGTTGAGAGATTACATCAACATTAGTAAATGCAGTTATAATTTAGTGAAGAGAACCTACTTCTAGCTCCTTTTTGCTACTTGTAACCACATACCAGACTATAGCATCTGACTGTACATATAATTGCAAAAGGGAAAAATGTGGTCAGTAATGATGATGCCAGACGATTATTTTCTTTAGGTTTTTTTACCACTTCGTAATAGCTGATTGAGTACATTTTTAGGATTAATTCTACAGGCAGCATCAGGAAACTTTAGAAGATCTTTCTCACCTGACTGATGTGTTCCATCAAGCCCATTTCCATGTATCTTCTTCTTTCTGCGCCATTTCAATGTATTAGTACAAAATGTAGCAGAAGACAACTTTCCAAGGCAATTCCTGGAGAAAATGCCAGGATTATGTAATGACTAAAATGCCCAGCAAGTTCTTTAAAAAGGAATAGGGGCTAGACTAAACAAGAGATTTAGATGCATGCATACTCCACATTTTAATTTCAGGGCTCTCCTCCCTGAGGAGAATCCAGGTCATGGAATTAGTCACCTACACTTCCTACACAGAACATAGAGAGAGAGGTAGGTATACCTTAAGGCCTGTTCCCCCAACATGAGGAATCAACAGGAAATGTTAGGTAGCATCATCTAGAGCTCAAGTACCTGACTCAAAGCTTCAGGAAGTTTCCACCCTGCCTCTGGGATTCAGAACATGGAGTCCACCCTGGAGATCAGGTCTTTGGAAATCATCTTGGAAAGAATAATCAGGGCACAATTTTTTTAAATCAATAATAATCAGCATGGTTACAGGCAATGGTACCACCATGCCTATTTCGTATGTAACAACAAACCAGTTTTCACATACATCCAGCATATGTGAGATCAAGCTTCAGTCTCTTCTTCGATCTGTTGGAACTGACTGAAGTTCTGCCATTCCAGGCGTGCTCCTGGCTACACCATGCGCAGATAGAGATGCAAGATTCATCAGTTCAGAAGGGGAGCACACAATAAAGGAGCATATGTAACCCCCAAAACAACGGATCTTGTTTCTGATAAGGCCTGGGAACAGCCATCAGTCCACAGCTCTTCGTCCATCCATCCATCCATCCATCCATCCATCCATCCATCCATCCATCCATCCCAGCTTTGTCCATCATCCATCCATCCATCCATCCCAGCTTGGTCCATGACCACTTTTTTCAGCTGTTGTGATTGCATTTGTTTCCAAGGTGTCTTTACATTTGCAGTAAGAGAATTATTATGTTGTAAAGTGAATGAAAACTCTGCAGAATGCACAGCATTAAGCATATACACAAATGAAGCATTAGCTTACTAAAAATACAAAGTCATAGCGGGCAAATTACCAAAATTGTTTAAATAATTAAAAGGTGGATAATTGTTGACGTGCTTGTTACTAATTCTACCAAAGTTGCAGAGAATACAGAAAAGACTGAAAGGTCATTTGCATGAATAACAGGCAACATGATGCAAGAATGTGAAGCTTACCTATATTGAATACAATAAAGTATTCTGATATTTTTGCAACCAGCTTCTTTTTAAACAGATAATCTCACGGTGCTTGAAAGCAAGAATCTCAGCAATGTAAACAGAGAGAAACAGTACTGCTGACTGCTGACTAGGTGTCTTAACAACCTGCATACTACACAAAGATGGAAAAGGCCAATGATTCATTCATCTCTGTGTATATCCATCTGGCATGATCAATATTAAAGAGTATTAATACATGATCAGGACTAATCTAATGTATAACAAATGATCAGCGCCGAGTGAGAACCTGAGCATTGGTGATTATAAAACTCCACCTATTGGACAGAAAAGTCAGTTCACTGATCGTGTTGCCACAGACAGTTCATTTGTGCACTACTCACCATGGAAAAAGATTTCTCAGTTTAGATTGCTTCCTTCAAATGAAACTCTGCTTTCCCCAGGTTGGCCTTTGTCAGTTCAGCATGTGAAAAACACTATCCTAATTAAAGCCCATTTATCTGTTATAATTATATTTGTATACTAGGACTTTCCCAGTATAAAAATTTCACAAGAAATCCCATATTCTGCCATCATGATACCAGGAAAGACTTCTCCAGTATAGAACTAAACTCACCCCAAAAAAAAGTTTCCCACAGGCAGCATTAAACAGGCTTATGGAGGAAGCTTAAGGACACAAACAGCTTGTAAAGTTCCTGAAAAAAAGCACTGAAATTTCACAGAAGCAGAGAACACCATGTGTCAAATTTGAGCTGCATTACCTTGAAAATTGTGTTCAGTGCCCTGGAGTATTTTTCCCAATTACATCAAAGCATCTGCAGTGCTCTGAGAAATGTCCTAGAGGTACAGGAGACAGTCTGAGTGACAGCATGTGTAGAAAAGGTTCTCACTTGTATTTATATGCTGATTGTGTCAAGCATTTTTGCTGGCACTCCTGTGCTCCAGGACTACTAACTAGTTCAGCCTGAATGCTGTAAATAAGCATATTTACAAAGTATCCACATGAGACAGTAACTGAATGGTGGAATGAGTTGTCACTTGGAGATAATCAAGTCTTTATAGGTCTTCAGCAACCTGAGGTTAGCCCTGTTCTGGACAAGGGGCCGAGTGAAGGACCTCCAGAAATCCCTGCAAAGCTGAACTAGTATAGTCTCTGTCACATTTTCAGAATTTCAGGACACCCCAGCACAAGCAGGATGTTTGTGCTTTTCAGTGTGATGTCTTCATTTCTTGAAGATTTGTCTTGAGAACTCACACCTAAAATGGTTCTTCACATTCTTAAAATAAATCTAAATATTATTAAGAACTTTCAAACGTAACTATCTGTCTCAAATATTGAGTATAGTACTGAACAGTGCTTCTTATATGTACCTATGTTTTTCAGACAGGGATTGAAAGATATTAGTTTAACACTCTTGCAAAGTCCTCTGATTACCCTCAAAATTGCTAGTGCCAAGGAAGCAGATGTTTGCTTACCCTTCCTCACCACCTAGTTTCATCCTTAGCCTGGGAAGACCTTGCTAGAGGAGACAAAGCAGTTAATTTTCCATATCCATTTGGTCCTTGGGTTTTCTTACAAGGCTTCTAGAAGGGAGTGTGATTTTGCAGTTGGACATTTGTCAGCCAAAGGTTGGCCTGTGACCATTAACTCATTTCACACAGACTAGCAGACAATGAGATAGTAACAACTTCTGTTTGTCTCTGAGCAAGGATTGGGTCAGAGTGCTGATCTAGAAGTAGCAGAAGTCCTCTCCCACTGCTAATCCTGTGCATCTCTGCCTTCCGCTTGCCCATGCATCTTTCTCTATAGACTATTTAAAGTATCCTGTAAATCTGCAGCAACTGGCTGCTTTCCAGAGTGACTGCAGCATACAATGCAGTCCACATAATGCAGAAAAGATCACAAATTTGGGGAAGACAAGTGTTCAGACCATTGTAGTGAGGTTTTTTTTATTCCCATTTTTTTTGTGCATAGCTCCCGTGGATGGAGATGAGAATCTCATACACAGGAGACAGTCACTTCATAGAATCATAGAATGGTAGGGTTGGAAGGGACCTTTAGAGATCATCTAGTCCAACCCCCCTGCTCAAGTAGGTTCACCTAGATCAGGTCACACAGGAACGTGTCCAGGTGGGTCTTGAAGACTTCCAATGAAGGAGACTCCACGCCCTCCCTGGGCAGCCTGTGCCAGGGCTCCCTCACCTCAACAGTGAAAGAGTTTTTTCTTATATTTAAATGCAACTTTTTGTGTTCCAGCTTCATCCTATTACCCCTTGTGCTGTTGGTAGATGCCACTGAAAAAAGGGCTGCCCCAATCCTGCCACTCNGCATCCCAGGATGCCATTGGCCTCTTGGGCAATTCACTTAATTCTTGATTTGTCAGAACACAATATCATCCAGACTCTCATGATCACTTTCCTAATACTTTTGCAGGAGTTTTTAAAATTGATGTTGGCTTTACAAAACAAAGTCCTTCCCTAAAAAAATGACAGATGGCTGCATGTTATAAATGTTACAGATTTCTACATCTGTAACTTAAAGGACGTAATTCCTGGCACTTGACTGCAAAGTACTTATTTTTAGGAAAGCATATGAACAGATGTACCATCTCAGCTGTAAGCAAAGGTGAGAAATTTCGAGGTATATTACAGTAAGTTTTATTGTTTAAAATTGCATTCTTCAAACCTACATACAAAAATTTAACCAAAGAGAACCAGAAATCAGAGCTTCTTTGAGTAATAAGACTGTTGAGGTTTGTTAGACTAGAAGCCTACTGGTGGAAAAAAAATACCCCAAGGAATAACAAAATGATAGTAACAACAGATCTCTTGGGCAATCCAACTATAGGTCGTTCAAAAATAAATGAGAAAGCAGCAAAACAAGTTCTGTGACATTTGCAGGAGTGAGTGACTAATTTACACATGACAACAGGAAATATCTAATCATATCTGATGAGATACACTTCAAAGCATTGCATCAGTAACATGGGAGAACGAGAAGCCTGTGCTGCTAGATAATCAACATGGATTTATTTATAGGCATGCTACACTCCTTCTTAAGTAAACTGCTGTAAAACATTTACCAATCTTTTATAAAGCCAATCATTAAAAAAATAAATCAAGATGATAAACACTTTCTTGCTCAGCCTCACTTTTTTTCTGTGGTTTTGTTTCCTATGGAAAGTTCTTTGTGCAGTTTTCCAGAAGAAATATTCCCCAGATTTCACTGCCTTTTCTGAATTCAGGCAGTCTTGCCCTACATTGCTCTTAAACTATGTGAGAATTTGATTCTTCACATCCTTGCAGCACAAATAGCTACTTGTAGCTAGATAATCGAAATAGAAAGCAACTATCTAATCACTTGGTTTTGATAGTGAAAGTCCTTCTCACATTCCCTCTCAAGGGCAAGAGAGTGAGGAATGAGGCCCAGAAGCTCTGAATGCTAACAAGTACAGGTACCAAGGTGTCCGTAAGCTGTAGCAGTGAAAATTCTGCTTGAGCAAACAGAAAAAAGTTGTCACCATGATGATGGCTATGTCCTGGAGTGGATGCCCTGGGTCTCTGTTTCAGCTTGGTAAGGCCCTGAGCAACCTACTCTGACTCTGAACTATGAGTCTGTCTTGAGACGAGGCTGAACCAAGTGACATCCACGGGTCCTCCTTGGTCTAATTTTTAATGTGCTTTAATGCTTTCTGGATTCTTTTCTAACATCCAGTCTGTGAGGTGATCTTTGACGGTACTCTCTCTATACAAGAACAAAATTTCCTTCCCACTGCCTTGCATTTTGAAAAAAATTAGGAAACATCAGTGAGACTCCCTTCCTTCTCAGACCATGGCTGGCCCTTTTCTTTAGGAATGCTGCTAGGTCTAAGTCCTCTGAAATCTGTTCTGGTATTATAAAGGTATTACAATTATTCCATTTTGAATTTTAAGTATTCCAAGTGTTTTAAGTATTAAAACCTAAGAATGGCAGAATCAGGGTCTTACCAAAAGTGCATCTGGTAGAGAATCATTTCTCTGGTCAAGGTGTTAATAGTGGATGCCCAGAATAAGAACAAAGGACATTGGAACACAAAAAGTTCC
>WBNH01008540.1:0-19092 GCA_013401255.1 Urocolius indicus
CCCTTGCCACCCCCAGAGACCTTCCCCACCCTCGATGGAGCTTTCCAGAAGCAGGAGATGAGCTGGGGCTTTGGGTAAGAGGATAAAGGACCTGGTAACCCACTGTGCTGGAGGGAACCCACTGTCCCCTTATCTGGTGATGGGCACAATGCCAGGGTCTGAGGGAGCACCAGCCTGAGGTATCCACATCTGGACAGCCACACGTCTGGCTGCAGAGCTGGCAGAAGCACAAACCGCCCGGGCCAGCCCAGGTCTCTCTGTTGTCTTTTCGTCGGTCACACTCAGGTCAGGTTTTCCCATCGCTCTCCACAACCGCAGGGGCAAGAGGTGAGATTTACTTTCGCTTTGCTGGAAGGAGCTGAGGAGCTCTCCTGCTCCTGGGACTGGGAAGTTCAGGCTTTGAGAAAAAACAATGGACTTGGCATGACTCTGGCAGAGCCACTGGCCTGGTGGTCCCCTCTGCAGCGGGGGTGCTTGGGGACGGACGAGTCTCTATAGCTTGGACCCAAACACTTGATGAAACTGGAATAAGTTGCACCTGGTTTTGCCAGCTGGGATTTGCTGCCAGCTTTAGAAGAGCCTTCACTGCCCTTTGCACCACAAGCATGTGAAAGAAGTGGCCCTCTCTTTTATTAGTTTCAGAATTTCCTTAGCAACTTGCATCTGTGGGGAGATAACGGGAGAATGCTGGGAAAACCTGGTCCCTTCTGCTGGAAACCACCTCTGTCATCTGCCTGGGCTTTTCTACCCAGCTGGTCATTCCTCTCTCTTGGGTGAAGCACCTTGAGCCTCCCCATTTCAGCCCAGCTGGGTGTGCAGTATACCGCAGGGCAGAGGTGTCCCTCATGGGACAGGGGCCCATGCACCAGAAGGTGCAACACTGGAGCAGCTCAGCAGGCTCAGATAGTCCTTGTGTGTGAGGAAACACGACTCTTTGGTGGGAATGGGACAGATCACATCTGTGGGTCAGGGATGCACTCAGCCTCGTGGAACCGGAGAGGTTTGGGCAGCTGAGCCCTTGCTGTCAGCTGGCTCTGGAGGCTCAGCCATGGCCATGGGGAGAGGAGGTGTCCCGCAGGCTCGTTGTGCCCAGCAGTGCTGTTGTTAGGATGGCTGCCTGGCGTCTGCTTCCCAGTTAGGGAATCATGGAGACACTGTTTGTGTAACCACAGGCACACTGGCGTCTTGCCTGCGGCTCCCAGACGCTCAGCGAGGGAAGCCACAGAGCACATCTTGCAGCACATCTGGTATTGCATTGGGAGCCAGCTGGCCCCAGGAGGGAAGGAGCTCCTGCGACCAGGAGCTCATGCCCTGGAGCTGTCTGCACCCAGAGCACGCAGCCTGCAGCCCAAAGCATGGTGCTGGCACTCCTGACCGTGCTGCTCACAGACCCACTGAGGTCAAGGGGACTTTCTACGTTTTCCCCTGAATGTCCCAGGGTTGTAAGCTCAGGCAGAGTCTGTGCAGGGCAGCAGTGGGCTTGCTAGGCTTGGTGGCCAGGCCATGCTGGGAGTCTCACTCTGGGTGTGCTGGCAGTACTAGTGTGCCATTTCACAATGCTATGGTCCCAAAATGGGGCAGGGGGAGGGAAGAGGGGACAGCAAGCTGCAATCTTTGCAGCCTCAAGATGTTCAGAGCCTGATCTCTCACTGAGGGATGTGAGATGTATTGTGGGGGAACAGCTCTTCCCTGCATCCCCTCTCTGCATCATCAAATACACCTTGTCCCCACTGCAGTCCCCTCCCCAGCTCTGCCCAGCCAGGGGAGCCACATGCTGGGATCCAGCTGCTGCAGCTCAGGTGGTCTGGGACTAACAAGCAGGGGAGAGCTCGGTGGTGAGTCAGTCATCACCCCAGGCAGCCCTGAGATCACAAGCACCAGCAAAGCAGCCCCTGGGAAGTGGGAAGCCAACGCCATCTACAAAGTGCTTAAGTGTGATGGATGTGCAGAGCCCCACTGCTCTGGGCAGCACAGCCCTGGGGACACAGGGGTTTGGCCAGCTTGGGGTGGAAGGGGGAGATGAGGTGGCCAGGAGATGTCAGGGGTCCCACTAGTGCTTGGGGCAAAGAGCAAAAGGCAAAGGGCAAAAGGCAAAGAGCTCAGGGATTTGGAGAAAGGGCCCTGACGTTGGGGATGGCTCTTGGAAATGGAAAAGCAGGACCTCAGGAAGGGAAATGAACTGCTGGAGCGTGCCCTGCCAGAGCAAACTCATCCCATGGGAACACTGCTGCTCTCACGCCTCATGGGGTGTACCTGGGTGCCCTGAACCCCAAGCAGAGACCTCATCCCTGCGAGCTCACCAGCCCTGGGGCTTTGCTGCCAGATCCCACCCCTGTGAGCTCACCAGCCCTTGGGCATCGTGGCATCTGCGTGGCTCCAGGGACATCAGGACATGTGGTCACTCTGGTGGCCCAGTAGCAAAGTCTCAGGGACCCCCACTCTTCCCTCCATCACCTCCAGCACCTTCTTCCCCTCCTCAGCCTGTAAAACACAGCTGGCTCTGAGGACAGGGACCCCATCCAGCCAGTCCCTCCTGGAGGGGCAGAGCATCCAGCATCCCAGCTGACCCAGCTCCCCGCGTTATGAAACAAGCGCAGGGGCCACTCCCCGCTGGGCCCGGGGCACTCGCTTCCTTCCAGCCTGGTATTTTCCTCCTCGATTTGGTTCGTGGGTTGTTTTTTTCTGTCTTTAATTCCCCGTTTTTTTTCCGTAGCCGCGAGGGGTGCGCAGCCGTGGGAGGAGCGGGGAAGTTATCAGCCTCGAGATACCAGCAGCATGATTCACTGCCGGGCCCCCGCGGGCTGCTGCAGCCGGATGGGTGCCCTCCCCGCCACTGCACACAGTAGCTGTTTGCGGACCCCTATCGCCTGGCCCGGCCTTGCTGCCTTCTCCTCTCCCTGCTCCCCGGCCCCACCATCCCTCCCCAGGAGCAGGGAAGGAGGCAGCACAGACCTCAGCCCTGCCATGGCCACGGCGCCAGCAGTCGGCATTCCCACGGGAGGGATGGGGGCCAGGATGTGTCAAACAGCTTCCTTGCAAGGGTTTGGGGTGCCCACGGGGGTCCCAACCTCCTGCCAGCCTGCAAACAGCTCCTAGGGCTGTTACTATGGGATGGCAACTGAGCACAGGGGAAAGTCTCCCACAAGCAGGTAGGCAGTACCAAGGGTCCCCCCTCCATCATTATGGCACGAGAGCCCCAGGCAGCAGGAAGAGCAGGGTGCTGCACCCCGAAATATCCCGTGCTGTCTCCAATCCACTTTTATTCACAATCAGAAAATAACTTACCATACAATAAGACAGGCACGCACAGCACAGCCCGGGCACCCCCCGGGCACGATGCTACAGCCCAAGCTCTGCCCCAGCCTGGGGAGCTGTGCTCCCTCTCCATCCCACGGGATGCTCCTCTCCCACCTCACTCAGAGCACAGCCTTGCACGTGGCCAGAGGAACCTGTGCACAGTGCCAGCGCGTGACTCCCCCCCCACACCCCCCCCTANGGGTGCCAGCGGGCGCTCCCCCACCCCGTGCACACTCTCCCCCCCACCCCGAGCGGTGCTGGTGCCGGCGGTCTGTACAGCGTGGCTGTGTGCTCCCAGGGGCTAGGAACCTTGGTGCTCTCGTGTGGGGCCGGGGGGGGTGGCGGGCAACCCTGCCCTCCCCGGGTGACAACAAAGTGCTGATTTCGGAGCGTGCCGAACGGAGGGAAGCAGGTACCGCGGTTCCACCTTCCCCCTACCCAAGCGCCAATCCCCGTGTCCCTCCCCCCGCCATGGGCAGGCGTGCTTGTCCCTGGCACCCCGGGGTGGGCACCCATCACTGCCTGGCTACTTGCAGACGCTGACCCACTCGGTGATGCGACACTCCTCGCAGGCCACGAAGCAGCACCAGTGGAACTTGCAGTTGCAGCGCTCGCTGCGCGTCTGCCGCAGGATGTTGTGCCCGCGGCCGCAGCACAGGCTCTCGCAGTTGTCCATGCCCGGGCTGGTTTTGTTGCACAGGCGCCCTTGGGTGCCCAAGGAGTCCAGGGCCGGTTCCCTCTCACAGAAATCGGGTGATTTCTCAAAGTATACGAGCTCGCTGATGCCGGCCCGGCGGCGATGCCGAGCGTGGCCCGGCTCCAGCTGCCCGGCGTTGCGGTTGTGGGGCCGGATGAGGGTGGCCCCGTAGAAACGGTCCTTGAGCAGGGACCCGACCAGGCGAAACTCAGGGGTCACCTGCCAGCACGTCTTCAGCTGGCAGCTCCCCGAGGTGCCGTGGCATTTGCACTTCCTCCTCATGTTGTCCATCACCACCTGGGCAGGGAGGGAAGGACAGAGGGGTTAGTGTGGCGGAGAAAACTGTTTTTAGGAGCGCCCGAGTAGTCATCGTGGAGTAATCTGTGGGTTGGCACTATGGGAACGCCAAGGGCTGGCATAAGGAGCCAGCAGAGCCCTAGAGCTGCAAAGCCTATTGCTGTGCTCAGTGTCATTCACATTCCATACCCTGTCCTTTCCCATCCTGGCAGTACCAACTGGTTTTACACTCCAGCACGGGATCAGCACCTAAAGGAGATGAGCTATATGACTACAGGGAGAAGGAGGAGCCAGGATCTCACCTTCCACTCCTGCTTGTCTCCAGCAGCATCAACCTGACCATGGACCACAGTTAAAAGCCAGCAGGGCTGTGTCTTTGCAGGATCCCCCACTCAGTGCAGTGGATCCCTGTGCACCTGACCAGCCAGGAGCACTGCAGGCAGGGTGGGTGGGAAGAATGCTTCCCCTCCCCAGCACTTTCTTCCCATAAAGCCCTATCTCCAAGCTCCACTGTCAGCTCTTGTCTGCTTTATCACATGAGCCTTGAGCACAGCGCTGGGGCACTGGGGTGCAGCCTCCCACCATCACCCTGGTTTCAAGCAGGGCTCAGAGATGCTCACAGCCCTGACTTGCGGTCTGAGGAGGCCGCAGCGAGGCCACTGACACACATCCAGCCCCCACGAGGGACAGGCTGCAAGGGCTGGGCTGTGGATGTGGTTTGGAGTGTGGCTTGTGCAGGGGCCAGAGGCCAGTCCCAGAGCAAGGAAGACCTGGGGCTCTCTAGGCAATGCTGCTGAGCCTCCAGGCTGCATTCCAGGGTCCCCCTAGGCCCCCCATCCCTGCAAGGGATGCTGCTGTGAGTGTGCCAAGAGAAACAGCTCATGACCAGAAATCTGCAGCACCATGGAGTGGCCACATGTTCCCACACAGCCTCGAAAGAGGCAGTTTATGTTGTCTTCTGCTCTGTCCCAACAAGGATTCCCTGCTTGGAAGTGTGCCCTCAAGCCTGTATGGTCATACAGGATCCAGTAAATTCCCTACCCATAAAGACACCCAAACCTTCCAAGAGCCAGGCTGGGGCTTGCATTGACTATCACAGGCTGATCCCCCAGCCCAGGGCCACACTGTGGGGCTCAGGGGAGCCCAGGGGACACATGGCTCTACACAGGGTCCTGCCCAACGCTGCCAGCCCAGCCTGGCCACCTGCTTCATGCCTGACACTCACTGCCCATTCCTGCCCCCTCCCTGGGAGGGATGTGTGTGCAAGGAGTGCCTTGTTTTGGTAGTGGTGGGTAGTTTTTACTCCTAGTTTTCTTGTTTTTCAGCAAATCTCCCTGTTGCTAAGCTGTTATGGTAATGAAGGCAGGTCAGGGAAACACTCCTGGAGCTCGGGGCACACAGCTGAGAGGTCTGGGCTGGGCCAGAGTTTGGCTTTCATCCTGTTGAGAGTCCTGTCTCCTCCCGGAACAGCCTCCCCCTTGCAGGTAATGAGCTGCCCGACCTCCCTGCCGTGCCCTGGGTGTGCCAGCCAGGAACACCAGCTGCTTGCCACCCTCCTTGCCACCTTCCATGGGAACATGCTGGCACAGGACCCCATCCTTTCCCACATCTCTCCCTGCTCCCTTGGTTGGACCAGGGAAAAACTGCACATAGGGCTGTGGCTGGGATGATCACCACCAGGATAGAGAGAACAATGGCGTGACAGGGGCTCAGTCTGGCACTACAACTAGTTGCAGAGGGGGACAGGAGAAGGCAGCGTGTGTGTGTGCCATCTCCATCACCCAAGCCATCACTGCTGAGCATCCCAAGCCCCAGCACCACAGCACTCATCCATCCTTTTTCTTCCTCCTCCGTGGGCAGTGCAGGGGATACAGGACCCTGCCAGAGATGGGAGATCCCAGAAGGACCCATCTGAGCCTCAGCCTCACGCTTTTGCCATGGCACCCCTACCTGGCCAGGTCCTTCCCTGTCTCACAGACACCACAGTTCAGCACATGCCCAGACTCGCTGGTGCTTTCTTTTGCACATTCCCAGCTCCTCCCAGACACGCTCATAAGAGCTTTATCGTAGGTCTTTGTTGTGAGGGTAATGGGTAGTTCCTGGCTGCCTTTCATCCTCTCTCGCTCTCTGATTTGGCAAGTTAGGAGGACACGCAAAGCCATCTGCATGCTCCTGCTGCTCCTTGCTGGGTAACTTGCTTCCTCTCAGGGATGCAGGACACTCAGCTCAAGACCAAGGTGACCACTGCCACCCTTGGCAGATGCTCCACACATCCCTTGCAACTGAGATCCCCTCCCTGGCTTCACAAGAGGAAAAAATCAGCGTGTTTCTGCCTGGTTTCGAACCAGGGACCTTCCGCGTGTCAGGCGAACGTGATAACCACTACACTACAGAAACCCACAGCTGGGGGGTGGCACTGCCACCTTCCCCCGGCACTGCAGGCTCTGAGCCAGGAGCCAGGCCTAAACGGGCACAGGGTACCCTGGGGACACACGGGGACCATGAAGAGGATGCTCAGCATCAGCGAGGTGCTGGAGAAGCCCGGGTGCTGCAGCCAAGAGCAATGGCATATGGCCATGGGCACATGGCACACGCGGCCACCGCACCGCTCTGCTCGAGAGGTTCAAGCCTCAGGACTTGGAGAGGAGGACCACAGAGCTGCTGCATCCAGCTAAAAAACTCCTTTCCTGGGACATGCCAGCAGATTGCTCCTTATTCCAGCAGAAGGGTGGCCTGAGGAGTGAGAAGGGCTCATGTGCATGTGAGACCCACGGCATCACTGAAAGAGCAGGTGGGGAGCTGGAGAACCCAGCCCCCACCATAAGAATAGCACCAACAGGCACAGACTAGGCACAGCAGCATCTCCTTGCCCCATTGCATGGCACCCACAACCAGCACCACTTGGCCTGCACATGTGCTCGCCCCCTTATCTCACCAGAGTCCCTGAGCTAGGCAGCCCATCCCGACATTGCTTCCCCACCTGCAGTGGTGCCATGCCCTCCTTAACCCCTTTGGTTCTCCTCTGCCTGTTTCCAGCTCCCAGGCTTCTTCTACCAGTCTAGCTCTTCCCTCTGAAGAGCTCACATTGCTACCCCATGCCTGCCTGCCCTTGAGGACAGGCATTCTTGCTGTTGCTGGCTCCTACAGACACAGAGTAGTGACATCCTCTCTGTGCAAATATTCCTCTCTCACCTTCCCCTCCTTCTGCAGGTGGCTCTGGGGCCTCCCTTGGGAAACAAGCAATACAGACCCCAAATTTCTGAACAATGCCAAGAGTCTCAGGGCTTCAGGGTGCACAGAACTGGAGGCGAGCCTGGGTAAGTTCTGCAGCTAGAATTGGGATGGAGGGGAGGTCTTGAGTGGCTTGGAGCAGAGCAGCCTTTAGAGGATTTAGCTGCCTAATGCTGGGAAAGCCTTCACCATGCACAAGCAACAAAGCCAAACAAGCAAAAAGCTCTGGCTTTTCCCAGGCATTTACAGCTTGTTCAAACTGGGCCAGCTTTTTGGGGTGGTAAAGCTCAGCTCTAGCACCAGGGGAGGACACACATCAAGGTCCTGCTCAGCAGCGTCCCCATCCCGCAGCTGGCTTTAAACATGCTCAAAGCAAGAGGCACATCCAAACATCTGAGCCATCCTGGGGAAACACTCCCTGTGGAATTCTGATCTTTAATTACTAATTCCTGCAGCCACTACACCTCACCCTGTGCTGCCCTGGCAGCACGCGGCTGGGATCTTGGGGACAAATGTTTCGCTGGGTCCATGGGATAGGGTCTCCCTCACACCTGCTGAGAGCAAAGCCAGGCAGGGAAGTACAGCTGTCCTCCCAGCCCCTCCTGCCTGCATGCTTCTTGTCTCTGATGTCAGGCTGCTTTTAAACATCAGCTTCCAGACACAGTGAGCTACTAATTAGCACCTCTAACAAGACCTGACATCACGAGAATAGAGGGGAAGCTGCCCTGCTCACCTGGGCAGGCTCCAGCACCCCCCCAGAGACAGAGGATGAGGCTGTGTGCTGCCACTTCAGTTCCTGAGGGGATGCTGCACTTCCCAGCTGGTGTAAGTGCCTGCTGCCTGGCTCCATCCCACTCTTATCTGCCTCCACAGCTCCCTTTTCAGAGGCAGAGCCACGGCTGGGTACCGCAGAGTCTGTGCTCTGTCCCCGTGATGCCAGTGACTCTCTTTCCCCTCTCCACAGCTCCCTCCAGCTTGCAGCTGCCTGACACCAGTTCACCCAATCCCTGAGAGGAGGGAGCTGAACTTCCTGCTACGCCACCCCGCTAGCACCGCTGCAGCACAGGCAGGTGCCAGCGACCCAGGGAAGCATCCCTCGGCTGTCAAGGGCCAGCGATGCTCAGAGGTGCCCTCCCCAGCAGAGATGCTTGACAGCATGACTGCACCAGGCAAAACTGGGGAGGGGAGGTGCCTTGGGGCCAACGCCAGCCCCGCACACACGTCCCACCGCAGCCAGCATGAGCCCCTCGCAGCCCCCAGCGCGTGTCCCTGCCCCTGCCCCGCAGCCCATTCCCTCACCTGCCGGCCCACACGGTTGTTGTGCAGCCTCATGCGGGAGTGGATGTCCCTGTAGGTTTCCCGGGAATCCAGGAAATCCTTGGAAAACTTCTCCCCATAGTCCACGTCGGGGCTGCAGCCTCCCCACTCCCAGGAGTCCTGGAGGCCGGGGGTCTCAGCCGGCATGTGCTCCATGTGCACGCCGTGCACCATGCCCTTGCCGCGGTTCATGGCCTCCAGCTGCAGACGGTGCAGCTTGCGCCGAAAGGCTTCCTCGTCGCCGCGGCGCTTCTGGTCGCAGCCACAGGCCTGCAGCTTGCCCAGGGCACAGGCATTGGAGACGGCGTGCACCACGCCGGCCGCGGCGATGGCGTAGGCGAAGGCGCTCTCCCGAAAGCCTGCGAGGGAAGAGAGAGGGGCTCAGGCTGGGCGGTGGGACCCCCGCAGGAGGGCTGAGCCCAGCGGCGTGATAAGGTGTAAGGAGCCACAGGTTCAGTGTCTGCCTTGCCTTGTCTTGAGGTGCCAGCTGGACTAGGAGTGAATCCTCGCCTGGTGCTCTCCAGCCCCAGCGTCCCTGCCAGGACACATTGCTCCCCTGAAGCCCAGCTCTGTCCTGGCCAGACCCCAGCTCCCACCATCACCCTGCGCTCACATTGCCCTGGCAGATGCCACCATGCCATTGCTCAGGTGTTAGCATTATGGCTCTGAAGGGAGAGGCAGTACTGCCTCCCTCCTCCACTCAGAGCTTCCCACTATACTAAATATGATCCTACCTCTGCTGAGGAATGAGGAATTCTGCTGTTCCTGCTTACCCACAGGGTACAGGATCAGGCAACAACAGCAGCAGGCAGCACTGTCTGTCCAGCCACATCCATCTGCCCATGCTCCTTCCCTTCCTCAGCCTCACTAGCTCCCACAAGAAGCTCAAAGTGTGTTACCACACTGGAAAACTCAAGCACCTCTGGTTGGTCAGAGCGTGCTGTGCCCACACCACACTGCCAGGGCCAGCAGCTGGTTGCTGTTAAATGCAGGGAAGGGCAGGTGGCCACAAGTGTCAATAGCTGGAGATGGGGTGGATGGAGACAGGGACGAGTCCCGTGGCAGAGGCTCTGAGGGGCTGCCAGCAGGAGCTGCCTGAGGTCAGTTGGCTTTGCTGCAGGAGGCTGAAGAGCTTCCCCTACCTGGGAACTTTGATTTTATTCTAAAAGCAAAATCATATTTTATGTGTGGTTGTTGAGCCAAGCAGGGACCTGCAGTGCCCTTTTGCTTCAGTGCACAGCAACCAGCCCCAGCATGAGGAGGGGAAGGAGGGAAAGCCAGGTTTTGTGTCATGGCTTCACACGCGAACAAATAAACAGTCTGTGAGCCTCTCTCCCTCCATTGGGTGAGAGCAGCTTGACCAGCCCTGGCTTTGCTATGCCTGAACAGACTAGAGGTTTTGCCATTGAAGGGGGAGCTTGGATGAGCACAGATCCCGGGCAAGGGCTCTGCCAGCTCCCCTCTGCACCTCTGCAACCTCTGCAGAGTGATGAGAGGTGAGAACGGAGCCGCTCCCCACCGCCGCCGCCCGTCCCAGGCGATGCTCCCCATCGTCCCCATCATCTCTGTGGCTCGCTGCCACCCGCCCAGCAAACGTTGTGATCTTATTAAAGGGAAATGAAAGGCAGCTCGGAAACCTGCATTTAAAGTCACGCTGCTCTTTTGTGTGTTAATTTGACACTGGTGCATTTAAAAAATTAACGAGGTGCTGCTTAAAAGCCAGCGGGAGCCTCTCCCAGCTTCCCCTCGGTGTGGGACAAGCCTGCCTCTTTCCATGCACAAGTTGAACAACATTTTTCAGCGGGCAGGTAATGGGGCTGCTGGTGCGTACGCTGCACAGCCTCCCCGGGGAGAGCGCTGGCAGGCAGCGCCTGCAACACACCCACATCGCTCTCACAGCAGGACAGCCCCAACCCAGCAACCTCAGCTCCCAGGTGAGTGACACGGGATAGGGAACCAGAACTGGAAGGTTTCCACAATCCCCAAATCAACCCCCTTTTCCATCAGATCTCTGTCTCCACAATCTGAGCTGGCTCTAGCCTTTCATGAGCCAAGGGCACAGACCAAGAGTGGGGACCTGTCGCTGCCACCTCTCTTGGCATCCCCAGCTCTTCACACAGCTGATGTCTGGGGACAGCAGCAGGAAACCCTCCACCCAGCACCACACTCTCCTCTTGGGCCTCCCTTTCCATTAGCCTCTTCCTCACACATTTCACCAGCCTAACAAATAATTCCCCATGCAGCATCTCCTTAAAACTCCCTTCTGGAGCCCAGACAGAAGCTCTGCCTCACCCAGTCCATCTCACAAGCCTGTCTCCTCACAAGCAAAGAGGCTGGGTTTGTTTGGTGCCCTCCATGGCTGGGAAACCCTTGGGGTCAAGCCCCAGCTCTCCTCCTTTCTCCACTGCTTGCCACCCATACACAAGCTAATGGATGAGATGTGGGTCCTTGTCCCTGGAGCTGCCATCCTCCAGGGTGCAGGCAGAGGACAAACTAGTCCCCAGGATTTGACAGTCTAATGCTCTGCGAGCCTTGTCCCCACCTCACTGTGGTCAGTTCCACTGTGCCTCACCCCAGCTCTCCTCCCTGCCTTCTCACCTCCTTCCCTTGCCCCATGTTGATGAGAAGCTGTCAGCAATGGGGAGAAGGGGACCAAGGCAGCACCAGGACCACAGCAGCTATGCCAGCATGGTTCTGCTTGGAGGTTCGGCTTACATTCCTTGCTCCACACCAGAGCCCAGAGGATTGCAGCAAAGCAGCGAGCAACGTGGCTGCAGGCGACAACCACCAGCGTCGTGGGCTTGGCAAGGGTGGGAGTTTCCAGGAACCACAGCCTTTGGAGGGAGGCTCTCTGGCTACCCCAGCCACCTAAGACCTCAGCGGTGATGTCTGAGTCACCAGATCTCTTCTGAGACCGCAGAAGAGGTTGTAGCCGTGGGAGGTGTGAGGAGAAGTATTGCATCCTGCGGGGAAGAGGGAATGGAGGACACCACCCTGACACCACCGCCGGCACCCAGCCTGCTGGGTACTTAAAGGACCGTGCTGGGCAAGGAGGACGGATTTGAAATCTTGGCCCCAGGTCAGATCCCAGAGCAGTTTTCTTTGCAGGGGAAAATTTTCCATGTCAAGATGCACCTAGAAAATGGGAAACCATTTAGCAGGACCTCAAGCTCCAGCTGGCATTGGCTCTGTAACAGACGCTGCAGCTTCTCGGTCTTTCAAGTGGATGTGAGATGTAGGCAACAGGTCTGGCTCGGGCACAGCTGTGGAGCCCAGGGAGAGCTGGAGTCCTGGCCTTCCTCCCACAGCTCCCTGTTGCAGCCAGGCAGCAATGCCCTTCTGTCACCCATCACCCCAGGGCCTGGGTGGCATCAAGAGAGCAGGCAGGACAGCCAGGTCCAACCACACCCTGGGGTACCGCAGGGATGCTGAGCTGCCCCCTCCACGGGCAGCACCCTCCAGGAGTGGAGGGCAGCTGGCAGGAGCTGCGGGTGCATCGTCCCGGTGCTGCTAGCTAGCGAGGCGAAGAGCTTCTCCCGCAGAGACGGCCAGTCCTGACACGCCGCTTCTCCCCCAGCCCCGCTCCCTCCCCTCTCCCTAATTAAACTGCAGGTGAACCTGCCAGGGTCTGGCCCCACGCCAGGCGCTAAACGCCTCCCTGCAGATCCCGACTTGCCTCCCCGCACCTCGGCGAGCGTGCCAGGGACAGCCCGCAGCCCTCTCTTGGGTCCGCCCATGATGCTCAGGGTCGGCTCGCTCAGCTCCGTGGGCTGCAGAGAGCCACGCTGCACCCCCTGCCTCACGGACCCTGCCCTGGCCCCAGCCTCGCATGCACCCGGGGAATGGGGGATGGCCCGGGGGATGGAGGCACCCGTGGGGATGCGGCCAAGCATCCGAAGCACCCACGTGCGCTTGGGGGCCAGGTGGGCAAAGCCCGTGGCTCGCCTGCGGGTACCGAAAACCCTGCCAGCAGCCCAGCTGCAGCTGTGCCGGGCCAGGCCCTGCGGTCTGCGGGCACCGGAGCTTGGCTGGGGCTCTGCAGGGTTGGGCGCCGGGGTCCTGAGCTCGGCGGCACCTCCTTGGGTAGCCGTAACAGCACCTGCCTCCCTCAGCGCATGGCAAAGCCTCCGCAAGCTCCACTTCGCAGCTGGCTGGGCCCCAGCACCTGGTGTTTCCAGCCTTGCAGGGAGTTCCCACCTCCTCGCTGGAAGAAATCAAAGTTTGGCTGTGGCCACACAGACCCTTTGGCATGAGGGAGCGCTTCTAAGGAGAGCACGTGGCATGCAAGCATCACCTGCCCCTGCGAAGGCTGCAGAAGGAACTGGGGGTTACTGCCCTCCAGAGCCACGTCCCATCCAGCCACACACCCTCGGGGGACTTCAAGGACACCCAGCTCCCCCATGGGGGTCCTGTTTCTTCCAGAGCTCCATATAGATGAGGCTGAGGTGAGCAAAGGGGAAAACTCAGGGCAGAGGGATCCCTTAGCACACCTCAGACAGC
This sequence comes from Urocolius indicus, assembly GCA_013401255.1. NCBI lineage: Eukaryota > Metazoa > Chordata > Aves > Coliiformes > Coliidae > Urocolius > Urocolius indicus. Next base: position 13,340 of record WBNH01008540.1, read on the forward strand.
CCCTGCTCGGCAGCAAGACAGTCCCAGCCCTGCTGGCATCGCACCCACTGTGTACACTAGGTACACAGGTCCCAGGCAAGGACAAAGGCTTAGTGCCCCATCACCATCCACAGCTTTGCTTCTGGCAGGTTCAGCCCAGCCAGGCCACAGAGTGCTCAGCAGCCCGCAGATGCCATGGGGGTACCAGGTACATAGGACAACAAGCCCACTGTCTCCAGTGAGGTGGACATGATGCTGCTCCTCACCCTCGGACCAAGAGCAGGGGACCTGTCTCCATGGCTGATACAGGTGAACCCACCTGCCTCCACCTCATTGCTCCATCCTCTGCATCTGTCCTTGAGGCCACAGGAAGGTGTCTCTGCTAGCCAGGCCAGCACATGCAGGGAGAGGAAGGGACAGCAAAGAGAGATAGGACCAAGGACAAGCCTGGAGGGATGCTGGCAGAGGTGATATTGCCAGGGAATGAGCAAGATGGTGATGAGGATATAGGCAGCCAGATGATGAGGAGCCAGGGAAGGTGTGAGGAGGATTTGCAATGACAATGCTGAGCCTGGATGCACATGGAGGGGACATGGACCAAGGAAGATGCAGGGGTGCAGATGGCACTGGAGGTTCAGCATGGGGCAGAAGGGCCACCCCACACCTCAAGAGTGTAGCATCAAAAGACCAAACCTAAAAAACTCACATCCTATGGGAGTGTCTCAAAAGAAAAACCCAAACAGAGGATTTGTGGGAGCAGGGATGGTAAATCCCTGGACCCTGTCTCTGCTTGCCGTCCTCTAACCTGTCAATGTGCCTCACAGATGCTGTGCCCTGCACCCCAGGGATGGCTGCACCTCCCTGCCAACTCCAGCACGTCTATGCTCTGCCCAGGATGCTGTCAGTGCCCCCATCCCCAGCTAAGCTGCCCAGAAGCCACCAGACTCCCAGTCCTATCTGATTTGAAGCCTCCCTGTGGCTTCCTGGCTCCCCAGAGCTTGCACTCAAACTTGTGGGATCAGATCAGTGGGATGGGAAGACAAGCCCCCACATTTGCCACTGTCTCCTGCTCTGTCCCCAGGGGATGAGCCACCCTGAGTCCCCTGAGTGCCCAGATGCCAAGCAGAGTGTGGGACAGGCACTGGCACTGCACCTCAGACAGCTCACATCACACTGGGCAAGATGGAGAGAAGCAGGAGGCCGGGATGGAGATGGGGAGAGGAGCCAAACAGGGATAGCAGGAGGGAGAAGCCAGCTACAAATAATTTAAAGTGAGCTTCACGCACGGCTGAGCTGATGGCAGAGGAAGTGGGAAAAGGAATGAAAGATTAAAGGGGTCTGTCACTTCGGGTTACAAACAATGATCCTATGAGCACGCTGCATTCCCAGGCACGGCAAAGATGGGGCAGAGACCTGATCCCCAGGGCTGAGATGCATTAATGCCTGCAGCATGGAGCTTACACCCCTCGCTTCCAGCCCTCGTCTCTCCTGCAGCACCAGGCTCGGGAGATGCACCCAGCATCCCTGCTCTGACGGCTGTGCCAGTAACAGCTGCAAGCAGGAGCTCAGAGGCCCAGCTTAGTTACTGAGGAACACAAGTGGACTGGAAGAGGGTCAGAGCACCAGCCTCAAGGCTTTGCTCCACACCACAAGGGCTCTGAGCAACCTCATGAGATGGCCTGAGTGCTCAGGGCTCACCCTGCACCCTCTGCTGCCAAAATAGGAGTGCCATGAGGTGCCCATCTGCTCTCCATTCTTCCCTGGTGCCAGGTGCTGGTGTCTTAGGGATGGGATCCCACCAGGGCTGGGAGACTGAGCTGAGCCATACCCAAGACTGGGGAAAGAGTCCAGGGGCTGTGGGAGTCTCCATGCCCATCTGACACAGCCCTGATAGCAGCAAGGGCTGTGGCAGCACCTGAGACACACCTGAGCTGAAAAACCTTGTGGGCTGACGGGGGATGCAGAAGGTCAATGCTCTCCTCTGCTGCTGCTGCTGCTGCTGGAGCCTCTCCCCCAGCATGGTGGGACCCAAAGCAGGGCAGCTCACCTGGGTGTGTGAGCAACTTGAGCCAGCAAGTCAGTGTCTCGTGCTGCCTGAGGAGACTAGAAGTGAACCACATTCCTCAGAGGACCTGGAAATAACTCGATGCTTATCAGGGCTGACGGTCCCCACCCTCCCTGCCAGGCCCTAACCTGGGTGCTGCTCAGGAGGGAAGAGTTCTTGCCCTTCTCCAGGAACCAGCACGTTGAGAGGGACTATGGCTGTTCCAACCTTGGAACCACACGTGCTTCAAGGTAGCGTCCCTTCCAGAAAGGCTTTGCTCATCTGCCCTGGACACAAGGGAGCTCCTGGCACCAAAATGCTTCTGTGCTCCCATCTCCAGCCATATCTCAACCTGATACAGCTGCCTGAAGGCTCCTGGCACCACTTCCCCTCCAAGACGTGTACTTCTCAAGCTGCCAACTTCTCCTCTGTGACATTCCTCAAAGTCTTAGAGAAAGAAGATGTTGTAGGATGTGGAAGGATGTTTGGGGAAAGGGGGACAGACACGCCTCTCTGCTGGGCACCAGGATAAGAGGCTCCCAAAGTGCCCGAGAGCAGCATCTTTGCTAGTTTTTGCCTTCCTTGGGAGCTACAGGAGTGATGTGTTTGCTGGATACTTTGCCTGCCCTCAGCACCCTGCCTGCTTGCCACTGGCACCGTATTATCCTCTCTTGCCCATGATCTGGGGGCAAGAGGTGCTCAGAAATGTGCTCAAGCCCAGGCTTCAAGGGCACTTAAGTGAGGAGGTATGTTAAAGTCCTACAGAAGGTCCCGTCAGGCTACAATCCTGATCTGCACCATGCTGGGCAAGCCCTCTGCACCCCTAGAGTCCCCTCCTTAGGGAAAGACTATTAACCAGGGAGGGTCTGATACAAATAGAGCTGTCCATGTCATGAGGGAGATGAGGAGATGCTGGCAGAGGGGCTCAGCAGACCATGGAGGGCTAGGAGAGCTCTCCCAGGTGGATAATTCCCAGTGAGGGCTCTGTAGGCAGGTGAGCTCCTTATTATGTTTCTTCTCCTCATTGTAGAGCAGAGAAACTGAGTCAAGGGTCTTCATCTAGGGCCCCAGAGAGCAGATCCTCCTGCCTCTTGCTCCACCTAGGGCTCGGGGGAAGGAAGGGGTGGGGGGTGCAGGGACCACCAAGGAGCTGTCACTGTCATGTTCCCTAGGAGGATGCAGCACTCCTCCCAACTCCCTTCCCCCTTGAAATCTGGATTTAAACTTGATTTCACGGTAACAAGACAGTCTGTTTCCCTGCCTCCCCCATGCCACCATGCTCTAGAGTCCTGCAAAACAGAGAGCCCTCAGCTCTCTGCACTGGGAGGCCAACACAAAGGCAGGACAACTAGGCTGACAGAGCTGTGTCCCATGAGCTGAGGCTCTCCATGACACACTGAAACAGCATCCCCAGAGCAGGAATGAGCCAAGACACTCACTATATCCCCCAAACTGAATCCCAGAGCACATCACCCACCCTCAGGACCCACCAAGTGTGCTGCACAGCCATGGCACCACTCCAGACACCAGCCCACACTGCATGGGGGGAAGATGCCAGAAAACAGCGGGGCCTGGAAGCAGCCTTTGGGAGCAGCTGGGGCTGGGAAGACAGGAGCAGCTCAGGACAAGGGCCAGTCTAGGCACAAAGGTTCAAAACACTGGCAGACCTTGAGGCTTCTCAGGCTGCATCTGCCTTCATCTACAGGGATGCTGAAGAGCTGGCTTGGTCCCCTGGGCCAGGCAAGAGCCGTGCAGGGAACACGTGGAGCTGCCGAGGGCTCCCAGGAGCTGAGGCTCGGCAGAGAAAGAGCCCTTACCTCTGCTGAAGATGATGCTCTCGTAGGGGATCTTGTTCTTGGTCTCAAGGCTGGAGCAGTTCCAGCGCTGGTCCCGGAACTGGTGCTGGCACTCGTGGATGGCGATCTGGATGCCCTGGATGGCCGAGGCAGTGACGTCCGGGTGCCGCACGCAGACCTCCAGCTGCCGCCGTGTCAGCCCGGGCAGCGTCAGGCACACCGTGTTGGCGTTCAGCACCGGCTCCGAGGGCAGCTTCAGGCCCAGGATCTCATTGGAGCAGGAGCTGGGAGGGAAAGGGAAAGCCATGAGCTTGGATTTGAGCGATTTTCCAACCTCGCTTCCCCTTCAAGGATGAGAAAGAACTTAAGCAGGGGGACATGAGGCAAGGTGAGATGCTCTTCAATGCACACTGTGCCCACTGCCTATAGACAAAGCTGGGAAAGCCTTGGGCACAAGGACAGCTCAGCCCAGCTAAGGTGCCCCAGCAGCACCAGGGCTGCAGTCCTCTCCAGCACTACCAGCACAGTCCAGACACCATGGCAGCTTATGCCCAGTGGAAGGTGAATTTGTCCCTCCTGCCTCTAGAGTCCCTCAGAGTTGTACTCCCTCTGCATGCTCCCATAGGGACCTCCAGCCCTGGCCATGCAGTGCAGACCCTTGGCAGTGGACTGCCCTGGACCACCTTCCCCAGAGAGCATGGGCTACCTTCTGGGTGAATCCCAGGACCTCAGAGCAGAAGACCCATTCCAAGTCCAGATCCATCCCTGTTGCTAGCTGATCCCCTCCCTGCCTCTCCTGTGTCTCCCTGGCACTGCTGGTAGGTACAAGGGAGGTAATCAGAGGGACCAGACGTTTTTTTTGTCAGCTCATCTGGGAAATTCAGAGCCAAGAACCCTGCCAAACACTCCCAAGCTCCCAGCAACAGTCCCAAATCCACCATCACATCCCAGCCCTGCTGGACCTGATGCCTGTCACCAGAGAAGCCCAGAGACCAGCAGACAGATGGGTGCAAGAGGCACAGTTTGTGGTGGGAGCACACTTATACAAGTAGAGATGTTCCCTGAGGAAACAAGGAGGTAGATGGAATGTGGGGAGATACACAAAGCACGGCCAGAGATAAGTGCCTGGTGCTAGGACAGTGGTACACAGGACAGATGGATATGAAGAGGGAGATGAAAAGGGAAGAAGTGTTTGTCCAGCTCCAGGAAATAGCTTGAAGGATCCTGGGATCCAGAGTTGAAAGCAGAGGACCTGTAAAGCGAGCAGCAGGCAGCAGGATGCCCAGCAGCATCCTGCACCTTGTAGCAGGGCCCACCAGGAGCTCAGCTTCCTTGGGAGCTGAGCTGATCTCTGGGCAGGGCTTCCTCTTCCTTGGGACAGCCAAGAGCTGAGTCCCTGGGAGGAACAAAGAGCTTGGAACCCTTTGAATCTGCACTACAGAAATGAGACTTGGAGAAGGATGCTTTCACAGGTGATGTGTGGGTCTGCCCCAGTGCAAATCCACAGTGACTCCAACAAGGAAAGTCAAGGTGGGGGGGAAAGGGGAGAGGAAAGTAGAAGTAAGTGCATCCCTCCAAAGCCCCCACACAGGAGGGGAAATACTCTGCCCAGCTCACTTGCTCTGACAAAGCAAGCCCTGGCTGACGTGAGATGCAAAGCAGGTCTGCAGCTACCCCCATCCCCAAGCCCAGTCGCTCCTGCCCCAAGCACCACAAGGACCTTGACCCCTGCCTCTCCTGAGCCAGCCACAGCGCCTGTCACCTTCTCCCAGGACATCCCGGGGTACTGTGGGGTGGAAATTATGTTTCTTCTCCTCATTGTAGAGCAGGGAAACTCAGGCAGGGGTCCTCATCTAGGGCTCCAGAGAGCAGGTCCTCCTGCCTCTTGCTCCACCCAGGGCTCGGGGAGGAGGGGGGAGAAGGAAGGGGGGGGG
>WBNH01008545.1:1019-11389 GCA_013401255.1 Urocolius indicus
GAGGCCGCTCTGGCAGCAGCCGGCACGGGCCGCTCCGGCAGGCTGCGCCGGGCCGGGCCGCGTGTCGGGGGACAGGGCGGGAACACGCGGCTCCGGCGCCCGCCCAGTGCCGGCCGGGCCCCGCGGCAGCCGGGCCTGCTCGAGAGCAGTTGGGCGGCTCAGCGCTGGGCCAACGGAACGGGGGAGGGGGGAAGCGGGGGCGGGTAGCGGCTCGTTACAAAACCCAAGGCTCGAAACTGCAAGCGAGTGGCATTTATTATTTCGTTGGGGGCCGTCCAAGTTCGGGATTCCTCCGTAGAAGCTTTGCTGGAAGGTTAGCTCTTGCATGGTCTCTGGGTCAGGCTGCTGCTTGTAAATTAGCTGGTAACAGCCTTACATTTTGACAAAGCAAAAGCAAGTTATTTCTGGCTCTCCCCGCAAAGGACACCCTTTGTTACGTATTATTTTTAGACAGCCATTACAGTCATACTGAAGATCTGGAGTATTTTACTGCAATACATTCCTGTGAGGCAGCTGCACTTGCACGCCTCATAAAACTACCAAACTTTTAGCTAGCCCAGCTTGAGACAAACACTCGCCTTTGCCAGTCATACAGTTCTGAGTGTAATAAAAACGGTTAAGAGCGGGTATAGTTCCCTTTGCCCATCTGTAACAACCACCCAATTCTTCAAAATGACTTCACGAGTCATTTTTTTTTCTCTTTTCTCTAGGTGCTACTGTGTTTCCTTGCTGCAAATAGCAATTGGTCCTACTATAAATTTTTGACTAAGAAATCATAAATAGATACACTTGTAATTACTTCTAGAAAGCAAATTAAGGTCAGAGAGCTTAAGTAACTTCACTAAGGAAATTCTGTAGAACAGGCAAAGCACTTTCCAACTCCTTTTTCTCCCATCAGGGACCATCCAAGCACACTCATCTCTTAAAAGAATACCCAACATTTGTGCAGTGCATTCACTGTAGAAATAGATCTTTAGGATCAGACAGACCCAGTAATTCCAATTTCTAATATATTTATAGATTTTTAAAAAAGGTATGAACTGTAGAGGCCATCTGATCACTTGTGTACTTGCCTGTGAGGAATTACTCTCCAGTTATATTGCTGAAGTGATCCTACCATCACCCTCAGAAGCCTTACAACATGTTAATTAAATTTAAGGTAGTGCTGTTGCACTTGAATCCAGTTTGTGGTAGGTATTAAAGAAGGAGCAGCATACTAAATCATACACATTAGCATGCAATGTATAAAAGTGACTAGAAATAATAAATGTCAAGAAGCTAGCAACAGTAATATGACAAAAATCACATTTTAAGCAGTAATCCATGTGTGTATCTGCCCCGCAGCTATACAAATGCTTTGTAACTGAAGACAAGCTTTCCACAGAGCATTTGATGGTGACCATACTCTCAAATGCCTGATGCACAAGTGTGGTACTTTTCCAGCTTTCTTCTGCCAAGTGGACTACAGCATTCCAGATCTGGACATCCTTTCAATAATACAGTGTTCCTTATTGGTATTTGCATCCTTTATCTTTTTCTAGTTTAAACTCATGTTTTATTATCTCTAAGAAGCTCTGCTTACGTGATTTTCTTGAGATTCATCTTCCAGCTCTGCCTGCCTAGTGCACAGGGCACATTTAGTAAAACCACTCCATCTGTAAGGTGTAAGGTGATAAAAAAGGGACGTGTCAGTTCCGGAATGATTTCATTAAAAAGACAGCACTAGGATCATTGATTCACACGACCTATCAACCAAGGACTCATAGCAGAGCCTGAATCAATCACCACAGTGTACTATGGTGCCAGAACCTGATCTAACAGATGTTAAATGAAAAGCTTCTGATCCACAATAGCTTAATGCAGAAAGGCCTCCCTGCCCTTCAGATGCTCTACAGAACTTCAAAGAACCGCTGCACTTCATTTCCTGGTTCCCATACTGAACCTGAGACAGTATCTCTACCCCACACCTCTAACTTGCAGGCAGGGTTCATCGGTGTCCTCTCAGTTAGAAACTGTGAAGAGTTTTTGCTACAGACTGTCCAGGCTGTCACACAGAATGTCTTGTCATTCCTTGATACGGTAGGTACTTCAGAGTGATGGCACAGAGATCAGGGCAGGCTCAACACATAGTTCAGTATTAGGACTCTTACCCTTTCATGTCATTTCTCACTGACCTTATGACAGGCTAAGAGATCAAGATCCTCAGCCCCTCCACGCTAAACATTAGCATGTTAGCTCATACTATTTCAAAATACAAGAGTAAGTAGTATTATCTGGGTCATTTGACCAATATTCAGCACACGCTTCTATTATTTAAAAGATCTGTTTCCTTTGCCTTTTCCATCTTACAAATGAGCCTTGGTAACTCAAAATCGTAACCTATTTTTGGACAAAGCAATTCTACTGGGATAACAATTTCAGTAAAAACATAGCTTGAACCATAGTTTGATAGTAATAAGACCCTCATCATCTTTTTTGGCACTAGCTCAACATGTGCGTGGGACTTCAGCCCCAGTCTATCAGAATCTTCACAGCCCTACTTGACAGCATCAAGTTTTCCCTCAAGAGCCAAGTCGCCACTGATGACTCGCTCTATATGGAAGACTTCCCACAGGAGTATATTCTGCCTACCAGCTTTCACTTGCACTAGTTACCTAATTCTAAGAAAAACACTTACATGGTCCTTGTATCTTTAAATGACCAAATGCTATTTACTTCCTCCACGTTCTGGTTTGTTCTGAGTTGCTGAAGTGTTATCACCCACATAGTATCACATTCATTTTACAGACCATGATCAACTCAGACTTGCTGAAGCACTTAAATGCTGGCAGTGATGCTGATCTTCCCTGGATGGAATTCTGTATCTCTCTCCTGGTCTGAACAGCAGGCTGCTGAAGGGACGAGAAAGAGGCAGAGCTGACTTAATACGTTCTTAAGAACCTGCAAGAATCTTTCCTTCTCAAGATAGGTTTTGGACTGCCGTAATGTGTGTGTGGATCTTCTTCCTAATGCAATGACAAATCTACCTAACCTTCCTGAGTCACGTGATGCTTCTTTTATAGGGATGCTAATCCATCCCTATAAAGTTTAAGTCTGTCTTCCACACTACATAGTATATACCTTCAGACCCATTAGTATTCCCCTCCACAATGTTGTTTCATAAAGACACAACATTACCATGATCCTCTCATCCTGCAAGGGGACGCTTTTTGATCTCACTTACCTCACTGATTTGTGGAATATGGCACTGATAAAGTACTCACAAGTGTGACTCTGCAACATTGGCTGTTCTCAAAAGAAAGGTTGTTACCAAACCTCACATAAGCCAGAACAGCATGCACTGTAAAAAAGAAGCTGCAACCCATCAAAAGACATGCTACAGCAGTGTGATGACAAACAAAACCACCACTGTTTAGTCTGTGAGGTGCTGTGGTATCCTCCTTCAGCAGAAAGGCTGACTTTTTCATACTTGACTCAGTGGCCCAAAGTTCTGGATGACAAATCCTGAACAGGGTTTGACTTTTTTTCTTCAAATATGGAAGAAGAGTGTTGGCTCTTTTTACCCCTACACATTTACTGAATATCTTCCTTGATCTCTGTTTTGGAAGAATTGTCTGCATTTCCCTTTTCATTCCTGTGATCCCATAGTTCTAGCAATATCATGACAAAAGGGTGAATAAAGATGAAATAATACTGGTTCTCATCCATGTTCACCAACTCCTAAGGAACCAAAGATATTTGCTTCTTATGGCCTCACTAACTCTTTGTTCCTGCATGTATCATGTCCCTCTTCCTCGAAGTGATTGCTTATTTATAAAAGCATAAGATGACCCTCTAGATGTTCAGAACAGTTCATGTTGATACAAACAAATGGTCTTCACCAAAACATGAATTTAGAACAGACTGGAGGCTGTGTCAGTGCCTTTTATGGAACTGATAGACAGAGCCCTTTATCATCAGAGCTCCACCAGAACTCAAGCCACATCAGTGTGCTTGCTAAGAAACTCCTTTGAGTTGCATCCACTAAGCAATCCTATGGAATGTTATCTACAGATAATTCTTTAAGATGATTTGACAGAGTGGTCTTTAAGTTGTACAGCTGCTATGTAAAGGCTCTTACCCCATTTCCATTTAAGCATTTGTGGGAACTACTGCTTTGAGTCAGCCACTGCAAGAAGAGGTATGTAGACTGTCACTTGCAGACAGAATGATATATTAACCACTTTGATGAGATACACAATTGACAGGGAAACCTACTTTGTGCCTTACTTACCCTTCCACTATCTAGCTTAAATCCTTTAACATCATGTACCTTTGGGGTTCTGCAGTCATAAGACGCTCTTTACCATATGTGGTCATAACTGTGGCATGACGAAAGGTGATGCTTGAGTTCACTCCTATGGGCACTGCAAAGATAAAAAAAAAAATAAATAACAAAAATCTTGGGTATTAGGATATACATGAAAGCACATGTAAACTACACTTGCACAAAACATCCCCAAATTACAAAATGCTGCAGCAAAACCACAAAGCTTGCCCATCTACTCACCTGTAGGTCTTCCAAATATCAGAACTACTATCCACTGGAGACTATTTTATCGAGCACAAACCAGTCATTTGCATTTAAGTATGATGATTCTATTTTTTACAAAAGAGTAGACAGAGCCATAAACAAGGGAATAGTACTCCTCTCCCAATCATTGCCTCTTTGGCATTAATTATTCAATTATTAGTGTTTACAGTGTAGCACCTTCATTATGTTCTGCATAGTAACTCCATCTGCAAAGGTCTTTATGAGAAACCATTCCTGCCAAATGGTAACTGTCATCAGAACAACCTTCCATAAACAAGTCTCTGACTTTCTGTTTAGCTCCTAGAACTGCACCTCTGCATGACCAGATGAAATAATTGCCAGCACAAGGGAGGCAGCAGGAACACAAATCCAGGGTTTGGGAGTGTCCTTTCAGCATCCCCAGTTATTAGCTATCATTAGCTCAGCTGACAAAAGAAACTGCATCTTCAGAATTCAAGTGTCTGTCAAGTCATATAGCGTAACTAACTGAGCCAAGCTTCAGGCAAAGACAAAATGTCAGTTGTAATGGGTGGGAATCAAAAAGCAAACCAATAATTGCTATGTGAAAAGTTCTAAGAATATCATACTTGAATAGCAAAGAATTACAAAACACTGCGGTGAAACAATTTACATTAGATTTTTACTTCTTTTTTTTGCAAGACATGCTAAAGAAACCTCAGTAGCAGATAAAGACAGAACTCAGAAAAAGTTAATTCAACAAAAAAGCATCCATTTTAATTTTTTTTTTTGTCAAAGGCAGACATAGTGAAGAGAAAACAAAGCACTCTCCACACAAATCTCACACATAGCATGTTTCTCAAATCAAATGTCAATTTCAATACTTTTGTCTCCGATTTCTAATTTATCCCTGTGGTTGTTCTACCTCATTGAGTTTGGATTTCAGAGGATACTTTGTTTAGCAGGAACTGGGGTAACTGCCAGCATAACGCATGTAAACGGTATCACAGCAAATACATTATTACTTTCTCTGATAACCCTTTTTACTCCTCTGATATTTTCCTCTAGACTGGAAAGGATCCTCCTCACAGCCTTCATGCAAGCAAAGTTACTTATTGCCTTCAAAAAGTTTAATATACGTTTATTTTATTTATTAACTTCCTTAAAGTGACTTCTCTATTCTCGATTCCTTGCTGTCAGTATCAAAACTTGCAAGGGTAATACCTGATGGAGTATAAACCCTGAGTGGAGTTGTTTTCCTAGTTAGGTCACTCACAAATATGTATCTCTAATGTTTACAATGAGTTAATACTTCAACCTTAGTATAATTAAGTTAAAATTCAATCAGCAATGAGACACAAATCCAGTCTTAATTACTTTACTACCTCTTCCTCATTCATTCTAGAGGACAAACCTGGTCTGCAGATGATTAAGACAGTACGCAGTGGATGAAGCTTTGCTGTTAGAATCCCTAGTCATTTACCACAGAAGAAATCCCAGAATAGATGGGGTCATTCAGAATTAACATTTAGTCTCATCATTTACATGAAGAAGTGCTACAAAGCAAGGTGACAGAAAAGTCTGGGAAGGGAAAAATAAGTCAGAAACAAGACTTAACACGTGACATCTACAAAAAAGCCCAAAGAAACAAGAGAACGGGACATGGCTCACAGCTTTCTCTGTTAGGAGAGATCTGATTTGTATGTATCAGTTAATAAATAGTAATGAGCCTTATGCAAGTTTTCTTTGTCTCAGACAAGCCTACCAGTGCCTGATGCTGGCCAATACAGAGATCTTCCAAACTCATGCATACATAAAAGTAAGTTCTGATAAATAACACAGCTTCATAATGCTGACAGAATCTCAGCAGGCTCAAAACAATGCTAGAATAGGAACTCTAAATCAAGCACTTCTGAAAGCTGTTTTCCAGCACCGTCCTCACAGGGCAAGTATGGATAAATCCTGTGAACAGGCTATCAGATGCTCAACCCCAAGTCAAAAATTCACTGACGTACACCTCTGCTGTGCTATAAATCCAGGATGATAAACAGATTTGTAACAAATGAGGTCATTAATATAAAAACACAAAGTCATCATGGTTTTGGCAGTGAATACTGATTTAAGTTTGCTCATTTTTTATTTTCTGAGCACTCAACAGCTTAGATCTGATGAGCAGAGCCAAGAGCCCAGTGCAGGTAATGAGGTATTTATGCTAAATATGTAAGTACACTCCTATGTTGGGTTCTTAGAAACTGTACTCTTGTGTTACTACATTAGACTACATTAGACATCCAAATTTAGTACTTCTAACTTCAATTTTAAGGTTTTGATCATTAAGCCGACACTGTCTGGATAGGGTCCTGGAAAAAGACTGGAGTCTATACAGGAAGTAAAAGAGATCCTTTTATAAAATGATGTTACCTCAGTGCACAAAAAAGGCAGCAATTCTTTAAGAACTATGATTTCTCAATACAGTTTTTGTCTTCACAGTTTGAAATGGAAAATGCATCACTGCTGCAGAAGTTGCTAGAGGTGAAGCCAAAGATAATTCAGTATGGAAAATAAGCTTATCAGAGCAGGTTTGGAGACCACTACTTGAACTTCCTAATTCTGCTACAACAAAGTAAGAGCAGCAGAACGCTTAATCCCTCCGACGCTGGTATTATCAATCTGCCACTCTAACAGTTAATGTTTTCAAAGGTACAGAAATTCACGAAGACAATATTAAATCATAGAATCATTACAGTATCGATGTTATTGTTACTATCAAGAAATAAATTGATGGAAAAAAGCAAAAAAATCAGGTTAAGATGAACAGGCTCGGAGGCTAGAAAGACTCTGGGATCACAAAGCTCTGTCTGCAGCAACTGAACATTTACAATTCTCAAATAACACGTAACATAATATTGACAGAGCAATAGGTGTAAGTTCTGTCACAGTGGGAAGGGACACAAGGATTTTACATAGCTTCCAATTGCTTTTAGGCTTGTTGTAGCCCCCAAGCTCAATGTGCACTTCACTATTAAGAATGACAGAGCTGGTTACTTACGATTACTGCCGTGACATTTCCTCCTCTGAACCTGCAATACCCGTTCTCCAGAGAACCCGAACAGCTTCTCTGCAAGTGTGCTCTCTTAGTTTTCAGGTATTCTACAAGACATAATGGGGATACAGGCACTTGCAGCTTGCTGCAGGGACTGGAGTGAGAAATTATTTCTTTATATTCATTTATTATCTGACCACATTTATTTGTGCCAACTTCAGTGAAACATGCAAATAAAAGTGTTTATTCACAGTATTCAAAAAATATAAGTTTATAAAGGCACAAGTAGGGGAAAAATAAGGAAAAAAGTTACTCTTCTGAAGTTAAATAGGCATTTGGTTTCTTCCTGTCAAGATGCCCGATACAGACTTTCCTAATATCTACCTTGCCAAACGACCAGGTTCTTTCACATACTTGCACCTCGGACTGCACGCTTTATGGAGAATCTATCTTTAGACTATCACTACACCAGTGCTGCTACTGTCACCACAAGCTGGCAGTCTGGAGCCTTCTCTAGGAATTGCAGTTATTTAATCTTTCTTTTGCCTGTCACCAGATCACCATCATCTCTTTGTTTTAGTCTTCGTATTATTTGGTTGTTAGTGATATGACTTTATGGCTCCTGCTTTGCTCAGACAACTTTCTTAAGTCTCTGGCATATTTCTGTAAAGCAGAAAGAAGTAACAGCTAATTCACTCAATCTGTGACACACATCTATAGATTATATACTGAATCAATGATTGGTTCCCAAACCCCTTAAAATAAAATTTCTTTAAATTTTCTTCAAATTATCAGCTTTCATTAATTTCAGCTTTCACTAACCCTTAAGGAATTGTTCAGAATAGCATGTATGAAAAATGAAGAGGTACAGAGAGAGGTGCATACAGAAAGGGCAACACACAGTGGGAAAGCACAAAGTAAATTTCTATGTTTTTTTCATTTACTGTGCAATTTTCAACTACAGATTGTGGAACTCTTCAATGCTATAGCTGTTAAAAAAAAACCCAAAAAAACCAAAACCTGGTTAATAGAACCATGTATTCTAGTATTATAAGGCTTCCATTGTGTGTAAGTGCAACCATATAATTCCAAGTAGAATTCAATGTAACTGTTACAATTTTATAGATCTCTAATAAATGCTTCATGAGATTATAAATTTGTTTTTATTATTATTGTATGTTAAATTATTACCATAATTTCCTTTCAACAGACTGAGGATAGAGACTTCTTAACTAAGCTCTAACACCTCTATTATTGAGACTAGTGGGAAGATAAAGCTTCATTTTTAAGCACCTGTATTTGCATAAATACACTTTGCAACAGTGGAAACTGGGTAAGTCAAAGTAACTTTACCTCAAACCACTTTGGCCTCAGTTACTTGGCCTCATCCTCTATAGTAGCAGTACAGTAGCTGTACCAATAAAAATACATTGTAAGTTAAGGAGTTATAACACGGAACAAAGCAGGACTGGCAGCAAACAGCTATTTTCTTTGTATTTTGAATAGCATATGAACGCAAAAAAACCCTTGAGGTAAGATGTCCAAAGGAAGTATTAACCATAACTGATCATTTACTTTATGTTAACTAGCACCATCCATTTAGAAGACCATACTAAGTACTACAGAAGTACAAACACTGCAGAAGGATGTTCGAGAGCTGCACTATTTCAAAACAATACCTGTTTGATCAATTTCTTCATATACTGCTGTATATCAACCAAATCCATCAAAACATGTTTTTATTAAATCTGTTTTAAAAAAATCAGCTAACTGATGAAAACAACTCGGATCAAAAAAACAAGTACTTGCTTAGGCACTGCTTATCTCTCTCTCAGTGCTATCTTAATCTAAAACTTAACATTGCTTCCACTCCAAAAGGTAAGATGCAAGTTGTTATGACTATCAACACTGAAATAAAAAACGCAGAAATCTATGCCTCCCAGCATCAGAATCTCAATAGACTATACCTTTACCATCTCTCCACGGAGATGACATACACCAAAAAACTCCAACAAACCATGCTGCTTCACCTCCAGCCCATCCAAAAACCCTGGATCACACAGTGCCCCTGACAAACTCGACTAATCGTTCTCAATGGGAAAAGATAACCGCAGACCCACAACTGAACAGTTACAGTGGAGGAGCTTTATTCCTTAAAATTCCAAGCAGGTCACCACGTTGCAGGACCGATGCAACGCGTCTCCTTCAGCCCCGAACAGCCTCCTCTGTACCGGCTACCTAGATCACATTAACTGTCCCTCCCGAAGCTAACGGTGGCTGCAATCACAACAAACCAGAGCCCAGAACCAAAGCTGGCGTGCACCAGACCACAAAGACGTCTCGGGATAGGTGTTTCCAAACGCAAACACGCGTAAAGGAGGCTAAGTTCCTGAAAAGGTGAAGGGCCGGGCTCAGGACAGCCGCTCGCCTGCGCTCCGGCAGAAAGGTGCTGGCGAAGGCCTGTGCTCGGGGTGCCGGCCAGGCGAGGCAGCCAGCTCCCGACGAGGCCCGCAGGCAGCCGCTGCGAGCACGCTGCCCGCCACGCGCCAGCCCCCGCCGCCGGGGCGGCGCCCAGCCCGTCAGGCGCCGGCCGCGGCCCCCCGGGGAAGGCGCCGCCACCGCGCAGCGGCCGCGGCAGCCCCCCGGCACGGGCACCGCCCCATCACCGCCGCCGCCGCCGCCCCCTGTAGCCGCCCCAGGAACGAGGCCGGCGGAGGAGAGCGGCTGCCGCGGCCGCCCCTTGGGCGGAGAAGCCTCACGTGTGACCCCGGCGCCGCCGCGGGGAGGGCGCAGCAG
>WBNH01008546.1:9351-42005 GCA_013401255.1 Urocolius indicus
ATCTTTTTACTCCCATTTTGCTGGGGCCTCCACCATCCTAACGAGGGTGGGGGTGAATGGGGGCACCGAGCGAGGGACTGTCGTGGTGCTGCTGTGCTGGCTGGGCCAAAACACAACAGCAACTTAACTCTTTCTACTTGACACTTCCAGATGAAAACTAAACCAATTCACACAGCTACTAAGACCCTTCCTTCTTCAAACACTTTTTCCTTTGTATACTGGTTGCTGACACATCTTTAGGAAAAGAGTTGCTCTTCTCAGAACAAAACAAACATAAAAACAGTCAAGATGTAAAATTAAATTCAAATTGTAATTGCAGTTTTAAATTAAAGCTAATTAAGGTTTAGAATTTAAAAGCTTGAATTATGTTAAAATGTACCTAAAATTGTAACCAAAATGTATTTCTACACTTTAAGACCTACATACCTATCTTCTTATGCAATGGTATTCTCCAGCCACGTACTAAGAAGACAACAATCACTTCTTCTTGTATTGCTGGCCCTTTTATTCATAGTCATTGAATTATCATTACTGGGCTACTCTACTAACAATCCTCCACTAGGAGCAGCTTTTAACTGACAAGACAAAGCCACTATCAAAAAGTTACTTTTAATCCCCAAAACAAGGCACAGGTGAAAACAGACACTGAAAATTGCAGGTGCTATATATTCAGCCCAAGGACAGGAACATTTTCCCCAGCAGAGAGTTTTAAAATAGCTTGTCTTTAGTATACAACAAAACACAAGACCACAAAAGCCACACAACTAACCTGCTTGAGCCAAATTTATACCACAGGAAAAAATACTGCTGCACCATCAGCTGGTATAAATACATCATAATATACATTCTTTCAGTCCAGTCATGTTGACCAGTAACAAAAATGTCAACTCAGCAGCCAAAGCAATCATTTACAATAGAAAAGCTTGTAAGTAGCTAGCTCACTGGTAATTTTCCCTGCAATATGGGTGTTAACTGCTCTTTCAACTAGGAAAAGGCTCAGCCTCCCATCCACAGATCATGACACTATGCTTCTGAAAAAATTTGCTAATAGACCCTTATTCCACCAGTTCCCCCACTTGCTGGAGAATCCTTGGAAGCACTTTCAAGAATTGGGCTGAACTTTGAAGATAACAGCCAAATTCCAGATGTGAACATCCCTAACAGCACTGGGTATTTCACCCAATTATTTCAAAAAATTACCCAAAAAATGCCATGCTAGAAGTTATGGAAGACGGAGAAACATCTTAGTCCCTCTGCCAAGTAGATTTACCGTAAGAGCACAAAAGATGCATTTCTTTACTAATGATGAAGCAGTATAAAAACCCAGCAGAAGATGAGAGGGACAGATGTAGACTCATACCAATCAGCATGCGAGCTGAGATATTATCTATTAGAACAGTTAAGGAAAACACATTGAATCCATTTACAAATCAAACTGAATTTACAAAGGAGTAAAGACATTTCCAAACCCCCTAGGAAATATCACAGAACATCTGCTAGTGATGCCTCCTGTGCACCAAAACTGAGAAGAATTAAAATAGAGGAAAACACACCAAACGGGACGCACCGAGTGCGGCAAAACAGGAACAACCTGCAAAACCCTACAAGCTGAAAATGAGCACTGAGCTAACTGCTGATACAACCTCTCAGGTAGCACAGACCCTTGTACTTCACGCAACCGCCTCTGAGTGAAGAGGTCACTGATTTATGCTGTTTTCCTCCAGAAAGGCATCTACCTTCATTCAAAAATATCCATCGAGAGCACTGTTTTGTCTCTGATTTAATTACCTGAACTCCCACCTCTCCACCTTGTGAGGCTGAACCTCCAGGCTTTAGTTTTCATCACACCTCTGTGAGATGAGCAAGCAGAGTCCTTTCTGTTCCAGGCTTTCCCCTTGTGAAGGCATGTTCTGATCCTGATGCTTCTCAAGCTCTTTTCTGACCAACTGAGCTTAAGTTGGCATTTTATTGTTAATTTTAAAGCAAAAAAAGAAAAAAAGTTTCTCTATGCTCTCTCAGTCTGTAAACATTTCATAAAGTATGGTTGTATACTGCCAGAATAGTATGCAGTGTGTTAACACCACTCTCACTGTTGCCATATAGGGAAGGAAATAACCAGCTCCATCACTGTTGCCCCTTTGTCTTGTTTACAAGCCTGAGAAATTAGCCATTTTCACCACAGGGTTGTAATTGCAACATCATTATTTCTTTGTCACAGAATCATGGAATCTTAAGGGCTGGAAGGGAACTCGAAAGCTCGTCCAGTGCAACCCTCCTGCCAGAGCAGCACCACCTAGAGTAAGGTCACACAGGAACTCATCCAGCTGGGTCTGAATGCCTCCAGAGAAGGAGACCCCACAGCCCATCTGTGTAGCCCCTTCTAGTGCTCACCCACCTCAACAGGGAAGAAGTTTTTCCCTTGTGAACCTCTTCTGCTCCAACTTGTACCCGTTGCCCCTTGTCCTATCACTGGCCATCACTGAGAACAGCCTGACTCCATCCTCCTCACACTCACCCTTTACCTATTTGTAAACATTAATTAACTCTCCCAGCCCCCAGTCCTTTCTGTGTCTGGCTCAGTCTGTATTACTAAGCAATTAACTACTTTTCTCAGTTGGCCACTGCTCATCCTTACCTACTAGCTCACTAAAAACACGAGGATGAGACAAAGATGTCAGGAGCAATCACAAAAAGCAACAGCATGCATGAAGAGCAAATCAAGCAGACAATCTCCAATTATGGTATTAAAAAACCCCAAACACATATTGCTGTCTTTTCAGCGATGCTCTTCTCAGTTTTTTCAGCTTTTCCCACAAAGTGTTTCACGTTGCTGATTATTCCTGTGATTTTGTCATATTCTCTTCTTTTTGTTTTTGAGGGAGAGGAAAGATAGGTGATAATACATGAAAATATCCCACATGGCAGAGCATCTGAGTACCTGCATCTGGAGTTGTTTTGACACATGCACCTCATGCTTTTCTGGAAGTTTTACAATATATCAGACAACATAATTATAAGATAATGCACACACCTTATCTTTTTTTTCTTCTCATGGTTAGCAGCTGTGAAACTTGGCATATTACATACTGACAGCCCAGAAAATTAAATATGACCATTTGATGACAGAACTCACGCAAAAATGACTCAGCCCTCACCTACATAATCTGCGTCTGACTACACAGGAGTTCAGTCTTAAATCAATTCAGTATCAACCATCTCACCCAAGTTTGCCAACAGTGGTGTCTATCAACTCTGATTTTAGCAATACATCTGCTAGAACTTGGACGGAGACCAAATCCTTCCATATCTGCCATCAGACAGGCAAGGGATCTAATTATCTGGCATGATTTCAAATATTAAAATGGAAAGGCTTCTCTATGTTGTTACCAGTTCCCCTAGACAGCCATTATCTTATTAAAGGAATGCTTTTTAATAAGTGAGATTTGTTAAAGTGGTTTGTGACATTTCTAGACATGGTTTAGAAACATTTATAACCTACAAAAACTGTACCAGGTGCCTGTTATAGTGTCTGCTAACCACAGTCTTATTTAAAGCAGCTAAAAAGTCACTACAGTTGCAGTTCTATAAAATCTGTCAGCTGCTCTTACAGGAGTTTCAGCCACAGCTCCGGCCTGCAAGAACTCTGGCACATTAGTCAAGCTACAGCTGATGTTATTGCATATTATACCTGTACACGCTGAGTAAGCCTGTGAAACTTTTTGCCCTGAACATTTAAATAAGAAAAAGTTACTAATAGCACAGTATCCACTACCAGTCAGCAGGTTTGACCTGGATCAGACTAATACCAGCACTGAGGAATCAACAACACCCTAGCAGCTTTTTAAGTATTATTTTTTATCGCAGTGACATGCTTGCCAGCATATCATGGAATCATAAATGGAACTCAAGTCATTCCAAGGCCCTGCCATGGGCAGAGACACCTTCCACTAGCACAGGTTGCTCCAAGCCCCATCCAACCTGCCCTTGAACACTTTCAGGGATGGGGCAGCCACAGCCTCTCTGGCAGCCTGTCCCAGGGCCTCACCACTCTCCCAGGGAACAACTTCTTTCTTACACCTCATCTAAATCTCTCCTCTTTCAGTTTGGAGCCATCACCCCTTGTTCTGTCACTTACAGGCCTTTGTAAAAGGAATCTCACCATTTTTCTTGTCAGCCCCTTTAGGGAATGCAAGACTGCTGTAAGGTCTCCCTGGAGCCTTCTCCAGGCTGAACATCCCCAACTCTCTCAGCCTGTCCTCACAGGAAATACTTCACAAGCCTGGGATGACATAATGAGTCTGGTGAATTCACCAGAACTGGTCAATAACTGAGCCAGAACCTATTGTTTCCATCACAGAATATGGGACGATGCCAGCTGCCGACACCCAAGCCTCCAGGACTAACCTCTCATGAGGAGTGTAAGGCAAGCACAGCAATACTTACAAGGTTTTCTATGTCCGTTCGTGCCAACACATACGTCCGTACATTGCTGTTTTGATGCAGAAGCATATATAAAAGGAGAGTCGCTTGATCAGATTTTTGCTGCTCACACAAAGCTGTGTATAAACTGTTAAAATTGATCTGGAAAGCATGTGGATTTGATGATGGAAAAGCACTGCTATCTGAAACAAAGAGATACAAAAAATAACCATCTTTAACAAACATATTTACCATCCAGCTATTTGTTAGCTTCATAAAATGTCTTGTTGAAATGTTTTACATGGACACCACAGCAAGAAGGAAACAAAAATCACCCATGATTCTTAATGCTGGTGGTCATAAACCTTAACAGGGTCTCACGAAGCTTCAGTTGTGCCGAAAAGCTGAGGTTGTCCTCCCATGTAAGCTCCAGTAAGAACCCTGTATGTGGCACAAGGCAATCATCTTCACCCTGTTTGTCCAAACAGCTTCTGCTGTTCTGCTGTCAGAAAGGAAGGCAATCCGTTCTGTGAGGACAACAGTTACACTGTCTTCTCTGGAACCAATATATGGACATTTCACGTGTTTTTGAACCCTGCACTTCAAAATTCCAGGTTTAGTTCACTGGCATCAAGCTGCAGTTATCTCCTATCCCTTTCTTGGCATGAAAGACAAGGCCAAGTTCATATGCCAATATTATCAGTATGTTTTCAGCGAAACACAGGTGTTGTCAGAACTTGAAAGATGTGTGTGAGGTGGGGAGTTTAGTGAGTTAATTACAGTGATTTAAACCACCACGTCATATAGTCTAACATCCCTCACAGTTAACAGCAGTTTGTTCATGTTCACAACATAATCCATGCCAGAGCTGGAAGTGAGAATCAACCAGATTTCTCTTCCTGGCACCTTTTTACAAGAAGCTTTACCATTTTCAGCAGAAATGTCCATCGGCACAGATCTCTAACATCTAGGAATTTCCAGTGGAAACAGGAAAAGAGAATGTGACAGTCAGTGTGCTCACACCCATGTCAGAAACCAGATTCATGTCCTTATTCAGCATACTGATCTTTCCAAGCCAGAGATTTTGCCTTTGCTCTCTTCACAAAAAAAAAAAACAAAAACAAGAAACCCCAAACCTTTAAGAGTACAAGGTTTTGTTCCAGTGCAGAGTGGGTACATTTCTGAGCTGTCAAAAACCTTCATAGAAATTTGTATAGTTTCCTGTCCAGCTCTGTTCAAAAACATCCAATCAAAACATGCATCTTCTGTGATGACACACGGAGTAGGACAAGTCTGCTTTTTTTGGGTTGATTTACTTCAGCATCCTGGCAACTGAATACAAAGGCTACCTCTTCTGAGCACACAAACAAGCAATGCACAGGAAAAAGTTACAGCAATTTCATGGCAAGATGATACTCTGGGAACAATAGCAGTTTGGATATTCAAGTATATTAATGGTCTGGACTTAAAAATTTACATGTTACTATAAACGAGATGTCCAAAGCTGAAGAATTTAACCAAAATTCCTTAGTTTCCACAACAGCAGACTATAGATTTCTGACTGGTTTATCATTCATCAACATTGCATTAGTTTAGGAAAGCTCTGCTGTATAAAACAACGTGACGATACCACCACTCCTCCTCCTGCACAGTGATTTCTAGACAGAATAGTCTAGAGGGAAACAAAAAAATTTGAAGAATAAAGGGGAAGAAAGGAAAAAAAAAAAGAAAACAACGCAAATTTCAAGCTCTTTGTGTCTACAACCCATTTCACAGAAAACTGTGTTATGGCAACTGACATAATCAGTAGCAACTGCTGCATTTCATCCAAATCTCCCTTTTTTTCACAAATCCTGAAAGACTTCTCAAATATTATAGGCTGCATCACCACGGAAAGCGTGTGCCCATGGATAGCAACTGCAAGCCAACACAAATTTGGCTCTTAAATGAATACTCCTATGGTTTCTTACCCAAGTTTTCCACTCTTCTGGAGAAATCTCTGTACTGGTAGAGACTGATCACACAAACACTCCCAACATCCACTGAGATGTGGGTGTCTTGCTTTCCCCACTTTTTTAAGCCTGTGTTCTCAGCAAAGTTTCTAAATAGCTTTCAGCGTGGAAGAACGTGGTAGTTGTCACTTACTTGCAACAACATCTCCACCCTCTTTGGAAAGAAAACGTGCTTGGAAGAACTGCAGGAGCCCCACAGGAGCCCTGGCTCCCACTGGGTTTCTGGGGGCCCAGCAGAGACAGCGTGCTAGGGAGTCACTGCTTCTCTTGGCCTGGGTGAGGGGCAGCAGCTCCAGCCATTCAGCTGAGCTCAGCAGGAGGCACTAGAGCAGAGGCTCCTGCTTTTGTCAGGAGGCTCTGCTGCACACATACAGGCAAGATGCAGCCCAGTGGAAATCCCACTTCCCCCACCAACAGCCAGAGGACAGACCAAACCTGGCTTTTCTTAACTAGCATTGCTGTCCCTGTGCCCTCTTCCATCACTGACCATGATTACAGACCTACTGGTTTGAAACTGACCTGCTTCAGGTGAGTATTTGTCTTTACTAGGGAAAATTTGGCTGTAGACAGTAAAATCAGATCAAGTCAACGTGCTCTACCAAGAAGCAACTCGATGCCATGGTTCATTAGCTGAGGTTTGTTCATGAACTTTCAAGCTTTACCTCTGTGGATGTTTAAACCATGACGCTTATATTTATAGCACTTCACTATTTTAATTAAAGGATACTGAAAAAAAACCCACAAAACTATTAAAAAGTGTAAACAGTATTAAACTTAGCAGCCACAGCAGCATAACCTGTATTATTCTACACAACATTAAACTGACAAACAGAAAAGTTAAATTATTCCACACTATGCAGAATAGAGAAAACTATCTAGAATTTTACTAGGTTTGTCCCCATGAAATTCAACAAATCACTTTTCATTTTGTAGTCACACACTATAGACCGTTATGGTGGCAACCAGATAGCAAACCAATGATTTATGAAGCTTTCTAAAATGTCTCCAGCCTGAAGGACGGTGTATCCTTCTCTCTCTGCCTCTTCCATTTAAATTACAGCAGCTGAGGAACTCCACCTCAAAGCTCCCAGAAGAAAATGTACTACTGCTGCTCTTCCACAGGCTGGCTGGAGGGAGCACAACTTTTGGAAAGAGAGCCTCTAAGTAGTCACAGCAACTTAACACTTCATTTTCATCAGTTTATGCTTAGAAGTAAGAATAGATACAAACCTTGTGTGTTCTTGAAGGACATAATAGCTTGCCTGTAGGGATTCGGAGTGTCTGGAGCATCAGTCAGGTTAGCCAAGACCAGCAGAAGCAGGAGGCTCTGGTTAGCTAGAGGGGAGCACTGCTCCAGCTGTGATGTTGCTTTACTCCCCACCCCACCAAGAGTGAAGACTGTCCACAGGCCAGCTGGAGAGAAAAGGAAAAGGAAAACACTCTGTTCATATTTTAAGGAACAAAGCTCATGATCCCATCTGACTCACAGGTAAGAGAGAAAAAACAGTTCATCCTCGTACAATGAGATCACGGTCTGGCTATTTGATTTCCCAAAATGAAAATGTGAACAGTAACAAAACAGTAGGCATGCAGAGGTGAGAACTAAAAGATTGCTGGAAGTTCAAGAAAATTAAGGCAGAGGAATATAAGAAAAGGAGATTATGAGAGGTGAAATAAAAGCAGATGTTTTGGGCCTTTCACTGCAAGAAATATACTGAAGGTCTGGAGCGTGTCCAGAGATGAGCAGCGGAGCTGGGGAAGGGGCTGGAGCACAAGGGTGCTGGGGAGGGGCTGAGGGAACGGGAGTGTTCAGCCTGGACCAGAGGAGGCTGTGGGGAGACAGGAGCACTCTCTGACACTCCCTAACAGGAGGCTGTGGCCATGGGCAGTCAGTTTCTGCTCCCAAACTACAAGTGACAGGACAAGAGGAAATGGCCTCAAGTTGTCCCAGGGGAGGTTTAGATTGCAGATGGGGAACAATTTCTTCCCTGAAAGGCTGTCCAGCCCTGTCCCAGGCTGCCCAGGGCAGTGGTGCAGTCCCCATCCCTGGAGGGATCCCAAAGCTGCGTGTCTGTGGGGTTGAGGGACAGAGGTTAGTGGTGGCTGTGGCAGTGCTGGGGGAACAGTTGGACTCCACGAGCTTAAAGGGCTTTTCCAACCTCAACGAATCTGTTATTCTAAGGGGAGAAAATTCACAGAGCAGATACCAGATGATGGACTGATGTAGCAATCTTGATAATGCTCACATACTAAGAGAGGAAAAGGAACTTGTGTGTTGCCTTTTTATTAAAACCAACTGGCTCCATCATGCAGCAATTTTCTCATGCGTTCCATTTTTAATGGAGCTCAGCATATTTTAAGCAACAGACAGCAACAAAAGCTAATACTGCCTAAACTGGAACATCCAGATTGAGAGTCCTGTAGAGATCATCTTCAATGCTCATTATTGTGGGTAGACAACATAACAGCAAATGATAAACTTCTTGGAAAAAAAAGACAGGGTCAACAGCAATTTAAATTTCAAGGAATTAATAAACTCAGTCCTGTATTTTCACATTCCTACAGAAGAAGAACCACCTTGAAGATGCAATCCAGTTGCAAGTACTTACATTGTCTTGAAATGCCTTTTTAAAAGATAGCATATGAAATGTAAAAGTATGGAATTACAAACTGTTGACAGTAATTTGAAGCTAAAAATCTAATTAAAAAGAAATCATGGTGTGAAGTGACAAATCACTATTGACACTGTCAAAAAAACCCCACAGACTGCTCAATTCCTCTTGGGTAAACAAGTTTTGGTTGTCTCACAACTGCCCGAAAATACACGTGTCACAAAGTATCACTATTTCACTAATTTCAGACCCACAAATATTATTAGGTACAAAAACATAAATAGCGCATTATTCCACACCAGCTCTCAGTTCCCTGCTCAGGAATTGCAGGTTAGCACACCCTTCCCTTTATCTACACATATATACACGGTGCTTATACAGCACTGGTATTAAAGCACAAAGTATAAAAGCTAAGGCACCTGAAGGCTGCTCTTAAAACTCTCCTTATCACACTGGTTAAACTTTGATGTTTGAGCCTGAAATGGCCAGTCATTTTCACACTGAAAGATTATAACATTATATATATATATATCATTAAGTCCTACACTAAACTACTGCATTTGAAATTCCCAATTATGGCAGTGTTGGTCAACCAAGTTGACCATCTGCAACCAGTTACATGCCCAAATACTCATCAACGGGACTGGAAGGGAGAAGGAGTGACAGGGGAGGATTAGAGGACAGTCCTCTCCATCAAGTCCTTCAGTCCTTATGTCCTTGCCAGCACTCAGGAGAGTACATTACATCAGGAAAAAACATTAAACAGAAAACAAGAAGAAAACCACCAAAAACGAATGTGGTGGCACATGACAATTTCAGTGTCACTGAGCCTCTACCTTCTGCCACATCTGTGCTCCTGATCTACCCCCAGCCCCTCCCAGTCACATCGGATTATATCCACCCCCAACTGTCTGCTTAGTGTTTTCTTTAGTGCATCTTGAAGTTTTATGGCAGAGACTGAACACTTCATCACACTAATTCACTTAATATGCCAAATTCTTGAATTATATGTGACAATTTTTTTTTAAAAATGTCAAATTTTTAAAAAATCCTAAAATTCTTATTTCCTGTTTCATTAATGCCAACATCACAAATCCTTTAGAATTCTTAAAGAGGACAGAACCATGAAGAATAAAGGGCAAAGGGTAAAATCCTGTAAGCTATTTGAATGCAAAGCATCAGTATAGCAAAACCAATTAAAAGAATTTAAAGTGCTCTTAGCCCTACAAAATTTCAAGTCAGCCTATGAGCCCATTATTTTCCTCCCCACATAATTATTTGGTCAGATTTCATAATAAACCAATGCGTCCCTCGCAAGGCGATTAAGTGTCACATCAAGGGCAAGGGAACTAATGTCAGTGAGTGTTTGAAGGGAATTCTTATGACAACAAGCACTATACCTACAGATTCCTAAACAAAAAATCCATGTTACTTTAATAGTCCTTTACTGCTCTGGGTTTGATCCGCTGTCCCTAAACCCAAACTAAGCTGAATTAAAAGGCTGACCAAGAAGTTCTCTTTTAATCTCTGATGAGTTATAGAGAGAAGTAACACGCAAATTTATTTTTTAAGAGAAATAAACATTTCTTTATCATCATGTGTTAAATGAATCCAGTTTTGGCACATTTCCTTTCACAGAGTTTAGTGTAGTTTTCATTTTTTTTTTACTTTCCACTATCCCACCCTTCCGTGGCTGGCATCTGCCATTACTACACCTTTCCTTGCTAGTTAGGAAAAGAGGGATATGGCCAAAATATTGGTAAGTTGAATCTTCCACCAGGGAGAATGAGGTAATTATGTTCAAGAGAATTCTGCACATTCATATATGACCCAAGTAACTTCCTGGAGTTCTGGCTCTCGCTGCAAGTGTATTCCCCCAGAAAAACGATCCCATGACAATAGATTTATAATCATAGCTCTAACAATGGCTTGGGTCAGAAGGGCCAACCTGTGCCAGGGAACAACTCTTCTTCATCTCAGTTTCCTCTCTTTCAGTTACCTTTATTCCTTGCCCTGTCACTTTAGGCTCTTGTATAAAGTCCTCCAGCTTTCCTGTCAGCCCTTTTAGGGACTGGAGGCTGCCATAAGGTCTGCCTGGAGCCTTCTCTTTCCCAGGCTGAACTTCCTTGACTCTCTCAGTCTGTCCTCATCGCAGAGGGGCTCCATCCCTCAGAACACCTCTGTTGTCTCCTCTGGACTTGATCCAACAGCTCCTTATCCTCCTTACATTGGTGTCCCAGCACTGGAGGAAGCACTGCAGCGGGGTCTTAGCAGAGTGGAGCAGAGGGGGAGGGTTCCTTCTTTCAACCTGCCATCCACACTGCTTTGGAAGCAGCCCTTTCCTTCCAGTTCCAAATGGCAATGGCATCAGGTGCTCAGTATTGGTTGGTGCTCTAAAGGTAAGAAACATTTCTAAGACACATATTCTTTCTGATCATAGAATGTTAGAGTTGGAAGGGACCTTTAGAGGTCATCCAGTCCAACCTCTCTGCAGAAGCAGGTCCCACCTAGATCAAGTCACACAGGAATGTGTTCAGGTGGGTCTTGAAGCCCTTGAAGGAAGAAGCCTCCACACCCTCCCTGGGCAGCCTGGGCCAGGGCTCCCTCACTGAATCACTGAAATAGTTTTTTCTTATATTTAAGGGGAACTGTTTGTGTTGCAGCTTCNGTCCCTGGCCTTGCTGCCCACACTCTTTTTGCTGCCCTCAGGCTGCCATTGGCTTCTTGCCCATGAGGGCATGTTACTGGCTCATGTTCAGTTTATTATCAATCAGCACTCCCAGGTCTCTCTCTGCTGAGCTGCTCTCCAGCAGGTCAATCTCCAGCCTGTTATTAACAGTAGATTAAAATGCTAAATAGATTGTGTTTCTAGTTGAATTCTGTATGTTCACATTATTTGAAATAACACTTTGTTACAATTGGTTTTACATTCATGTATGTTTCAAAATTATTAAGCTATATTTAAAGACTTTAGCAAGCAAAATAAAACTAGTTTATGCTGCAACTCTTCAGAAGCTTTCCTCACTCCGTTCTTTTCAGATTTCAAGTTACAGTTAACAGGTAAAATATGAATAATACACATTGATCCAGAAAAAGGGGCCAGAATCACATTTCACATTCTGCTTTGTCAGAATATCACAATAAAAAAAAAACCCAGAAAACGAAGAAAATCCCACGTTTAACATTCCTGTTTGAGTCAATATGATAGTCACAGGTAGCTGTAACTGAACTGGTGCTGCCTAGCACCATTACAAGCATGAAATGACATTTGCCTAGACATTTTAACATACAGTGCTTGGACTTCCTTCACATTTTTATTTAACTTTAAAGTTTATATTCTCGTGTCATTATAATATAGCCCTTGGGAAATGCAAAGCACAGGCGTTTCTTAAAGCTTTCTGTATCTCTGGGCAGTGACAAAGATAAGCTTCGAGGCAAAACTAAACCACTGAACTGTGAAAAGGATGGAGGGTTTGGATTACCTGCAGCAGCATCATAACCCAAAGTGTACCTGAAGCTCTACAAACTTTTGAAAAGGTTCTGCATCACCAAATACTACTTTCCTGTGGCTAACTCTAACCCTGATGAATTGGTTTGGGGTAATACATAACCCCAAACCAATTTCTTCAACATTTATGTATTTGGATCACGTATTTCATCTACACAATTTAATGTTTTCTGCACAATACTTGTAATCTATTTTTAATTGTAATTAACATTATTCCTTGACTCAGTTCCATGTGGAACTACATTACTAAAATTTTTGTCAATTAGAGAGATATTAGCATTCTGTCAATTCCTTCTGGCACAGACTTTGAGAAGGGACAGACTCCTTTTCTCTTTAGAACGAGCAAATCCGTTTATTTTCTTCTTTCCCACAAAACTACACACGGAGGCTCCTTTTTTTTTTTCCATTCATACAGTTCTATGCAAGGCACAGAAAGGAAAGCAGGCCTTGCTTAAGAGTCAGGTACAGCTAGAAACACTGCTCATAGCCATGAAAACAAACCCAGGACTTTAATCTTGTCTGACAGTCTGTGGAACAACACTTAAGGGCAAAACAAAGATATGTTACAGGCATGAAAAAAAGACCTTTATTTCACCAGAGTGTTATTTAATGTACACACAACTGGCAGACACCTCCCTAACGCCCTGGTGTGGGTTACACAACAAGGTAGAAACCAGGTTCATCTTTGTACCTACCTGGAGAAAAGTTTAAATGCACCCCTTTGTAATTTCACGTGGCAAAGCAAAATGTGGAGAGCTTGATTTTAAAGACATTTTAAAACCAAAAGACAGGCAAGAAAGGCAGAGGGTACTTAAAAAATGTAGTCATTAAAAAGGACTGAATTTCTTAGCCAACTGAATTTCTAGCACTACATACCATTGTTTCAAATTAATCTATCAACCAACTGTAAGTTATAATTGATTGGTGAACTTTCTTGGGATATTACACTATTTGTGTAATATCTTATTCACTTCCCAATCTTCAGTATAAAGGCTTGGATGACAAACCATCTCAACTTTTTCCCTGGCAAGAGCATTAAGTTAACACAAAGGAAATTGAAGGTACTTCTTTCTGGTAAAAGGAGAAAAATGTGTATGTTTTTTATTTAACAGCACTTGCAGAATGCTTGCATGTTAATAATTATTAATCATATTAATAATTGAACCTCATCAAGTTTTCCCTTGAGCAGCTTATCCTTTATTACATGTAAAATGCAGGCATTAGATTTCAATTAATGTTGGCAGAGCCTTTTGGAGTTGCTCATTTCTCTCCTCACTGGAGCTTGGTAAAAGAGCACATCCTTTCCTCGTTTCCCCATACACACAACCCAAATCCTATCATACACCATTAGCAGCCTGCCTTTTATTGCTTTTCAAAGTATTCTGGAGAGCACACTGGATTGAGGTGCAGCCCTGGGCTGCTTTTGAGACTGAAAAGGAAGAAATAACAAGCTTTGGTAAACACAAAGATCTTGAAAAGATCTTCTGGAACGCACCCTGTCATTTTAATATTTCCAAAATGACAACCTGCCACCTCACTGCAAAAAGAGAAAGAACACAAGGAGATGAGGCTAGAGAAATAGGTTAAAAAAAACATTGAACATCAGAAAGAAAACCCAATCACAAAAATATCCCCACCAAATAAAACCAATCCAACTTCTGTTTCAGTGATCTGTTCAAATCAGGCCCTAGCTCCACACCCTGCCTCCCTATTTACGAAACTTTTAGCATCCAGAAGATTGTTCAATGCTGCAACACCATCCAAGACAGCAGTAAACACAGACTATAAAGAACTAAAGCAAAAGTGATTTTTCATTGCATCTAATTGATACCATCATGAGCTTCCTCCGCCAAAACCAGCGAAGAACATGTTATTCAGAAACATTACAATTACTATTCCATTCTTCCTAAACTGAAGCAGCAGCTTTGGGAACTTGAGGGTTAGGGTTTTTTTTTGGTTGTTTTTTTTTTTATTCATGCTTATTATGCATGTCACATTTCTGAAGTCAATTCAACAGTTCTCACATTGTGGTCTGATGAACACTTTCTGGTGGCCCATGGAGAGCTGGCAGTTCATGTTGTGCTGGCTCTTGTCCTTGTTTCCAGCTGCTACATTGTGTTAGAAGAAAGCTAAAAATACATGAATACTTTCCTACGATTACTTTTCCATGTAAGCAATTTCTCAAGTTGCCAGGGGGGTGTTATGTGATAATGAATGGGAGAGGAAAAAGTGGTCCATGGAATCCTAAACGGGAGAGGCTGGATCAGTGAGGCAACTGCTGTATCAAGACGTAGTTCACATGTCTCAAGCCAAAGTCACTTTATACTTTATAAGCACATCCTGAACATCTCAAGTATCTATTTAAGCAACTTAAAACTGTTAATGGTGAGGAGCAAAGGGTATACTCGCTTCAAAGACTATAAAAAGAGCAGCTACCTTCATTTTAGGGAAGTCCCATTGCAAGTTTTTGGAAGACTCATTACAGCAAGAAACTTGCAAAGCTGAAGTATAGGAAATACGGAATAATTTTAATGAACTTGCATCTAAAACATTCCATCTTTAAGCAGCATAAAGCTCATAAGGAGCATAAACCCACTGATATACACACAAACTACAACCTCTGATTACAGCAGAGTCTTTTTTTAGGTAGTGAAATCATAAATCTCAGGATCACAAAAACGGCCGCCCTAAATATTGCACTAACTTTGCATCTGCATTGAACTTCTGCAGTGGACGTATCTTTTTAGAGGCAATATATTTTGCAGTATCATATCTGATATGGTAATACAAATGACAAAAATAACAGGTTTTAATTTTGAGTAATATGTTTCATGTTCTCCATTGTCTGGCAGACTAATAGAATTAACCCAAGCTAGCTTGAGACATAGAACAAAGTAGGAGAAAATATGTTGATCACAGAATGGTGAGGGTTGGAAGGGATCTCTAAAGATCATCCAGCCTAAGCCCCTGCTAAAGCATGTTCCTCTGGCTCAGGGGGTACAGGAACGTGTCCAGGTGGGGTTGGAAACCTCCGAGAAGGAGCCTCCACACACTCCCTGGACAGCCTGGGCCAGGGCACTCTCACCTCANAATTCGCCTTCTTGGGAATGAGAGAACATCACTAGCTCATGTTTAGTTTGTTGTCAACCTTGACTCCTTGACCTGCTGTCCAGTAATTCAATCCTCAGCTGGTACTGGTGCAGGGGGTTGCTACTCTCTACATGAACTAGCCCTTAAGAAACCCTATAAATGACACATGGCCTAGGCAAAATAAATTCAACATTTTAAATACTGGTAGGGTACTGGTTTCTAAGTGATCAACACGCTTCAGAAATTCACACACTGAAAAGCTTGACTGCTGTGCTGTGAGCATTTCGAGATAACAGCTATGTACCAGTCGGAACAGTAAAGGACGTAAATCCAAGTAAATGCGTGATCAATTGAAACAGCATATGTAGACTTAAAATCCTATCAAGTCATCACTTAGTCCTTGGTGCAAAGTGCTGTACAAGGTCAAAGTCACAGTTCTCACCAATTTACACAGTGGACTGCCACAGGCCTTATTTCAGGTGCTTTATCATTACTATCTTTTGTTTTCAGCATTTAATTCCTACACAAAAGTGACTGCAGCGCTACAGAAGGATTAAAATTATGTTTTAGGTGACTTCTTTAAGTGTTTAAAAGAAGAAAGTGTGTTTTAAAACCAAGTGGTTTTCTTCTCATTAAATCAATGCCACAGAACCGCTAAGACCAGGTTATGTATATGACCGAGTATGGCTTGTTTTGAGGGTTTTCACACCTACTCATACTACTCTAGGGACAAGTATTTCACCCTACTTGCCAAGAACAGAAGGTAGTGACTTCTGTCAAGCCAAGCTCTGCAGGATGAATTCTGCTGCCTGCCCCACTCCTGACCACAGCCTCTCCAGGAACAGCCTCATTTAGGTGCTTGTATTTTTAAAATTGCACCCCAGGCATCTGATTTTTGCCCCTCCCCGTTGCTCCTGGCACTGCTGCAGCAGAATGAGAAAGCTGCAGGGAACAGCTGAGCTGTAAGAGTTGCTGGGAAAAAAAAAAAAAAAAAGAAGAAGACAGCCTAGCAAAACTCCAAATAAACTCTGCAAAAGCTGCGGCACCGAGAAGCACCAACATGTCTGAGGAGGCCAGGGCCGTGATGTCATTAACACATTCTGGAAGCAGTTTTTCAGGAAATGAATCATGGAAGCAAGTGAAATGTGAAGATGTATTAGGTAACTCTGTTCATCCCCTACCCATGCAACAGTGTTCCCTCCAGTACATTTTGTTATTCTATCCAGTCTCATTTTAAGGGACTAGTAACTGAGCCTGAACCACATCCTTTGGGGAGAGTGTTCCATAATCTAATAAACCTCAATGTTAAGACTTTTTTTCCTAATATTCAGCCTAAGCATTACTTTGTTCAACTCCATCTACTTACAAGTGGTTCTATGTAATACCATAAAACACTTCTTCCCAGCCTCAGTGTTTACAGCCTTTAAATAAAAGGCACAGTCATGTCTCCTTTGTTGCCCAGCCAACTTAAACACACAGACTTTTCTTTCCTTTCTTTGAAAGTCTTTGCTACTTCGTTTCCTGCGATTAATCCCAGAGCTCCATCACTTTGCATCACCTCTCAGACATCACTGCACTGGAAAAGATTAAAAGTATACAATATACAAAGGATACAAACTACTGCCTGGATTTACTATAATAAACAAGCATATTTCTCAACTCACTGCAGAAACAGTCTGTGTTTCATTTTAAACTGTTCATCCTCTTTTTTCTTTACTGTGACACCTAAAATGATGTAAGATTTCTTTTCAGGGCAGAAGCCTCATCACAGAATTTCAAGGGCTGGAAGGGACATGGGAAAGCTCATCCAGTGCAACCCCGATGCCAGAGCAGGACCACCTAGAGCAGGTCACGCAGGAACTCATCCAGGAACTCATCTAGTTAGGCTTTAGATTGCCTCACTCTTCTTTTTCTGTTTTTCCCTTTTCTTTAATTTCAAAATATTGAGAATATCACCTTCTCCCACAAGCCTGAAGTTCAGCATTCCCAACACAGCTTTTGCCACCACAGCTGTATCAGGAATGTAGAAAGAAACCAATAAAAAACACCCCTATTATTTAATGTGAAAAACTACAGAAACATTTACAAACACACACCTTTAAACTGCCTCAATGAAGTTACACAGTTAAGATTTCCAGATGAGGTCTATTTCTCTTACTCACATACAGATGCTGAAGACGGGCATGGCTTTATTTTTAGCTGGAAAAGCTCTGAAAACGTTCTTTTATATCTCTAACATAGAGTATTAGACACACCTGGTGACAGCCACCTTGAAGAATTAAGTGAGATAAATTACATACCACATTCCTGAAACAAAAGACTATAAATTTACCTAATAAAGCTGGAAATAACTCTAATAAACCATCCATTCACTTCAAGAAATGCATTTTAAAGAAATCTACAGAAAGGGAGCACCTTAATTAAGGAAGGAAATCTTTGCATTTTAACTCCACTCCTGAGTCTGTTGCTACTCCAGATGAAAGCAATACCATTTCTGAGATGGAACAATGTTTTTGCATTGAAGACTGTCCTGTGTAACTGAAGTTGCAACAGTGATCAAAATATATATATTTTTTTAAAAATACATGTTTTACGGAATAAAAACATAATACTGTGTAATACCAATAGTACTATCACTGCTTGAAACCTAGGAAACTAAATGCAAGCTAGAAGAAGGTGAGAGAAAGGAAAATGTATGAAAAATGTGGGAAAAACTGAAAATCCACCCAGGGTAGGATTTAATTAACAGCAAATGTCTGACTCAATCAGCTCTCAATCCCTGGAGCAGCAAACCTCAAGCCAACAACAAACTGACATAGTGAGACGTTAAAAAGGAGTTGCTGGGTTTTGGAAGCTCTTTTGCTTTGGCGTTTTTTTGGTTTTTGTTTTTGGGGGGTGGTAGTTGCTTTTTGGTCTCTTTTTTGTTGTTGTTTTAGGGGATTAGGGGGTAGAAAGGGGCACTAAATAGAAAATTCCTCTGGCTTTTGCCCAGGGCACTGTCTTGGTACTTGATTGTTGTGGTCAGAACTGGGAGGGAGCATACTGACTGTGTATAATCTCACCAACAGTGGGATTTTCAGTAACATTTTTTGTCAATGAGACAAAGTTAGGGACAGAAACAAACACAGAACACGTTCACAAAATATCTTGGCAAAGAAAGAACAACATTTACTTGCTCCACTGACTTCAACAACAAAATGGTCAAGCCACTCCACTGGAGAAAACTACTACCAGGACCAAACTGATTTTCCTCAGGGAAATCAGATGAAGAGGATGGAAAAGAGTTGGGCAAAACCAGACTTTAGAGTTTTAAAGTTAAGTAGAAAGAAAGAAAGAATTTTTCACAGTGTCAGATCACAGGATGATGCAGGCTGGAAGGGACATCAGAAGGTCTTTAGCTCAAACTCCTGCTCTAAACATGGGCAGCTATGGGGTCACACCAGGTTGCTCAGGCCTTTATACAGCTGACTCTTGGAAAACTCAAAGGATGGAGATGGCATAAACTCCCTGAGCTTGACTGTCCTCATGGTCCTCACTCAAATATTTCCATAGGACTCCGGAATCTCTTTTCAAAGTAATTCCCCTGTCAATCCTACATACTTAAAACCAGGTAAAGAGAGAAGATGAACAACAAACAAGTATTCAGAAGTATAAAAAAATTTTCAAGACGAAAGCAAGATGTAGTGACACTGATATCTGATCTTCTAATTTCCCATTCACTCCTCCCTCCAGCTTCAACAGACTTCAAGTCAGGTGCACAAGACTGTTGGGGAAATGATTCTGAGATGTGTACACGCTTAAAGGGGATGCATTTCAAATTAAAGAACACCGTTAAACCTAGTGCTGGCACATGCAAACATTTAAAATAAATGAAATGCTAGCTTTACTTACCAATATCGCTTTACTTTTACTAATAAAAAAGCCAAACACTTGTCAGCTGTTCTTGCCAGTCATTGTTTCTTTTGCAAAGAAGTCACCACGTCTTTACCAGCAATCTGAGCTACACCTGCCTCTGTGCAAGGCATTGTAATGGGCATAGAGTGAAAGCACACAGCTGTTTGAAGAGTTTATCTCAGAAAACAGAAGGAAAAATACCCATCTTAAAGAAATGTACAGAGGGTAAAACATATGAAGGTGGTAATGGATAGCATACTATGTAATAGTTAGGAAGGATTAATTAATTGAATACATCAAGGTGAGTTTATTGAGAGTTGGGCAGAGAGGAACCTCATGAGGTTCAACAAGGACAAGTGCAGAGTCCTGCATCTGGGGAGGAACAACCCCTTGCACCAGGACAGGCTGGGGAGCAGCGCTGCAGAGAGAGACTTGGGAGTCCTGATTGACAATAAGCTAATCAGCCAGTAATGTACCCTCATGGCCAAGAAGCCAATGGCATCCTGGGGACATCAAGAAGAGTGTGGGCAGGAGGTCAAGGGAGGTTCTGCTGCCCCTCTGCTCTGCCCTGCTGAGGCCTCATCTGGAGTCCTGTGTCCAGTTCTGGGCTCCCCAGCTCCAGAGGGACAGGGAACTGCTGGAGAGAGGCCAGTGCAGGGACACCCAAGATGATCAGGGGACTGGAACATCTTCCCTCTGAGGAAAGGCTGCGGGACCTGGGGCTGTTCAGGATGGAGAAGAGGAGACTGAGGGAGGATCTCATTAATAGTTACAGATATCTCACTGGTGGGTGTCAGGAGGTTGGGGCAGCACTTTTTTCTATTGTATCCAGTGACAGGACAAGGGGTGATGGGATGAAGCTGCAACACAAGAAGTTCTATTTAATATAAGACAAAAAGTATGTTACTGTGAGGGTGAGGAAGCCCTGGCCCAGGCTGCCCAGGGAGGGTGTGGAGGCTCCTTCCTTGGTGGGCTCCAAGCCCCACCTGGACACGTTCCTGTGTGACCTGATCTAGGTGGGAGCTGCTTCTGCAGGGGGGTTGGACTGGATGATCTCTAAAGTTCCGTTCCAACCCCTACCATTCTGTAATTCTATGATTATGATATTGAACTAGCTATGAACAGCTTGAATATTTTGACAAACTCGATCCTTGGAGTCATGTGTGACTCTTCTTGGAAAAAATCCACAACAATCACACTCTCACTACCCTGGACAACAAAGCCTATGCAGCCACGTCAACAGTGGGCAGAGGAACAATTTACTAGAAGTGATCAATGTTGTAAGTTTGGAGATGGCATAACAGTGAAATGGTTTTCTGAACTTAACAAAAGTGTGGACAATTCAAAGTGTAAAGTCTTTAAAGGGTTGGGCATCCAAAGTTGCTCTATACACCACATACAGACATTTCCAGGAGAAATTATCTCCCACCTATGCACTGTAGAAGAGCTTTTAGATCTTCAAGGAATGATCTTGGTAGAACGTAAAGTATGAACTGTAAGAACAACCAGAGTTGCTGACTGCCAGACACTTCTGGAAGTCTGAGTGCTATTTATTGGAGAGTTACAGCCAGAAGCTTTTAATTAGCTCCTAGTATACTGAAAAATACTCTCTGGATTTCTCCTGATAACCTTGTCCTCAAATCCTTTTTCGGTTTACCTGCACTCAAGAGAGTTGCAAGTATTTGTTAGCACAAATTTATGTACACCTTGATGAACCTTCCCTTTCAGAGAGGGGGAAGAGAAATCTTCTAAAGTCCACTTAACAAGAGGAAGATTTGACAGATTCCAGACCAGGGCTGCCAGCATGAATTCCAGGACAAAAACGTCAGATACTGCTTTAATAGAGTTAAGGTTTTCAGGTGTTTTTTTTAAATGTAGATAGGTATATTTGGGGTTTAATATATGTACATATGGATTATATTACATACAGTAATACAGTTTAAAATATACATAATTTGTATTTATAATTTATATAACATTATCAGCTATATTACATATCAACTATGAACATGAATAAGGCAGAATCATGAAGTATTTACCATTTACAAATAAACATTTGTAATGCATGCATTAAACTCGAACTTTCTCCAAGTGGTGAAGAATTTCAACCCCATATATAGAGGGAAAGGGGAAGAAGAAACTATTGACTGAAGTGAATTGTACTTTTGCTTCACAAATCAAGGCATCCAACAACTGACTTTTCCAGAGTAGTTAGAATTTTTTATCACCAAGTACATTTTAGACACTGTTCCTGTTGACCTCTTGTGACTGCAGGCTCTCAGTTCAAGCCCCTTTCCTATATGAGATAAGAGAACGTGAGGAACGTGAGTGAGTATCTCCTGGGAAAGTCTCCCTCTAAAACAATCTAACGGCCTAAAAAAAGTCCCAAAACCACAAAGAAGCAAGGAAGAACTAACTTTTTTTTCTGGATTCGTTTGCCTGAAACACAAGATTTTCTCCTTGGTTCCTTTACATAATGAATGTATTAAGCTCAGTTTCCCTGTATCACGACAAGACACATCCCAGTTCCACAACAAGACATATTCCTTGTTGGAAGACTTCAGAGCTCATTCTTGCCACCACTCAAGGAGGCAAATCCAAATTTATGTCACGTACAGTGCTCAGGAAATAACAAGGGTCAGCTTTACCACGGCAAAACCCAGCATCTCCGTGTGTCACACCAGATGAGAACTGAGCAATTGCGATGAAGGAAGGGATGAATTCACTGCCGGAATCACAGTCAGACTGATCTGCTGGACGTGGCCCTGCAAGAATGAACCTCTTCTCCTGATCCCAGTTTCACCATTCCTTCCCTTTTATCCCTGAATTACATCTCAACAGCTAAACCTCAGCATCTTTCCAGCCTTTTCAC
The DNA here is from genome assembly GCA_013401255.1 of Urocolius indicus. NCBI lineage: Eukaryota > Metazoa > Chordata > Aves > Coliiformes > Coliidae > Urocolius > Urocolius indicus. Next base: position 31,759 of record WBNH01008546.1, read on the forward strand.
TTCTACTGAAGTAAATGCTGGCTTGCCAGTTTTTCAACAAGTTTCTGCTCAATGTACACAAATAAGTTTCAGAACTTTGTAACTTGACCAGATTTAGTAAACAAATTTAGGGATGGCAAATGGCACGTCTTTGTTCATGGTTTCACTCCCCTAAACCCCCTCCCCAAGTCTCAAGAGCCTGCTCCAAGGCATGAAGGCTCTAAAGCTCCTCAATAAAACAGATGTAAGAATTCAGCATCGGTTAAGTAACATTTTTCCCTAACTTCATTCTCAGAAACAGCAGAACTGTTTTGAATTAAAACACTGCCAAAGAAAAAAAACAAAAAACCCAAAAGAAAATCAGTCTAAGGAAGATACTCAGCATGAAAAGTTTCATCACAAGCAACTGAAGACTGAGACAAAATTACGAGCAATTGAAAATTGGATTTCACTACAGAAAGTGCTATATAAGCTTATCTACAGCCATCAATACCAGCCTCAGACACATGAACGTTATTAAAACGCTACTTTTAATGATCAAGCACTGAGGAAAATGGCAATCCTGAAGAATGAAGTCCTATCCCTAGAACAAGTGTACCACAGGCAAACCAAGGCAAAATTTTTCACGATCTTAATTAGCAGAAAATGCAACTTCAGCTGAAAGAGTCGTGCATCTCTGCTCATTCTTCAGAGCAGGACATAAATCACTGCCACTGCTGATGAGCTGGTTTATGTTAGCACCTGCCCTTTGGCTTCGGTCTCTGAACTGAAACCAACTCCAGAGGCATCAGATAGTAGCAAGTTTTTTGTCACCAGACACCATGGTTGGATTCAAACCAATAAAACAGAGCTGCAATACACAGTATCCTATTTGAAGTCCTCTCATGCATTTAATACATATTTGGTTGAATGTGTTTTGGATTGATGGCCAGCATAGAGGGAATGCTGTTGGTAAAGGTTTTAGTGTATCAAATTTGCTGACTACAAAAATACAGCACTACAGGGGGAGAAAAAGGCTGACTAAGTATTACTAACTCTGCCCCTATATATGCAGTTTTTATAAAGAGATGGGTTTTTTTCTAAGTAAAATTGATAGTTAACATCAAAATTATACAGAAACATGTGCTAACGCTCATCAACTTTAATAGTAAAGACTAAAATTACATATAATGTATTACAAATGTTTTGGTTCCAAATACCTGATTTGCCAGTTGTTATTAACTTACATTATGGCATAAATTACATAAAAATTCACATTTATCCCAATATGAGAAGATGCATTTAAAGGCACTTTAGTTTGCCTCCAGCATGCACGTTCAGCTCCAAAAATGTTTCATCTTCAGTACCCAAAAATGTTTTACCACAGGGCAAGGTTCTCCTTTAGGCTTTTCCTGTTCATAAGGATTTTGCAATGGTGCCAAGCTATAAAGAGTGAAGCAACTGGGAAATACTGACAACTACCCATGAATGCCATCTTTGCTATTATCTACAATAGGTCTATGCACAAGAGAAGTTAATGTAACTTTTTAATATAACCTACAATGCAATTCCCATTCTGTATGAGACCAGCTGAGGTGTTTAAAGAAGCCAATTTGAACAGCAGGACAACCCTTGAGGGTGACACCCAGCACCACTGCCTCCAGAGCTACTATACGCCCTTTTGCTCCAGATTTTCATACAACTGTGGAAATTATTTGGCAAGTTGTACCTCCTCAGTCAAGCCCTACGTTGCACACAAGCATTGTAGGCCTTCTGCATCAGCAGCCGCCACTCGTAGGGAGTAATCCTTTGCAGGCTACCTGCTTTTGAGTAGATAACTTGAATACTGTAATATTTTCCATAAAAACATTTCCTCTATCCCCAGCATTCACTCTATATTTGCACAAATGAGAGCTGACAGCAGGGCCTTGCACTGGCCCCTGCCCAGGTCTGGCACCAGCAAGGCTGGTCCGTGGCTCCAGGCTGCCTTGGAGAATGGGCATGTCTGTGTTCCAAATGCCTGCACAGCCAGCTGAGCTCCTCTTCCTGCTCTTCTCCTCCTCAGCTGCTCTCTTACCTTCCATAATCACCCTTATTAAGGTTGGTTGATGATACTGTCACTTTTAACATACAATTTCAAGCTCTGCAAACTTAAATATTTGTATATTAAAATATTCGGTGGTATCTGTATCTATTAAAATTACAGTTGATCTGATTGTGTTTCACATTAATTATCCTATTACGGGGATTCTTCAGGAATACTGACAACACACTCCCTCAGAAGGGAAAGATGGATATTGATTGACCTACATGCGAAGCTCCACTTAGCAAAACAAAGAATTAGCAAGACCAGGCAAAGAGAGACATGTATATGCTGTATGTACATCTTAGAACATCACCTGAAGTTGTTAGTTAAGCAGGAATATTACACAAGTCATCACATGCAAACAGTATGTTTTATTAACCTTGAAGCAAGGCCTAGCAGTTAAATTATGAGGATAAAGATCAGGACACTGGAATTTCATTCCTAGTTGTAATGTCAACTTGTTGTACCATTTCAGTCAGGCTGCAAACTTGTTATTTCCTCTCCTTCCCCTATCTGTAAAAAATGAGAATATTCTACTTAATAAAGGCATCTACCTCTCAGTGCCCTTGGCCTGAAGACACACAGTTTGGTCTTGTTAAGGCACTGGACAATATTCATTAACCAACTCCACCGAGATCCCAGTCCAGCAAGGCACACAAGCACAAGGACAAATTCACTGCCTTTACCAAAACTACTCTTGTAATTACAGTTTCCCATGGAGTCAGAGAGTGAAATAATATTTCTGGAGACAATCATTAGCTTTATAAGCAATTCCTGAATCCAGACCAAAACAACAATTATTAATGAGTAGTAAACCACCCAGATTCTCAAATACTACTTAGGAAAGTAAAAAACAGCATCGAGCTGGTGCAAGTCAGGGACGCATCTGACGGCTGCTGCTGCTGCAGTGAGGAATCCAGAGCTGATGTCCCCACCACCTAAGAAATCTCTGACTCACTGAAGAGGGGCAAAATGGATGATACCAACATTGGAATACACTTTATGTTCACTGAGGGAGGTGAGAGATGATGTGTGTGTGTGTATATTCATAGACTTATATACACATACAATTACATAAATATAGAGCCATAATATATAAATCCGGAGAAAGACAGATCCTTTGTTGATAGATACCCTGAGAATACAAACTGCTGAGATAAGCAGTTCCATAAATATAAGCTATTGAGGCTCAGTTAAGAAGTCAGTGGGTTACATGGATACACTTGAAGCCCTATGCAAGCAAAACCAAATGTTTTTAGCACTATTTTTATATTTGTCTTTCATCTACATTGTATATATATATATGAATTTTAATATATTTACATGTATTTTAGATTTATATAACATACTTTTGTTTCTATTTACCTAACACATTATTCTGTTAGTAAAGTTATGCATGTTTCCATTTTTAGCTCAAGGTACTTTGACACCTACAAGGGATATATATATTTGTATATATACACATTAAATATGTATTTATACAGTGTCCTATATCACATATGTTTTTACGTCCCAAAAAAGTCTTTATGCTCATGTATTTTATACATAGTTACTATATTTAATTGATACTTAATAGTTTTTCTGTTCTGTAAACATACACATAAAACTGCAGGGTATCAAACAAGTGACAACTACTGTGGTGCCTAAACACATCTTCCATTCTTGAAGGGATTAATTTGACCCAGATTTTCCTCCCAGATTCAGCTGAGCTAAAACCTCCCACAATTCTGCTTTTCCTTCCCTTTCAGACAAGGAAAATCTTTGCTCAAGGTCATGATCTGATTTTCTTCCTAAAAACCAATCCCCTCACCAATCTCCCACATAGGTTATTTCCACAAGCATTAACAATAAAACATTCAGAGGATTCTTCCCACTTTCAAATATTAAAGTGGAGTTAATTTTACTTGTTAGCAAGTTTAGCACTGACATAGCATTTACCCAAAGGATTAAGGAACAGGTAAGAAAACAGGCTCAGCTTATGACATGCTTGTAGATGGCTGTGAGACAACTTACAAGTCACCACATTAGGGACTCAGAAAGGAAGTTTATCAGATATTAGAGGCCTCAAAGAGAATGACAAAAACGACTCAACTGCAGAGGAAGGAGACTACTAAAAGTAAAAAGATTAAGTCTTTTCCAAATCAGGAAAAAAAAAGGTACATAAGCCTTGGCAAACTAGCTAAACTACATCAAATAAAAAATAACTTGGGAACAGCTTGCTAAAGGTATAAAAATTAACAGTAAAAGCTATTTCAAACCATCTGAAGTAGATAGCTCCTCAGAGAGGGCAAAAAGTGATGGAGGTGTTAAGGGAGCACTCCAAGATGGTTAAGCTCTAGCAGATGAGCTAAATGAAGTACGTTGGGTGCATTTTTCAACACCATCTGGATACATCATCAGCAAATCTGATGCAAGACCAATGGAAGGGGCAGTTGCTGTGGTGCCCCTGCTCAGTTTCTTTCAACTACAGGTCATCTTCAATCAGATTAAGACTCAACAAGAGGCTGCCTTTGGAGGAACAGCCTTCAAACAAAGGGTTGAAAGATTAAGGGACAAATTCAGACACAACCATCCTCTCCCCATGCCTCTGATTTGATGTGAAAGTGTAAACACTGGAAGACATTTATATGTTCTGACATAGCTAAGTGATGGGGCAGGGACTAATCACCACTCTTCAAGCCACTGTCCAGCCACCAAGACCATGATATGCCATTAAAAGATGCTACAGGAGACTGTCAAAAGACTTAGTAAAGCCAGCTAGACATCACCCACTGTTCCATTCGTCTGCAAGGTTCCTCATTTCACCATTGCAAGCAACATCAGTAGCCAAGCACCACTGGCTTTCGCTCCAGCCATCTGACTACTGTAGCTAAACCAGCACCGCTTCTACAGGTGTCTAAGGCTGTGGCAATACACACCAGACAGGTTCAGAACTCTATCATTTCACCTTTAAGATCCGCGGCATTTTCAGATTGTCTCGTAAAGCCCAGTATTCCCATTGAGTGACAGTTCGCAGTACTTATCTGTATGTAGACTGCAGAGCTTCAGCAGTGTGACTAAGGCAATGCACATCTTTTCACCATTCACATTAATCTCACACCTAGGGATCCTCGTAGGTATGATTTGAGTGAAGTCAGGCTTCTGTTGCTTGAGTTTATGCATTTAAGAAAAACACCTGATCTAGGTGAACCAGCTTCTGCAGGAGGGTTGGACTAGATGATCTCTAAAGGTCCCTTCCAACCCCACCATTCTATGATTCTATGATAAGCGTAAGTTGGAGGCCCCTTCCAACCCTTAAGATTCTGTGATTCTGTGACAACCAGCTACAGAAATGCCTGCCTCCACAATAAGAAATGCCCTGACATAGTGACCGCAGTTCTAACTCAAAATCCTAAAACTAGCATGAAGTTGTGTAAACACATCTTGCACATCCAAGCAGAGCCTATGGACATCAGTACTAGTATTTAATCACTATTTAGTGCAAGCCCAAACGAGATAAACAGAACACGGTACTATTTAATTAATATCCCTTTCAGCAAGGAAGGCATCAATTTCTTTGAGAAGGCTGTGAATTAAAGGACTCCAGTAAGGACTCAGAACAAGTTTTAGAAAGAAAGCGTACAACACGTCGACTACTTTATCACAAGCTTTTATTACCTCCCACGCTACTCACGCAGACGTAAGAGTTCAGTGATAAGACACCCACACGCATGCATGACTACAATTTATGGCTAGTGGGTCACATGTGGCATCCCAGCAGATTACAAAATCCCTTCCTACGCTTGAGAAAGGATACAGTGACACTCTCCATAACGGACACCACACTTTGTAAGGAACTACGTCTAGCGTTGACTCCCACACAAACCAGAAAGAACTATAAATTTAATTAAAAGAGTCGTTATGTCTTTTCAAAGTCTTCCTCCTAAGGAGGACGAAGTGACAGGGAAAATGTCACTTCTGCGCAGCAAAGCGATTAATTTGTACATAAGGGTGCAATGACTACGAGACTTTCAGGTTTCCATCTTGAGTAGTTGCCTTCTGCTTGTTTCAAGCACGTGCCAAACCACAGCAAAAAAATCTAATTTAAAATTAATTAACTGGAGAGCTCTGAAAACACACCGGAGCAAACTTTTACGCAGTTTATATGCTTTAGGAACTGACTACTGCCATTTGCAAGTGTGCCAGTTTCTGACATACCAACAAGACGCTGAAATGACTTAAATAAAAATGACTTGAAGTCACGAGTTTTAAGAGAATGGCAGTGGTTGCGGCGGAGAAGAAAGTGTAAAACACAGAGGGGAAAAAAAGATGCAACCGAGACAGGAAGAGGAATGCTGTAACAGTGATTGAGAACACATTATTTTCCAACACACAAACTGCAAAGGCCCACAAGGTTATGTTTTCCTCTTCCAGTGAAAATACTAAGAAGGCAAATGGCAAGAGATAAATGTCTTCTGTTAGTGAGAACAAAAATTTCACAAGTAGCTACAAATTATGTGACAAATCATTAACTCAGCTAGACAAGCTACATTGGACTAAGTTGAAAACCTTTTAGCTGACTGATCTAGCAAATGGTTATTGCATTTTATTCTCTATCTCTTATTCAAAATAAGTTTACCTAAACCTTCATTTCTGAGAGACTTCCACAAATAGAGTGTGCAAAGGGAACAAAAAAATAGGAGAAGAAGAAAACAAGACTCATACAATCTACAATTTGTTTTCTTCAGATCGCTTGATGGACTTAGTAAACTTACAGTCCATAATGTATTTTCAAGCCACAAAACAGCACTAGCATAAATGGCAAATGCACTCAGACCAGTCATGTTCTGGAGCTTTCTGTGCTTTTTGTTCACTTTAATGCACTTTTGGTTGCACCAAGTGTTGTCACCATGACTTCGTGACTGCTGTAGCAGCTAAAAATTGTTTTGGAAACAGTGCAATGACTTTTGCAAAGCTTCAGAATGTTTTAGAACTCAGGGTTAGTAAAGAGATCTCAAAAAAAGGGAAAATTTATAGAAATTCGCAGTAATGATCAATTCTGTCTTGTACAGCAATTGTAACAAAAGTGTCGTGGCAGCAACCTAAAAGTCTGCAGAAATATTACATAGAACATTGGGCAAGAAAAGGAATGTGGCTAATGAGCACATTTTCCATCCACGTTAAGACTATTTGAGGACAGCTTTCTTAATTGCAGAAATGTAGAATGCTGTACTTTACAATTGCATAAAGGCTTTACATAATAAGCAGTTCTCTAACCCAGATTACGTGTAATTCTTTTCCAAGAACAACTGTTAAGAGAAATCACAGGCTCCATAGCTTCTCTCCATCTCCCAGGCTGCTCTGACCTAGAAGCAACAAACACCTTGAAAACCGTGTTGTGCAACAAATCCCTAACTTAACTTTTAGCAGAAATGACAGCACACAAAATCTCCAAAGTGAAAAACAGAGGAGGAAGTCACAGAGGGGAAAAAAAAGTGTTTGAAATCAGTAAAGATTTTTCCGTAACAAACAGTGGCTGTATTTAAGCACACTCCATTCAGTCATCACCAAACTATTATTCAGACTAGTTGAAATAGCTGAGCTGACTTTAAGAGCTGTGGTGCACACATCTGAGATCTGATTTTGGGAGCTGATGCTCCAGATGCTGTTCAAGAGTGACCTTAAAAGACTAATGCTTCTTCTGAAAATGAGAATGGAACAACACTCTGCCTCTCCTTCCTCTTGGTCAAAGACAAGGTCATTTAAAGAAATTGAACAAAACTCAAAGAAAGGTTTGGGTTGGAAGGGACTCTCATCTCATTCCAACCCAATGCCACAGGCAGGGACACCTTCAAATAGCTCAGGGTATTCCAAGCCTCAGCCAACCTGTCCTTGTCGCTGGAATGGGGCAGCCACAGTCTCTGTGCGCAGCCTGTGCCAGGGCCTCACCACTCTCACAGGGAACAACTTCTTCCTTACTTCTCATCTCAATCCCCCTCTTTCAGTTTGGAACCACCACCCCTTGTCCTGTCACTCAGGCCCTTGTACAAAGTCCCTCTCCAGCTTCCTTGTCAGCCCCTTTAGGAATCAGAGGCTGCTCTGGTCTCCCCTGAACGTTCTCCAGGCTGACCCTTTCCAACTCTCTCAGCCTGTCCTCACAACACAGGGGCTCCAGCCCTCAGATCATCTTCCTGGCCTCCTCTGGACTCATTCCAACAGCTCCTTCTGATGTTGGTGCCCAGAGATGCAGGCAGCACTGCAGGGGAGGGTCTCAGGGTCTGTTCTCTTTTGAGAAAGAGCTACACAGCTTCTAACACATTTGCACGAAAACTTCAAAAGTATTCAGAAAGGAGTGCAAGACCAGCTTATGCAGTGGGGAAAAAAGAGAAGCCTTCAGGCAAGTAGCCTCTAGTTACGTTTCTGTTTAAAGAAATGACATTCCCTGCACTCCACCTGGACATGCTCCTTTGCCAGTCCAAAGTAAAAGTCTGTAAGCCTGATAACTATAACACAGGACTTTCCTTCAGAAGACAGGGGAAAAAATAGCTAAGACAGTTCTCAGTAAATGATTCACTGCTCATATTTCTATGGGCCAATCCTTCTCCTCACTTTGAATTTCACTTCAAGAGGCAGTGTATTCAGGCAGATATTATTATGTGGCTGGTACAGCAAGAATAAGCAGTGAAGGAGCCTTTTCTTGCCTGCAAAGTCCTAGTTCATTTAATTCTGATCTGCTGAAAACTGGTTTGTTCTAAAGGCTGAAATGAATTTATAAATCCACCTTTTCCCAAGAGATCAAACCTAACTATGTGACAGCATCCATCAGGCCATCTCACTTGTGTAGGCTCTACCTTTTATAGCCAGAAATTACACTGGACAGTTATTACAGGTCATGTTCAGCTTGGTCAGACAGGCCTGTATATTTTTCAACTACAGATCCTCATAATGCTGAGCAAAAACCCAAAAACATTAATCAGCAGTTCTAAGAAATTTATTCTTCAAACAACTCTAAAGGATTATTTCAGAGTTAGACTCATTCTGAAATTTTTCATTTAGACAAAAAACCTTGTCCTGTTCCTGACCACAATTCTCTTATGAAACCTAGTTTTGGATTTATTACCTACACTGTTCAGCAAAAGAGTGGCAAGGTCTCAGCCCTGTCATTATTAATATCCACAGCAGGAAGACAAGGTTTGGATCTCAGCCAAGGAAAAATCTGTCCATTGAATTGGAGCAGTTCCCCCGGTAACAGTCTACTTCAAACCTCACAAAATGCTCCAAAATGAGTGGGCAAGAGGGCAATGCTTGGCACAAGGGAAAAAATACAGTCCAAGGTAGGAATCCTCGAGAAATTCAGAGTAGAAATCCTCTAGAAATGCCAAACATTAAAGTATTTGCTTAACATGCTAAATATAAATGACGTACAAGAACTTGTCAAACCAACATGCTCCCTATTTTACATGAGCACATCCCTAATGACACCCCAAAAAAGGATGTTAAGATTAATTTCTTTACATACACGTTCACATCAGTAAAGTCTCAAAGTCCACAACAGTAATTTACATATAAGCAAGAGCTTTCCTGTCAGTTTCATCTACCTAGGTTAAATAAGTATCAGAGTCATCCTTCTCCCTTCATCTACTCTGCCTTCTCAGCTCCATGCCATCCCCATTCCTTCTGACTTCCGTGCCAGAAACGGAAGGTGGAAAGGACCAGAGCATCACATGGGAAACTGGTGCAATAAGGGATTTGCTTCTGTGCCTTCCTCTCCAGCCTCTCATCCATCTAGTCCTCCTGCTGACTCCATGTCATAGTTTGACATGACAGCCTTTTCTGGTAAGGGGGAAGGGGCTGTAAAGATGGTGCCTGTAAGAAGTTGTTTGCAACTCTCTCCAGCTCTGAGCCAGACCCACTGCTGGGGCTGAGCCAATTAGACGCCTCCACCATCACTTTTTAAGAAGAAGCTGGAAAAGGAGGTTTCTTCCTCCTTCTTCTTCCTCCTTCTGTCCCTTCTTCTTCTTCTGGCTGATGGTGGTGCAAGGAGTAGGAACAGTGAGAGAAACAACCATGTGGACTCCAAGGTCAATGATGAAGGAGAGGAGGAGCTGTACCAGAGCAGAGACTGCTGCATTCTATGGAGAGAATTGGTGAAGCTGAAATTTATTTTCATGTCTTTAAAGACTCCGCATCAGCAGCAGAGACTCATTTTGATAAAACTGACCCC
>WBNH01008548.1:4911-17919 GCA_013401255.1 Urocolius indicus
TGCCCCAGGGGAGGTCGAGATTGGAGCTGAGGCAGAACTGTTTCCCTGAGAGGGGTGTCAGCCCCTGTGCCAGGCTGCCCAGGGAGCTGGGGCAGTGCCCAGCCCTGGAGGGATCCCAAAGCCGTGGGGCTGAGTTGCTGAGGGCTGTGGGTCAGTGCTGGGCTGAGCAGGATGAGGGCAGGACTCGGACTCCAGCAGCTTTAAGCTTTTCCAGCTGAAAGGATTCCATGATTCTATGTTTCTCTCTCTGCTCCTGCTGCATTTTTGCAACTGGAAAAGCAGCTCCTCCTCTCCCAGCGAGCAGAAGCAGTGGGATTGGCAGGCAGGGGACTGTCAGTGTCCTGGGCTCTGTCTCTTTTTTAACTCCATCCCTCCTTTCCTTCCTCTTGAAGGTGCCGGCGCCTGCCCAGGCAAAGGTGGCCGTGATGGCTGAGGGCAGAGAGCTCATCCTGGTGCTGAAGAGGAACAAGTAAGCCTTGAGGTTGGGGGTTGAGGCTGTGGAAGGAGGATGTGGGATGTCCCTGGCACGATCCCACCTGAGCAGCAGCATCCTGGCTGCCCTTTCTGGGCTCTCCTGCCCATAAGGGAAGGGCCAGCCTGGTGTTGCTTCCTGCCAGCTGCAGCTGATGTGGGCACTTTGGGCTGAAATGCTCCTTTTTTTCCACCACCCACACCCGTGTTGTGCAAGAATCAGCCTTGGCTCGGTGCCACAGTGCAGGACCCAGCACAGGTGAAGGGGGTGTGGGATGCTTTGGGGATGGAGATGTGCCAGGATGAGGCTCAGAGCAACCAGGAGCTCTTGGGCTGCTGTCCCATGGGTAAGGCTGAGCCTCTGAGGTCTTTGGATGTGTCGCTGACTGCTGGCAGGGGTTTGGAAACCTCTGCTGCTCCTCTTCTGATCCATTCTCAGGGTTGGCAGCCTGGCACCATTCCTGGTGACCTTCAGCCTGGAAAAGAGAAGGATCTGGACCTTAGAGCAGCCTTCAATCTCTAAAGGGGCCGACAAGAAAGCCTGAGAGGGACTTTGTCCAAGGGCCTGGAGGGACAGGACAAGGGGTGATGGCTCCAGACTGACAGAGGAGAGATTGAGATGAGATGTCAGGAAGAAGTTGTTCCCTGTGAGGGTGCTGAAGCCCTGGCACAGGCTGCCCAGAGAGGCTGTGGCTGCCCCATCCCTGGAAGTGTCCAAGGGCAGGTTGGCTGGGGCTGGGAGCAACCTGGGCTGGTGGAAGGTGTCCCTGCCCATGGCAGGGGGTTGGAACCAGATGAGCTTTAAGGTCCTTTCCAACCCAAACCAGTGTGGGATTGTATGTACCTGGCCATGTAGCCTCACTCAGCCCTTTCTGAGCTCCTTTGGTTTGGTTTGGATTCAGGTGCAAGCAGCATCACCCAGCTTGGCATCCTCTCATGCCGGGGCTGGAGCAAAGAGAGACATCTCCATCTCCTGCCTTGCTCTTTACCCCTCTCCCCAAGACCTTGTGGTATTTGTCCCTTTGCTGTTTTGGGTTCCTCCTGGTGCCAGGTGGCCCCATGTTGGAGCTGATCTCTGCTTCTGCTTCCACTTCTGCTTCTCACCAGCAGCTGTGGGAGGCTGGTGCCTGGCAGAACACTCTTCCTACTGCTGTTTGGGTACAAAAGCAGCCACCACCATGTCCCTTTACCAGGCAACAGGCCCCAGGCAGCTGCAGAGGAGCTTTTGGTGTGTGGGAAGGACAACAGAGGATTTCCATGCACATTGTGTTTTAGGACTGTGGTCAATAGTAGGGTGGCAGTGGGGGTGCAAAGCTCATGTGCAAACCCTAGCCTTGTTTCTGGCTGGTGCACCAAGCCTGGAGATGTCTGTATGTTCTTCTCATGACCCTAATTCTGGCTTGGTACCACTTTGCCCTGAGTGAGGCATCCGTGGTGGTGCCTCTGGGAGGACTGGAGGAGTGTGGGACATGGCAGGATGCTGAGCTCTGGGTGAGCCTTTCCTCCTCACACACGTGTTCCATCCCCTCAGTATCTTGGTGGCCCTGCACTGGCCTCTCTCCAGCACTTCCCTGTCCCTCTGGAGCTGGGGAGCCCAGAACTGGACACAGGACTCCAGATGAGGCCTCAGCAGCTCTGGCAGAGCAGAGAGGCAGCACAACCTCCCTGGCCCTGCTGCCCACACTCTGCTTGCTGCCCCCAGGCTGCCATTGGCTTATTGCCCACGAGGCCACGTTGCTGCTCATGGTCAGTTGATGATCCCCCAGCACTGCCAGGTCCCTCTCCTGGAGCTGCTCTCCAGCAGGTCACCCCCAGCCTGTGCTGGTGCAGGGGATTGTTCCTCCCCAGCTGCAGGACTCTGCCCCTGCCCTTGTTGAACCTCAGGAGGTTCCTCTGTGCCCAGCTCTCAGCCTGCCCAGCTCTCACTGACTGGCAGCACAGCCTCTGGTGAATCAGACAGTTCTCCCAGTTTGGTGCCAGCAGGGAACTTGCTGCTGTCCTCAGCTGACCTGTCCCTGTCCCTGTCCCTGTCCCTGTCCCTGTCCCCATCCTGCCCCCGCTCTGGCTGGCCACTTGCACTGCCAGGCTGCCCACGGGGCCCCTTCCAGGAACTGAGCTGAGCTCCTGTCTCCTTTCACTGCCATAACTGGAGTTCCTGGTGCCAGACACCCCCTGGCCCGTGGGCTGGGATGGCAGGAACCTGACCACAGGGACATTTTTGAGGCTGAACTGGTTGCAAAATAGAAACCCAGAGGTGGGAGATTTGTGCTGGGCTGTGCCAGATGCTTGGTTTACTCTGATGCAGAATAAAACCTTTGGGATGAGGCCAAACCCCACAACTCGAGGCCCAAGTTGTCAGCAGGGGCAACCCCGTCCCTGTTTGTGTTCCTCTCTGGGTGGCTGAGACCACTGTCCCCTGAGGGACTTGCTGTCCTCACAGTCAGATGCCCATCACCCTGGCATCTGGGCAGGATCATGCAGAACTGGGAAACCTTCTCCTCTCCTCTCCTCTCCTCTCCTCTCCTCTCCTCTCCTCTCCTCTCCTCTCCTCTCCTCTCCTCTCCTCTCCTCTCCTCTCCTCTCCTCTCGGGCTGAGATGCGACGGGACTGGGATTGGACTGGGATTCACATCCCCAGTGCCCGTGGGGATCTGCTGGTTGGGGGCCCAGCCCTGAGGCAGTGGTGATGGCCACACTGCCCCAAGCTTTGTGCAGGTAGCTCACTCTTGGCCACTGAGACTCGATGTGTCCCCGTGCCAGGGCTTCTCAGTGCAGCTGCAGCATCCTCACCCCTCTCCTCTCTCCGCAGGCTGCTGGCTCCGGGATACACCGAGACACACTACAGCAGGGACGGGCGGCCGGTGACGGTGACCCCCAACCACACGGTGGGTCACCCCCGATGCTGGGCTGCCCTGGCACTGGCAGCCTGGCTGTCCCCAACAACCCTCCACTTGTCACCTTCCCAGTGCCTGGGGCTGGCTGTGTCCTCAGCTGAACTGTGGGGCACAGCTCTGCGCCTGGGCCACAGCACCCCCAGCTCCAGGCTGGGGCAGAGGGGCTGGAAACTGCTGCAGGGAAAGGACCGGGGGGGGGGTTGGTGCCAGTGACTGAACAGGAGCCAGCAGCGTGCCCAGGGGGGCAAGAAGGCCAAGGGCATCCTGGCTGGGATCAGCACTGGGGTGGCAGCAGGAGCAGGGCAGGGATTGTCCCCTGTGCTGGGCCCTGGGGAGGCTGCAGCTCCAGGGCTGTGTCAAGTGCTGGGCCCCTCACTCACTGCCACAGGGACACTGAGGGGCTGCAGCGTGGCCAGAGCCGGGCACAGAGCTGGGGAAGGGGCTGGAGCACAAGGGTGCTGGGGAGGGGCTGAGGGAATGAATGGGGGTGTTGAGCCTGGAGAAGAGGAGGCTGAGGGGAGACAGCAGCATTCTCTGCAACTCCTTGATGTGGGAATTGATCTGTTCTCCCAAATAACGAGTGACAGGACAAGAGGAAATGATCTCAAGCTGCCCCAGGGGAGGTTGAGGCTGGAGCTGAGGCAGAACTGTTTCCCTGAGAGGGGTGTCAGCCCCTGTGCCAGGCTGCCCAGGGAGCTGGGGCAGTGCCCAGCCCTGGAGGAATCCCAGAGCCGTGGGGCTGAGGCGCTGAGGGCTGTGGGTTAGTGCTGGGCTGGGCAGGGTGAGGGCAGGGCTGGGACTCAGTGAGCTTTAAAGTCTTTTCCAACCAACACAATTCTGGGATTCTCTGATCCTGCCCCATTCCCTGGTGCAGAGGACACCACTCATCTGTCTGAGAGATGGAACATGGGGGATTTATTGGGCTGAGCACATGGGATTTGCTGCCCAGCCCTGCCTGGAGGTTTCTAACAGATGTCTCCGTTGCCTCTCTGCAGGACCAGTGCCACTACCACGGGCACGTCTGGGGCTACAGCGACTCCTGGGCCGTCCTCAGCAGCTGCTCAGGGTTACGGTATGGAGACGTGTGGGGCAGGAGGGGGCTTGTGGGTCTGATGGGGGGGATGCACCCAGCTGCTCCCTGCAGGATCCTGCTCTGGGGATCCCCTGGGCCAGCACTGAAATGAGCCCAAGTCTAAATGTGTCATGGGGCTGCTGCTTCTTCCCAGGGGTGGGCGGCTGGGAGAGGCCAAACACGAGCTGCCTTCAAGGGAATGAATCTCTGAGGGAGGCAGGACCCTGCACCCTGCAGTGGGGACCACGGAATTGAGCTTCACCCCATTGCAACCATCCCTTGTTCACGTGGTCTGGCCATCCTGGAGGTTTTAGCTGTGGGCTCTGGGCTGTGCCCCCACACATGAGGTGCAGAGAAGGGCCTCAGCTGAGAAGCTGGGGGTGCTGGGGTGAAAGCATCTCAGTAGACACAGGCTGCTCTCCATTGCCAGGGGCCTGATAGTGCTGAGCAGCAACACCAGCTACTACTTGAAACCCCTGGGGAGCCCTGGGCCAGGCAGCCACATCATCCACCGAGCAGAGCACGAGCCCATCCATGGCGGCACCTGCGGCCACGGCGACGGCCTCGGGAGCAGCGTCGCTGACATTGCTCGGCTCTTCCAGCCTGTGCATCACCAGGTAAACCCCCAAGGGCCTCTGAGCTGGGCACCAGAGCTGGGCAAGGGGCTGGAGCACAAGGGTGCTGGGCAGGGGCTGAGGGAATGAATGGGGGTGTTGAGCCTGGAGAAGAGGAGGCTGAGGGGAGACAGGAGCACTCTCTGACACTCCCTGACAGGAGGCTGTGGGGAGCTGGGGGTTGGTCCCTTCTCCCAAGCTACAAGTGACAGGACATGAGGAAAGGGGCTAGAGTTGTCCCAGGGGAGGTTGAGATTGGAGCTGAGGCAGAACTGTTTCCCTGAGAGGGGTGTCAGCCCCTGTGCCAGGCTGCCCAGGGAGTTGGGGCAGTGCCCAGCCATGGAGGGATCCTAAAGCCGTGGGGCTGAGGTGCTGAGGGCCATGGGGTTAATGCTGGGCAGGGTGAAGGCAGAACTGGGACTGCAGGAGATTCAAGGTCTTTTTCCAACCAGAACAGTTCCATGATTGTATGATTCTTTGCCTGCAGAGGGACAGAGGGCTGGGAGCAGGGCTGGCTGTAGCCCTGCCAAATGCCTGTCCCTTGTGGGGTACCTGTCACCTGGTATCTGGGCAGGCAGATGGGATGTGAGGGCTCTGTTTGTTACCTGGTTTGGCTTTGGGCAGGAGGTCTCAAAGGGAGGACATGTGGGCTGGGTACTGGTGCTGCATCGTCCAGTTTGGGACATGATGTGAGGTGACAGTGGCGAATGCACTGGATGCCACTCATCGTGCTCCTTGTCACCTCATGCCTCAGCGTCCTCTCTCAGCTCTCCTTCCTGAGCAGCTCTGTGGTGTCTGAGAAGCCCAAGATGCCCACCCCTTCCCTCCTCTGAGCTTTGCTGTCTGTCTTGCAGACCAAGAGAGATGCCTGGAGGACCATGAAGTACATGGAGCTCTTCATCGTCGCCGATCACACACTGGTGAGGGCTGGGGGCTGGGGGGGAGCAGAAACCTGATCTCCTGCCAAAAATCCAGGACCCCTCTCTGTCTGTTTCCCTGCTCTTCATCTGGTGACCCTTCCCCATCCCTTTCTCTCTGCAGTACAGGAACCAGAACCTCAACCTGGGCCACACCAAGCAGCGCATCGTGGAGATCGCAAACTACGTGGACAAGGTGAGAGCTGCTGGGAGGGACCTGCTGGCCCCTGTGACCACCTTCCCCACTCCCTAAGGCCACCTGAGCCTGGGGCCATTTGAGTGCCTGTCCCCATGTCACCACAGCTGCTGGGACTTCAGATGGTAGATGTGAGCACAAGGTGGAAGATGCTCTGCAAGCCATCAGTTGAGCTGTGCCAGTGAAGCCTGTGCAGGCTCCTGCCCTGCTGTGGGGGAGCAATGCTGGCACCTTTGGCATGAGGAAGGAGGTGTTTAGGCATTGCCAGCTGATGGATGGCATTGTGCTTTCCTGACTGGCCCCTGTGCCTGTAGAGCTCAGGCTTCTAAGTGGGTTTGGGACAAGGATGTCCCTGAGTCACCCGGCTGAGGGGAAAGTGTGGAGACCCACCAGCTGAAATGCCATGGCAAGGATGGAGGAGGAACAGTGAACCTCAGTCCCTGTGCCCTCTGCTGAGGGGCAGGAGTGTGGCCAGAGCCAGGCAATGGAGTTGGGGAAGGGGCTGGAGCACCAGGGTGCTGGGAAGGGGCTGAGGGAATGGGGGTGTTGAGCCTGGAGAAAAGGAGGCTGAGGGGAGACAGGAGCACTCTCTGACACTCCCTGACAGGAGGCTGCAGGGAGCTGGGGATCAGGCTCTGCTCCCCAGTAATGAAGGANCTGATCCTCTGATGCCTGTCCCCTCCCTGCAGTTTTACAGGTCTCTGAATATCAAGGTGGCCCTGATTGGCCTGGAGGTGTGGACAGAGAGGGACCAGTGTGCTGTGACCAGCGATGCCAACGCCACACTCTGGGCCTTCCTGCAGTGGAAGAAGACGCTGAGGGCACGCAGGAAGCACGACAACGCTCAGCTGCTGACGTGAGCACCTCTGTGGGCCTGGGGACATCAGGGCAAGGGACTCCCAGCTTGGACCAGGGTCTCCAAACCACCCCAGTGGGGTAGGACAAGGCTGGAGGGATCCCAAAGCCGTGGAGCTGCGGTGCTGAGGGCTGTGGGTTAGTGCTGGGCTGGGCAGGGTGAGGGCAGGGCTGGGACCTGATGATCTTAAAGGTCTTTTGTATGATTCTGTGCTTCTGACTGACCTCCTGTTCTGTCTTGGGGCCAGAGGGAAGACGTTCAGGGGCACGACCATCGGCATGGCCCCGCTGGAGGGCATGTGCAGCACCGATAACTCCGGCGGCGTCAGCGTGGTAAGAGGGGCACAGGGATCCTCACTGCTCCTCCTGGGCTGGGGAACTCCATCAGCACCCCATCTTACCGGAGTTCTTTGTGAGATTGGGGGACCAGCCATGGGGGACAGTCCAGGGATGTGGCCTGAGAGCTAACAGTGATGCTCGTAGCCCCTTCCCTTCCCAGATATTAGCCAAGGAGTGTGAAAAAGGGCTGATTTGAAGGTCTCTTGCCCCAGGTACACCCCCTGCGTGGCTCCTGCCCTTCACATTGAATAGCCTCTGCTTGTTCCCAGCTTGTACTCTCTGCTTTTTAGGGTCATCTCCACTCCAGATAACGTCTCCTCCTGATGAGCTGATGGTGGCCCTGCTGACCTGTGGTTCCTAGGCAGGCTGGTGGTGTGGGGCCCTAAGGTTTCAGGGTCTTTAGATGTGCCTTTCAAGGCCTGATGCTCTTAGCATTGGCTTCACTGAAAGAAACATCCCAACACTCCCATGGGGGACTTGAGGAGACCAAATCCCACTTGTGCCACGAATCCTCCTCTGTCCCTTCCATGGGACTCAGTTGCAATCTCAGGGGTGCTGTTGTCCTTCCATCACCCCAACCCCATTCCCTGCTGCGGGGTCTCCCCCTCTGCCTCACTCCTGGCTGCTGTGTTCACACATTCCCCTCCCTGTGCAGGACCACTCGGAGCAGCCCATCGGAGCCGCTGCCACCATGGCCCATGAAATCGGCCACAACTTCGGCATGAGCCACGACAGCCCTGGCTGCTGCCTGGAGGCCACCCCGGAGCAAGGAGGCTGTGTCATGGCAGCAGCCACTGGGTAAGTGATGGTAGGACCAGGATGTGGCCTCTGAGCCCCTCAGCAGGTCATAGAATGACAGAATCCTAGAATCATGGGATCATTTTGGTTGGGAAAGACCTTGAAGCTGCTGCAGTCCCAGCCTTGCCCTCACCCTGCCCAGCCCAGCACTGACCCGCAGCCCTCAGCACCTCAGCCTCACAGCTTTGGGATCCCTCCAGGGCTGGGCACTGCCCCAGCTCCCTGGGCAGCCTGGCACAGGGGCTGACACCCCTCTCAGGGAAACAGTTCTGCCTCAGCTCCAATCTCAACCTCCCCTGGGGCAACTTCAGCCCATTTCCTCCTGTTCTGTTGCTTGTAGCTTGGAAGAAGAGATTGAACCCTCCTTGGCTCCCCACAGCCTCCTGTGAGGGAGTGTCAGAGAGTGCTGCTGTGTCCCCTCAGGCTCCTCTTGTCCAGGCTGAACACCCCCATTCATTCCCTCAGCCCCTCCCCAGCACCCTTGTGCTCCAGCCCCTTCCCCAGCTCTGTGCCCGGCTCTGGCCACGCTGCAGCCCCTCAGTGTCCCTGTGGCAGTGAGTGAGGGGCCCAGCACTGAACACAGCCCTGGAGCTGCAGCCTCCCCAGGGCCCAGCACAGGGGACAATCCCTGCCCTGGCCCTGCTGCCACCCCAGTGCTGATCCCAGCCAGGATGCCCTTGGCCTTCTCACCCCACTGGGCACGCTGCTGGCTCCTGTTCAGCCACTGGCACCAACCCCCCCAGGCCCTTTCCCTTCAGCTTTCCAGACACACATCCCTTGTGGCCTCCAACCCTTTCTCTCTTTACAGGGCTGGGGGGTCTCCAAGTGGTAGCAGCCCCACCCCAATAGAGCTAGCAAATGGATGTTATCTGGTAGACACATGACAGGATTCCAGGACATTCTCCTGTGCTAACCCACAGCTCAGGACAAGGAAATCAATACAGTAAGACTGGAGGCCCAAGGAGTGCCCAGTTCCCCATCATGTCCATGGGGGCTGATGGCATTGTGGGTCTGTGGTGGTGTGAGCTCACATCCCTCATGTCAGTGCCACTAAACCTGGCTGTGGGATGCTGCAGAGTGCCAGCCATGCCCTCTGGAATCCCTCCAGGGTGTGGGACTGTTTTCCTGTGCTTTTACTGTGTAATTCAGCCCAGAGCTGTATGAAATGTACCTGGTTGGTGCCATTTTCCCTTCCAAAGTCCTTTTCCTGATGGGTTCTCTGGCTGCTGACAATACATTCAGCCCAGGTTTCCCTGCACTGCAGGAAAGCAGCTGGTTATTCCCCACTGTTTGAACCCACATGCTCTTCCAGTCAATAACTAACAGTCAGACCCCAGGATGTGGTGTCAGGCTGTGCCCAGCCAGTTTTCCTGTGGCTCTCAAGACCCAGACTCCATGGGGTTTAGTCTCTGCCTAGGTGGATTGTGGTGGGGCAAAGCACCAGCTTTCCCAGCACCAGCTACTTGTGCACTTATTTATTTAGTTACCCTACTCATTAATTACCCTGCCCTCCTTCTCCCAGCACTGGATCCACTGGTGCAAAGCAGCAGCAGATGCTGCAGCTCAGCAGTGCCTCTGCTCACCCTGCAGGCAAAGCTGACGTCACCCCATGACATTTCTTCCTTCTTATTTTTGCTGCAACTTCATTTTTTCCCCCCACATGAGCAGGAAACACATTTCTGTCTGTTATCAACCCGTCCTCATTTGCACATTCATGGCCCAGCTCATGGGGTACATCCATTTGCTCAACCCTCCCATAACTTGGATGGATTTAGAGCTTTCCTTACAGCTCAAGAGATTTCCTTCATGTTTCAGAATCACTTTGAGGAGCTGAAAAGGTGTCTTGATAGGAAATAAAACTTCTGTTCAGCAGCAGAAGGAAGTGAAACCAGCCCTGAAGCAGAGGGAGGTGCACAGGCTCTTACTGCTTCCTCCTTCTTTAGCAGAACACACAAAACCCCCCACAAACTTGTGCAAAAGGGTGGAAGAACCACACTCAGAGTTTCTGCAGAAAGTCACATTTATCCCCAGCTCCTTGGGAAAAGGGCAATTGGGCTGATAAAGAAACAACCTCACACCTTGGAGGCTCTGATGTCCTTCCTTTGTGCTGCTCAATCCTGAATGGTTTAACAGGAGAGGGGTTTTTTTTTGGTCTTTCCCTTCCATATTTCTTTACTTTTGAACGTTGTTTTTCTCCGTCTCAGCTTTGGAGGCATCTCAGCAGCCCCAAAGGGGCATTTCCCAATCAGTTTTCAGTAGAGCAGGGGGATCTTTAGCAGACAGTCACTGCAGACGTGGAGACCCACCTTGCACTGTGGTGTCCTGGGTGCAGAAGACCAAGGCTCAGAGGTGACACCTACACCAGCATCAGAGCCTGCAGACATGGATGCTCCCTGGCCTTTAAAGCTCAGCCCTTCAGTCTCTGAGAGGTTTCTTGCTGGAGATCACAGAATCTTAAGAGTTAGAAGGGACCTGCAGAGCTCATCCAGTGCAACCCCCCTGCCAGAGCAGCAGCACCTAGAGTAGGGCACACAGGAACTCATCCAGCTGGGTTGGAATGTCTCCAGAGAAGGAGCCTCCACATGTGGCAGTTCTGCTTGTCCCCCTCCTCCTATTGTGGAAGAGATTTGGGCTCACTGTGCTGTTCCCTGGTTGTCAGTCTGATGCTCAGGTTGGGTGGGAGATGTTGGCAGTCCTGATTCATCTGGGCAGTGATGGCTTCTTCTCTTGGGAGGGCTTGTGCCAGTTTGCCCATGTCCTTATTTACCAGCTCTGACTGTGGTTTTCCACTTTCTCCTGGTCTCAATCACTTTGGTTTCCCATCTCTCCCCAGACACCCCTTCCCTCGTGTGTTCAGCTCCTGCAGCAGGAGGCAGCTGGAGAACTACTTCCAGAAGGGAGGTGGCATGTGTCTCTTCAACCTGCCTGATACCAAGGAGCTGGTGGTGGGAAGGAAGTGTGGCAATGGCTTTCTGGAGGAGGGAGAAGCCTGTGACTGCGGGGAGGTGGAGGTAAGGAGCTGGGACCAGTATCACGCTCCCACCAGAGGCTTCCACAGCTCAGCTCAGCTTCTGGGAGGGAGGCAGGACTAGGACCACGTGGAGAGGGCTATTTCCAAAGGTTTAATAGAATCCCAGACTGGTGGGGGTTGGAAGGGCCCTGCAGAGCTGCTCCAGCCCCAGCCCCTGCTCCAGCAGCTTCCCCTGGCTCAGGGGGCATAGGAACGTGTCCAGGGGGGGTTGGAAACCTCCTGAGAAGGAGCCTCCACACCCTCCCTGGGCAGCCTGGGCCAGGGCTCCCTCCCCTCAGCACCAAAGGAGTTTCTCCTCCTGTGCCAGGGGTACTGCCTGTGTGCCAGTCTGTGCCTGTTACCCTTTGTCCTGCCACTGGCCACCACAGAACAAACCCCAGCCCCAGCCTCCTGACACCCACCCTTTTGGGGGCTGAGTAGCATTGCTGAGGTGCCCCTGAGCTCAGCCTTCTCTTCCCCAGGCTGAACAGCCCCAGGTCCCGCAGCCTTTCCTCCTCACACACATGTTCCATCCCCTCAGCATCTTGGTAGCCAAGATGATTTGCTGGTCACCACAGAGGCTCCATCCCAAGGACTCTTCCCAATCCCACCTTCCTGAATCCACTTAACCTCATCCTGCCTTTCTTCTTGCCTTTGCTCTACAGTCCTCAGGTCATTCTCATCTTCCCCAATGGCAAAGTGAGAAGAGAAATGCAGTGATGGGTGGAGAAGGGGCCTGGGATGGAATCACTGACCATGCTGGTTTCTTTTTCTCCTTCTCCTCACACAGGAATGCACCAACCCCTGCTGCAATGCACACAACTGCACGCTGAAGGTGGGAGCTGAGTGTGCCCATGGTGACTGCTGCCAGAGCTGCAAGGTGAGCACCACAGTGAGACCCCAATGTGCCCACCCACCATCCCTTGCTGGCCTCAGATTGAGGGCAGGAAGGGGCTGCAGAGGGCTCTGGACAGCCTGGAGCCATGGGCTGAGGGCAATGGGCTGAAGTTGAACAAGGCCAAGGGCTGGGTCCTGCCCTGGGGCCACCCCAAGCTCAGGCAGCTCCAGGCTGGGGCAGAGGGACTGGAAACTGCTGCAGGGAAAGGGCCTGGGGGGGTTGGTGCCAGCAGCATGCCCAGGGGGGCAAGAAGGCCAAGGGCATCCTGGCTGGGATCAGCACTGGGGAGGCAGCAGGAGCAGGGCAGGGATTGTCCCCTGTGCTGGGCCCTGGGGAGGCTGCAGCTCCAGGGCTGTATTCAGTGCTGGGCCCGTCACTGGTCCTCACGTGTTGAGAGTGTCCAGCCCTGGAGGGATCCCAAAGCCATGGAGCTGAGGTGCTGAGGGCCAAGGGGTAGTGGCAAGGTGAGGGCAGGGCTGGGATTCCAGGAGCTTCAAGGTCTTTTCCAATCAAAAACTGCTTTGTTTCTATGCCACAGTCCCACAGGGGACATTACAGAGGATTTATGGCCCCAAGCTATGTCAGCAGGCAGCAGCAATCCCATCTTGACCCTTTTGCTGTCACTCAGAGCTGATCTTTCCCTCTCCTTCCCACAGCTGAAGGTGGCTGGGACGATGTGCAGGGAAGCAGCAGGATCCTGTGACCTCCCTGAGTACTGCACAGGCTCCTCACCCTTCTGTCCCCCCAACGTCTACCTGCTGGATGGCTCCTCCTGTGCCTATGGGGAGGCTTATTGCAACAATGGCATGTGCATGACCCACCACCAGCAGTGTGTCCAGCTCTGGGGGCCTGGTGAGTGCCCCTGCTCCTGGCCTTGCCTCTGGGCCAACTCTCTGTGGGTGGAGGGGGAGGTAGAAGAGCTGTGCCCAGGCTGCCCAGGGAGGG
>WBNH01008549.1:0-263117 GCA_013401255.1 Urocolius indicus
TTCCAAACCTACCATTCTATGACAGCTGAAAGATTGCGGTTTCTGCAAAATGTTTCATACACACAGCCCAAGTGCACCAGCTCCAACTCCAGCAAGGTTTTCCTCTTCCCATCAGCTGAGAATTTGGTTCAACGTTTTCTTTGCCAACTTCCATGCATTTTTCAATTAAATCCAAGCCATTAGGAATGAAAGCCTGCAATATATTTCCAATTTTTAAAAATTGCTTAAAAATAGGATCATAATTAGATCAGCAGGAGGCAATTTCTTGAAAATTTATTGCACCATGAAAACTAATAGAAACTTGAAGCAGTAACTGAAGTGTCTGAGTCCCTTTCAAGTCCTGCTGCTTTGCTCCAGAAATGGCCCATAAAAATTTATATTATTTTTAGAGCTTTAATTAGCTAAGTATGTAAACCAAAATAAATTTGAGTTTTGGAGACATTCAGAGGGGAAGAAAAGACAAAATGAATATCCCTTCTAATTCTTATTTATTTGAAGAGGAATTATTCCCTTTGATGCTAAATTACCTTTTCTTCTTCTCACTCCATCCATGAATCTCCTCTTCTGCCAACAAAACCTGAGGATTTTATGCCCAACACTTTGGCCTTGTCATTCAGCTTTATTAAACTGGCAGTTTGTTTGAACACTTCAGTTAGTCATTAAATTTTACATTTTCTCTAGCTGTATTAATCACTTGCTTTTTACGAACTCAGAACGTAAATGATCCCTTTGCCATCTATACCGGGTGATAATTTGCCTATGAAAGAGGCTCCTCAGCATCTCATGCAGGTTTCCTGCTTGTGTAATAAGTGGGAGTTTTCCCTTCACTGTAAGATTTACATTGGATCCTACTTTTTACTATTATTTTCCATCAATTCCCTCCCCCCTCCAAAGTCAGGATTTCATGAAGCTAATGTTCCTGTTGACATGCTGCTCTGGTATTAAATTGTGTGCTTGCAAATGGCAAAATGCAAACTTAGGAGCCTGTTCAAATGAGCTACTCTGTGGCTTGGGGAGAGTAATTACTTCAATCAAATCCTTGAGTGCTTGGAGCTTGTACACGCTGATGGAAACTGGCTTCTGTCCCCTGTGAGAATTCAGCTTACTGAGATCAATAAGTTGCTCGTGTGCCCCATGAGCTCTACAAGCAGCCCCTTCACAGAGACTAAATCTCTGATGAAATTGCACGTGGTCAGAAGCACAGCACAGCCAGGTAAATGGAGCGTGGCCAGAGCCGGGCACAGAGCTCGGGAAGGGGCTGGAGCACAAGGGTGCTGGGGAGGGGCATTCCCTCAGCTAGCAGTTGCACTGAACAGTATCTATGTGTATGTATGCATAATATGTACCAAAACACACTTACACTGCTGTGTCTTTAGGCAATGTCTTTCATGCAAATCATGCCTTTTTTTTTTTTTTTTCCAATAAATTACCCTTAATTTGAATCAATAAAAATTTCTGCCTTTCCATTACTGTGTGATGACTCTCTCCAGCTCCCTGGTGAATTCATAAATCTGTTTCACTTTCAAGCCTCCAAATTATTTGAATAAGAAACAAGGAGAAGCAGTATAAACTAAGTTTTCTGTATGACTTTTCAGGACCAGGTGTCTGCACTCTAATTTGCCACGTTTTGATGCTACCCTGCTCTTGGTTTAGATATAAGGGCCTAAGTTGAGCCTTATTCCAATTCATAATCTGAATGCTGGTGAAAGGCACTGATATTGCAGTGAGTCCAGGGCAACTGGTAAGTCTATCTGAATTATATTTTGTAGTGAGCTCAAGCTGTCAATATAGAATCTTCTTCCTCCTATAAAATGCCCTGATTTTTGCTTTTTCAGGGTAAGTTTAGGCAGCAGCCTAAAGGTATTTTCTTTGCCTTTACTGGCATAAGGTATTTATTTTCTTTGCCTTTACATAGCATAATGTTTCTACACTTTCCTCTTTTGAAACTTATTGTCATCTTTTAACTGACACACTGTGTTTGGAGAACACATATGAGGGGTCTGCAAAATCTTGAAATTGGGCTAAAAGAACCTGTAAAAAATATTGTATTTACAGCTATGCTGTATGCAATGGCAAGCAATTATTTTTACACTCTTTGGAGTTGAACTGCTATTAGCTTTGAGGTTAAAGCCATGAATCGCTTGAGACTATCAGCAAATATAGGTCTGCACTAATCAAAGGGAGTTTTTGTTGCAGCTCAAGTTTGTGGTCAAAATATACCTTTTCTAATGTGTTTAAAGCCTTTTTTTTTGAGAGTCCTACAGGAGTGTATATACATACTCTGCCTATTTTTGATTTGTGCAAACCCTTAGACTACTCCCTTCCCCTGAATCTTTTGGTGTGCAGATGCAGATTTAACCACCCTAACTGGCTCATTTGTCTTAGTCACCTTTGAAAACAGCCTGAAGTGTCAAGAATCCAGAAGAAGAAAAGAAAAAGTTAGGGTTTGGAAAATGCTGTGGATGGAGGGAGGGGATGGTGACATTAGAACAATCCATTGCATGAATCACTGTGACTTAAGTGTTCTTTGCACGCTTGCCTGGGGTTGCAAAAGCCTGGATTCAGAGCCTGGGGGGGATGTTCTTCCAGCCTTTTGCTCCCTGTGCCTTGCTACAGTCATTTTGCAGTGTAGGAGGCATGTCTGAGAGTTCCAGTGGAAATATGGGACAGAGTACTAAAAGAAATGCCTTAACAAGAAATAAAATGTTTTCTTCTCCATTAGAGAAAATATCCACGGTTTTGTGTTCTGTGGTCCTCTAATTTTGCTCTATAATTGAAACCTAATGAAGTACGTTTTGAGAGGTGCCTGAGCCTTTCAAGTTTAGTTTTATCCTGTGATTCCCGGCATGCAAAGCTTAAGTCTACATCTGCAGCAATTAACCTTGTACACCTCCTTCACCATGGCAAGTTCAAAACTCTTGGCTTCCTCTGGTTGCTCATCAAGGCACTGACTGCTATACCTCTCTGCCACCCACTCCAGCTCTGTGGCCAGCCGTTGTCTCAGCAGTGGTGTTGGCAACGTGGCTTCTTATTTTGGCACTGTATGACATTGTCACTGAGAAGCCAAGCTGTTTTCCTCTACTCTGCCCCCTGAAAACAATTCAAGAGCCAGGGGTAGGAAGGAAAGGGAGAGAACTTCACCAAACGGGACAGACGTGAGTGCAAGTTCCCATTGGCGTTCGTGGAGGTTGGGAAAGATCCTTCTCAAGGTGGAGAGCTCGAAGAGTTGAGGTACAGTTTTCTCATTTATAAAGTAGGGATGAAGTTATTGAGACTCATCTGACAACTTGGTGTTTGATTTTACAGCTCATGAGTGAAAGAGGAAGAAGCAGAACTGGAGTATCCTAAAGGAGGGAGTTGGTACCATGAATGGGACTGTTTTAAACTTTCCCTTTTGAGACTCTTTTTAACTGTGATGCCTTTTACTGCAGCCTAAACCATTCCAAAGAATCTTTAGGGCATCACAAGGTGATAATAAAAAGAGAGGGGTAGTGTGAAGACTGCTTGGAATATCGCTGCTAGTGTGGAGAACAAAGAAAAGGAGATTGCCCCAATCTAATGGATCATCCAATGAGTGTAATTTGTGATTGGCTATATTTGTACAGATGACAGAAAATGAAAAAAACAACAGACTATATTTCTACAGGTGAAGTAAAAGGAAAAACCAACAGACCATTAAAAAAGGGAACTGAAATTTATCTGTTTCTCTTGTTTGAAACTCAAGAGCAGGCAAATGTAATGAAGTACAGCAAATGTATTATGCCAAGAGTTTTGCAAAGCATTTTAAAGGTGCAATTGAAGTGTTTTCATGTGGATTAGAAGTTGATTATAGGACCATAAAACCAGACTTGGAGTTGGAAAGTGTCTACAGATCTTAACAGTTTGCTTTGCTTTCATGTGGTCTTCACATTGTGTGTATAGAAAACAAAATAAAGCAGCTGAAAAAAAGATCCTTACAACATAAAATACACCCTAATGCACATGATACAGTTATTTCTGTACTGGTCAGTGTTTGAATGAATGGCCATATTTTCTCAAATTGAATAAAAACCAAAAATCAATGTAACATGTGGGTCTAAAGCTGCCTTTAGTCTGTCCTTGTGTGAACAAAAATCAATCAGCCTTCATTGCACATGCTCTGTGCGAAGCTGTCAGCAATGCAGTTCACAGACTTGCACATTTGGACACATCCGTCTTTTGGACCAGGCAGTTCTATCTGGGGAAAGCAGGATTGCAGTGTTTGAAAATAATCTGCTTTTGCTCTGCCCAGGTTTCTCACTGGAGCCATGCACCTGGTAGAGGGATAAACAGAGGCTACAGCAAGCTGCAAAGTAAATCCAGGATCCAAGTAGCTCAGGAGAGCCAAAGTGATATTTGTGATGGGAGAGAAGTATGTAGGCATCACACAGTGGTGTTTCTGTTGACTGTCTGGTGGCACTGAAGAGACAGGCAAAAGTGTTTCTGCCCAGAGAAAGCAGCTACAAATAGAAGGTCCCAGGGAGAGGTAGATCATGACACCTTTTTTACAGTCTTTTAGTGGCCAAGAGGCTGGTGGGCACTTGCTTTTTAGACCTTATCCACTGAATAACCCTGTTTGGCCAGTTCTTTCCACGTTCCTGGGCAAGCACTGTGATGGGTTGGAGGGAAATGTTGCTTCAGCTTTGGACTTTTGAACACATTTTCTGTACTTAGGCTACTGCATGATTTTTCCCCTCTACCAAATGTATTTAGTTGTTCAATGAGACATATCTCAACTAATGGATAGCTCAGAGACATCTTTGTGTGGGAAGTCACTTAAAAATATTGA
Source organism: Urocolius indicus (assembly GCA_013401255.1). NCBI lineage: Eukaryota > Metazoa > Chordata > Aves > Coliiformes > Coliidae > Urocolius > Urocolius indicus. The sequence continues at coordinate 4,808 of WBNH01008549.1, forward strand.
AACTTTTATTTTTTGGTAGGAATTTTCCCCCTTGCTTTATATACACCATGCATTTTATAGCCTCTGGCTCCTGTGGAAATTTAGTTCAGGTGAATAAATCAGAAAACTTACTGCAGCAAGCCTGATTGGAAACGACCTTTTCTGCAATAGTAATAGGATTTTATTCATGTAGTACCTAAAGCATCTGCAAAAACTATGTCCTAGGTATTTGCTCTAAAGCAATTATGTCCTGAGGAACAAAGGGTGTTGTTTTTCCAAGGTGATGGAGGATTTCGAGCTCTCCTCTGACTTTGGACTCTCCCCAGGACGTTAAAAAATCTGGCCTAGGATTTATTCCAGAGGAAACCAGCAACAGTGACTTTTTACAGCAAGAGTTGTAAACATTGTGTGTGCAAATGAAAGCCCTCTGGGTGTAAACAGTGTGGAGTCTCTTCAGAGGTCCTGATATGTCAGGCTCAAGATTCATTCATTCTGATGAAATATTCTGATTAGGGTGGGAAGCAAAGTCAGAGTGTCAAGTCGTATGCCCCTGAGTGAGAAAGGGAGCAGCAGGAACTTTCCAGCAAAGGTGGGAAGAAGGAGGATGTTATGTGATGATTAGGAATCTGTGGTTTTAGGGGAACTGGATGGCTTTTTCAGATAAAAAACATAAGACAAATCCTTTAAAGTTTTAGATAATATGAAATGTATATAGTTGAGATGTAGAAATATTGTCAGAAAAGATTTTGGGATCTGCAGGGCAGAAGGTTGTTTATCCCACAGGCTCAGCTTCTGCACTGCTTAAAACAGGATTTGTGCTGTGGTGGGCAGGGAGGAGGGAACAACCCATCTCCTCCACAGAGTCGATAGGGTGGCACAGCTTGGTCATACCCCCTGCACTGACCCTCTCCTGGGTGCCTCACACTTATGGGCTGCAAAGGCATTTCCAAACATGGGGGCACATCACACCCAGGCAGGGGTATGTGTCCAGAGATGGGCAATGGAGCTGGCAGAGGGGAGCACAAGGGTGATGGGGAGCAGCTCAGGGAATGGGGGTGTTCAGCCTGGAGAAGAGGAGGCTGAGGGGAGACAGGAGCACTCTCTGCAGCTCATTGACAGGAGGCTGCAGGGAGCTGGGGGTCAGTCTCTGCTCCCAAGTAACAAGTGATAAGAGTAAATGGCCTCAGGTTGTCCCAGGGGAGGCTGAGATTGGAGCTGAGGCAGAACTGTTTCCCTGAGAGGGGTGTCAGCCCCTGTGCCAGGCTGCCCAGGGAGCTGGGGGAGTGCCCAGCCCTGGAGGGATCCCAAAGCTGTGGAGCTGAGGTGATGAGGGCCAGAGGTTAATGATGAGCTGGGCAGGGTAAGGGGAGGGCTGGGACTTGATAAGCTTAAAGGACTTGCCCAACCAAACAATTCCATGGTTCCATGCCTTGGCTATGGGGATATTTTTGTTCATGCAGCTGCAGGGCTTCCTAATACTCTTCCTACAGCAGCTATCACAAGCTGTTTGACTTGGATCTTCGATGTTTGGGGTCGTCCTGCTGTCTTGAGGAAGAAGATATTGTGTGGAAGGTGGGATGAATTCCCAGTGTAACTCTGCTGTGGTACCAGCTCTACTGGGGCCTGTCCTTCCATTCTCCATTTCCCCAGATCCACACCTGTGAGCTGAGCCTGGGACTTTAATGTTGTGTCATGCTGTTACAGCAAGATTGGACCCACTCTTCAAATTTGCAGCTACATGAACACCTAAGTAATATTAATGGGAACTTCAACCTTGTCTACCTTTGTAATGCTACTCAGGAAAATATGTTCTGTCTTGCTATAAATACTAATCTGTAGGACAACATCTGAACCACTGAGTTCCAAGAAAATATTTTGCATATAAACATTTATTTTCTTCACTCTGTTATCTGGCTGCAAAGCTGACCATTTTTCTGCTAGAATATTGCAGAAGCAACTTGGCTTTTTTGCTGTCTGAAGCAGTTCAGGTGGATTTATTTGCTATTACTTAGAACATTAAGACATGGAGTTTTTACATTGGCTTCAGGAGGGATTTTTATGGCAGGTGTGCATTAGTGAGGAAGCTGAGTTGTCTTCCCAGCTGTTTTGTAAGGCTGAATTAGACTTGCAGCAGTTGTCAAAATCCTTACAACTGGCCAGCCTGTATTTTGGGGATCTGTGCTAGCCAGAAAGGTTGGAGGGACTCATTTAAAAAAGAGAAAAAAAGGAGATTGGAAATTGCATAATGTATTTCCATTCATCATGTACTCTGTACAGCTGCTTTTTTCTTTTTCTGGTGGGAAAAATCCAAAGTTGGGACAATTTGATGGCTTAACTTGAGAGACAGCTGTAAAAACTGCAGTGAGAGTTGTTTTAACACAACACTGCAACATGGCTTTCTGGTGTGCTGTGGCTGTTTGGTGGTTAGCAAGGCATGAACACTCTTACCCATGTTATTTGTGGGTATTTGGTGTTTGAGATGTTAGTGTTTTCAAGTTCTGCTCCAAGTCTGAAGATGGAAAGATCCAGGCAAAAAGGGAAAGACGAAACAAGCAGTCTATAAAAGTGTAGATTGATTTAAGGAGGCTTGTGTGAAAGAGGAAAGATAGGCCAATCATTTAGGTGCTGGGTTGTGTCAGAACTGATTTACAAGTGAGTTCTCATCCCTAGTGCTCTGCAGTTCCTTCACTGAAGATCAGTTTATAACTTTTAGTGTGAGTTTTCACAGATTGTTCTGAGAGACAGGAATGTGGCTCTCGGCTTGATTTGCTTACCCTCTGCTTTTGAGATGGGCATTAAAATTCCCTTGGTGGTAAATCACAGAATCACAGAGGCTCAAGGGCTGGAAGGGACCTCAAAAGGTCACCCAGTGCAACTCACCTGCCAGAGCAGCACAACCTAGAGTAGGGCACACAGGAACTCATCCAGCGGGCGTGGAATGTCCCCAGAGACAGAGACTCCACAGCCCATCTGGGCAGCTAAATGTGTGTTTGGGTGGCTTTCTGGGCTTAAAACATCTACTTAGGTATTTCCAGTTGGTGTACTGTGTGTAGGAAGTATTCTTACTGCTGGCAGTTCCTTGCTGGGATGTACTCAGGTGAGTAGCCAGCCTTCCTATGATTTTGATTCCTGATGAATATCAAGACCTTTGTAAGACTTTTCACATGGCCTGGTTTGAGGTTCAAGCTGGGATCTGAACAGTCCATGCTGCTTCTGCTTCTGTGTTAGTCATCACCTGTCTGCTGCTGGATTGATTGTTTTGTGGAAGCTGTGAATGTGCAGTTATTTGAATTAACTGATCTGACACCTTTTCCCCCATCCACCTCCTATGTGATAACCTATTTCAGTGAGGTGAGGGAAAAAAGTGCAGGCTTTAGTTCGTTTGGTAGAATACATTGAAGCTTTTACCACCTGTTATTGTTTGTATCTGGTGAAGCAACTGTGTTCTCCAGCATCCCTGGACGGTAGGGGGTTGCTCCCCATGTGTGTTCCTCCCTTCCCATCGCAGCCTACATGCAGATATATTTCTTTTCTTGTAGTGCTTACAGGTATTAGGTTGATCTGACCATATTAACAGAGGTTAGTTCAGCTGGGGGAAGACAATCTCTAACATTGCACTCCTTAAAAAACCACAGCATTTCCAGCAGACACCATGAGCTAGAGCTGGTTTCCTTGCACCACTAAAAGTCATTTGCACAGTTAACTCACATTGCACGTGGCCTCTTCCCAGCTGGCTTGGGGAACGCTGCTTCCCTGAGGCAGCCACTCGGGAAATTAAGGAAATGTTTGGATAACTTTGAGTTCAAGGATATTGCTGTCAGACTTTAGTGCATCAGCTTATTTGTATTTATTTGGGGGGGGGGGGGGGAAATGGAGTTTTTCATAGGCTTTATTAGAGCATGGAGTGGAATATGTAAAGCGAGATTAAAAACTGAATAGCCTATTGTTGCCCAAGGTATTTTTAATCATGAAGCCTTTCAGTTGGATGCCTCTCCCCTCCATCAGCAGTGCTGAAGCCCTTCAAGCACATCTAGCTCTCTGCACTGATACCTTACTCCCTTATCTCAACACTCTTAGGAATTGCTTAATGATTTCTAGCCCTGGAAAATCACACTTTGCCTGTGACAAACTTCCTTCTCCTCTGTTTGTGAAGTTTTGTGCCGAACCTGTTATGAAATTGAAGCAGGCAGCATAGGGAAGCACAGGGGAGAAGTTACACAAGGAGAAGTTATGGTTTGTTGTAGCCTGCAGGTGCTGGGCACAGCCTGGCACTGAGGAGGTGGTCCACTCTGTGGTGGGCTGTGAATGCACTGGTACTGGGCTCCAGGCAGCTGAGGGCTGAGAAGGACTTAAAGTACTGCTAAGTCAGGCTTGTACCCCACTGAGTCTACCTGATTGACTTCAGATTGAATAGAAATTATTCTAATTCAAGAGAAGGTTCTGTAGTTAAACCATTTCCAAAATGAGGGACCCCTTTAAAAGAGAAAGACATGAAAACTGTGACTGATCTGTGGTTTTCATTTTCTGGGATGCCAGCAGCTTCATTTTGTTCCTTTAGTGGCGTTGCTCTCAGGCTCAGGGGCAGTGACAGCCTGCCATTGCCACTGGGCAGAGCCAGGCCTGGGGTGGGGGACTCTGCCTTCCTCATGTCCCACTCACCAAGCAGCACCAGAGGAGCTGACATCTCTGACAGTACTTGGGATCCTTATTCCCTATTCCCAGCCCACCCCTTCTGCGTGCAGCATCATGCTAGAAGAACCAATGGATTCAAAAAGTCTTGATTCCAAGTCTTGCTTCACAAAACAAGTTCAAAAGCCAGCAATAAGTCAGGAAAACCTTCCTTTTCTTCTGGCTCAGTAAACTGAGAGACACAGGTCAGGGTACCCCTGCAGAGCTGGCTTCTGAATCATTCACATAGAGGCTGCATCATGTTGTTGACCCTGGCTACTCTCTTGTCCATAGTGAGAGCTGAGTTCAGCCTTGTGGCTGGGGGGAAGAAAGGATTGAAATATATAACAGCCACCTGTCAGCCCCAAAGCATCCCCAGAAGGCAGGGGTTGTGTGTGGTATGAGGGATACAGAGAGGCAGGATCTGCTGGTTTTGCCAAGACAGGGACATAAAACATCAGTGGGAATGTAGAGGATAATGTAATAGATTTATGAGTTTCAGGTGCCTTCTCCAAACTGCTATGCAGGCTGTCACTAAAATGGAAAATAGGGATAAAGTTGCATAATGTTTCTACAAAGTGGTGTTTGATTTAACAGCAGTACTCAGAGTTTGCATTCAAGCAGGCTGCAGTTGGTTAACTCAGAGGAGAAGCTGGAAGTCCCCATATTAGATGGTGTGAATAAATCTGTGTGACAAAAGCTATAAGATAAAGTGGTTTGCATACTGGGATCAGTTGCTGTGGGAAGAAACATAGGAGTGTATTTTTTTGCCAAGAGTGGCAAACCCTCTGTCCTGAGACATTTGAGTTTTCTGCCCTGAGTTTTAAGGTTATGAACACATGAAATCCTCACAATGCAGTCATTCATTAAAGTGAAAGCTTACTCAAATGTATCAGATGTATGGGAAGGCTGAATGTATGACATCAGCTGTGATCTGAGCAGAATATTCTGTCTTCTAATTTATTTTAAAGGATTAAAGAGAATCTCAACAGCCATCCAGAGTTCCCAGAGGATTTTGGCAGCGGACGGCAAGAGGGACTGTTACAGTAATGGGATGAGATCTATGTCACCACTTGTGCTTTCATTAAGCTCAGAGTCTCATGATTGGACGATGGTACATCCTCCCAATGCAGTGTCTAAACCTGAAGGAGGGTTTATCACATGGTTTGACAGTCCATTTCACTGGTTAATTAACACATGTTTAATTGTATTGACCTTTCTTTTTTCCTCTAGGTTTGGGGTTTTTTTTTTTACCCTCCAGTTTTCAACTACACTTCACTGCTATTTTTTTCAAAAGCTCAGGACAAAACTCCCTCTGCCTCCCTTACACAAAGATGGAGTCAAATTCACCAGACTTGTGTTACTGTGTGTATTTGCTAAGCATGGTGGTGAGATTCAGCAGGCACCTGGGCCCTGGACATGGGGCAGCTGCTGAAGTGGAGGGTGAACTGCTGAATGTCAACTTCTTGAGCAAGGTCTGTAAAACTCCTTGCAGAGTTTTGTGCTCCAGTCCATGGCTGATACTCAGGCTGGACAGACATATTCAAGTTACAATTGATGAAACGTGTCTATGTACAATATGTTGTTGTGTGTATAATGACATATCCCAGTATGACAATCTCCTTCTGCTTGTGCAGACACCCAGTTGCCCATATGCCTGTGGGGTGCAGGACAATCCAAGTGGGTTAAGAGTAGGGTGTTTCTGTTACTTTTCACTGTGTGTTGCCTTTGGAGGAATGATTTGCAGTGGGAAATAGCCTCGTGCTGCCTGGCTTAGTTACTACCTCTGCTACGGTCTTTCACTTCACAATGGAAGTTTTATAAGTTCTTGTGTTCTAAAGGGAGTTTTACAGTCACAGATGAGGACAGTCAGCAAAGCGTGGTTTAAATTGTGTTAGATTAGGCTCTGTGAAGGAGAGAAGATCACTTCTTATGCTCTCAATATTCTATATTCAACTTTGTGGTTGTTAACATTGGATTTGCTCAGGAGTTAATATTCTGAACTTTTTAAATGAATAAAAATCGGAGGAGGCTGGAGTGAGGAGGAGTGGTTAATGGGGACTGAGAGTGCACTGCCGTAGATTGGATGTCCACTTTACAAGTTCAGCCCTTGTTATTTAACCATCCCATTTCTTACACTGATCTGTTCTTTTGTTCTCCGTGGTCTATGATAGCATTTATATACCACTGAACTCTTGGAAATTAAACATAAAAAGCCTTTTTTGTTGTTGTTTCCAGTAGACTTGAACTTGTACTGGTGACCTGTTTGACATTTTACAAAGAATGGCTACATTTTGAGCAGTTGACCAGGGCCTTGAATCATCTGGGTAAATCATTCCTGTCCAGGGGAGTGGATGCCCTGGGCTCAGTGTTTAGTCTCTCCTGTTCTGGTGGGATTTGGACTGTTCTTTACACTCCTGAGTGCCATCTGACTTTCTGATTACTTTACATTTTCTGCTGTTAGTACCTCAGTTTGGAAACAGCTTCACTAACTCAGTGAAGGAGATGGTTTTGCTGTATTCAGCCTGCTCTGTTGTCTGCTGGGATGAAAACCACAGCAATGTTAGCCACTGAAACTTTGCCTTGGGACCATTGAGTTGCCCTGTAGCCAATACATAAACCCTCCATTACATATGCAAACGCAGGATAGCCATTTAGGTTTGCAGAAAGGCAACTTTCAACTTGTGACATCTGCCTGCTGTGCAGGAGATAACCAAGCAGCTGGTTAAAAAACATAGAGTTTCAGTCTTGTAAGAAATTTACTCATCTTTATATTTGCATATTATTCTGCATCAGAATAAAACCAAATATTTTCAATCACAGTGAAATTCTTCAGTCTATTTTTGAGCATTTTCCTGTTTATTTTCTAGGTTTTTAAGCTCTTAGATGAATATCATTCCTATTTTTCTTTTTTTTTTTTTTTTTTTTTTGGCAGAAACATGGCTTATCTTTAAAACAGATTATTTTAAAATCATTTAGAACAGCTGCTTTCTAGTGATTGAGTCATCTCATTTTCTAGATTAGAACCTCTTGTTTGTTTTGTGTTGCCGGTGACTTCCGGCAACTTTTATCCGGTCAGTGACCACGAGGACCAGCCTGCGTCCTCGGGCCAAATGGGCACTGACATCTATGAGATGGATGCAACAAACGGCGTTTATTGCGTAATTACTTCAGTTTATATACTCTCCTTATTCAAGCTCCTCCTATCACTATCGCACGCATGCTCGGGGAGGTCCCTACGTCTTTCCGTACATCGCGAGATCTTCCGAGCGCTGATCCCTACAGTTTTGTAATGAAATGGTTTGACACTTGGAACAAGAAATTAAGATAAATACTCAGCATACCAACTAGAAGAGCAGGTGGGCTTTTTTTTCAGCATCCTTCTTGTTCCAGGAAAGTGCCTTGTTTTGTCTCCAAATGTGTTTCTGTGCATTCATAAACTTCTCCAGAGTTGGAAATTTCTGTAGTTTCTTCTTCAGAGTTTTTCAGTGTCTCATTCTCTGAAATTTCTCTTGCTTCAGAACTCTTAGTTTAAAAAGAGTGGAGTCTCCTTCCCTAGAGACATTCAAACCTCACCTGGATGAGTTCCTGTGTGACTTACTCTAGCTGGTCCTGCTCTAGCAGGGGGGTTGGACTGGATGAGCTTTCAAGGTCCCTTCCAGCCCTTCAGATTCTCATTCTGTGATTCTTAGTGTCTTTATTTCAACTGGTTATAATTTGGTACATTTATACATGAAAACCAACATGTGAGTGATATTTAACAGCATCTTTTCTTTCTGTAGGAGAAATCCCCTGACACAGACACATACACGTACAAATGCATATGATTTCAGGAATTCCAGTGAGGAACTACCAGCTTCAGTAAATGGAGAAGATCCTGGCTCTGAGGAGTGTTGCCTGTGAAGAGTGTGGATGTGTGCCAGGTCAATGGGGAGCAGCCAGCCAGCACTCCAGGAGAGGCTGCTGGTGAGAGCAGCTGTAATTGTAGCTGAAGTTGCAGCTGCCTGAGTTGTACTGGGAGGCTCGTAGAGGAACAGACTGAGACGGAGCTCTTAGATGTTAATCCACACATTGGGTAGCACTGATACCTAAGAAACAGCAGGTATCCTTCTGGGAAGGGAAAATTGTGGAGTTTAACTATTTTCCTTCTTTTTTTGAGCTGGGAGAGAGCTTGCCTCCTTTTCCAAATAGATTGCTCTGGGTTTGAGACCACTTTTTGTGTTTCACCTGTGATTTTGTAGCTTAGCGGTCAGCACTCAGCAGTTACAGAAATCCATAGAATCCTCCAGTCATGAAAGTGTTTGTGTAGAGGAGTCTAATAGCCCTCATTTTGTAAATGGCAAAATGGAGACGTCAGCTTATCGTGGTCACGAGAAGAGTCACCAGCAAAGGTGAGCACACAGCCCATAAGGTCTGGAGCAGTGTCTGTAGATACTTTCCTCACCGATTCAGTCATTCAGAAGTCTTCTTGTGGAAAGCAGAGAAGAGCTTGAGACTAACTCTGAGAGCAATAAGCTGCAAACTAGCTGTTATCTACAGGCACTGTTACGCTTTCCAGTCCCTTGAAGTATTTCACCTTATGGGCTCAATGAAACTGGATGACATGCACTATTTTGTACTTTGGTTTCCTACTCTCTATGTTATGTCAATGTAGTCTTTATGTATGGAAATGTTACATTTTGAGAACAAGGAATTCTTTCTCTGAATGTCTGCACGTCAAATGGTTTAAGAGGGTTCAGATCTACTGGAATAGAGAGTCACAGAATGGTAGGGGTTGGAAGGGGCCTTTAGAGATCCTTTAGAGCCCAACTCCCTGCTAAAGCAGGTTCCCTTTGATCAAGGGGCACAGGAACGTGTCCAGGAGGGGTTGGAAACCTCCCAAGAAGGAGCCTCCACACTGCCCAAGCTTTTGTGTGAGGATGTAATGGGAGATGATGTCAAAAGCCTTGTTGAAGTCAAGGTAGATGCACCCACTGCTCTCCCATCATCTGCCCAGCCAGTCGTGCCCTCATAGAAGGCATCAGGTTGGTCAAGCAGGATTTACTCTTGGTGAATCCATGCTGACTTCCATCATCTGGGATGAGCTGTTCCATCACCTTTCTAGGGATGGAGGTGGGGCTCACTGGCTTCTGCTGCTTCTTCCCAGGTTCTATTTCTACTGAGCCTGCTGCAGTAACAATCATCACACAAACTGACCATGCCACAAATCTCTTTACTGTAGTTTATATGGCCTAAAAAAGTTCTGGGGAATAGTGAAGTTTAATTTGAGTGAGCAATGTTTCTGAAAATTGACCCAAACTTCAATCTCAAATCGTGGAGGTTCTCTCTCTCAAGTACAGTTTACTACTTTCCTGCTTCTCATGACTTGAACACAGGCTGTTTTAATGTCCCTTGTACTTCCATTCTGTGGTGTAGTAAACAGAAAAAGCTTTTCTAACTCTATTTGCCTTCAGGGGATAGGGGTTTTTTAATGAAGAAAAATAACTCATTCTGTAGTGGTTTTAGAACCGGTGAAGGTAGCTGAATACTTCTATTTATATGCAGATCAAGGACAAGTGCATCTTCCACTTAGAGCCTTCTATGTAATGTGCTTGAAAATAAATACCTCTGATTTTGCAGAAGCTACTGCCTGGCATCCAGTGGCCCAGCCATAAGAAGTTCTTTTTCTTTTTTCCCCAAGCTCCTGTTTTGCTCATTCTCCTTTGAAATGTTACAGAACTGCTGCTTCTCTGGTACGTGATTTGCAGGTAGAGCACACAGTTTGCAGCCCTTTACTCCTGCCTAACAGATTAAACATGTTTTTTCTTTCTAGATGTTACTCTGGCATTGACTGACTCATGTCTCTTCATTTAAGGTCTTTGATGTTCACTCTTAACTCCCGTGGGGTTTTTACACAGATGTCCTTGCCTTGATGTACCTTGATGCAGTTAGGTACTGCCAGAGTACTGTCCTGTGCCATGCATTGCATGATCCTCATCTTAAAAGGAGCTAGTGGAAAGATTTCTCCTTCCTGCATTCAGTTTAGTTCTTTCACAGCCAGTACGCTAAGATCTCCATCTTTCTCAGGTTTCTGGCAAGCAATAAAAACTTTAAACCAGGTTGTAATTCCTGAAAAAAATTAGCAGGATTTCAGTGAAAACACCTGCAAGCTAATCATTCCTTTGAGAGTTCAGCTTTTGTAATTTCTTGCTGCTCTGTGGGCCTTTCTCTGTTTTGCTGCCTCATCTTGGGTGGCAACTCTGTCTAAATTGTTCTTCTCTGTCCAAATAATAGGATTCACACTCTCACCCCCTTCTCTGGTGTCAGTAACATCAGTCTCTGTCTCTTATTTGTCCTGTTATTATTAAAGCTGCCCTCTTTAAACATTGTCTATTTGGTTTTTTCCCTCCAAATGCAAGATTTTCCTCCTGTCATAAAGCAAGAGACTTAAACATTTTCAAAGGCTCTTTCAGCCAAGCTGGGAATTAGATTCTCGCTGAGTCCTTCATAAAAAATTGAAGACTTTGTGTATTAATATACATTGATTTATTCATGGTGTTTCATTACAAATAAGTGAGGATCCCATAATATCAGAAAAGGTTAGGGGAGCAGTGAAGCACGTTATGTTATATTATATTGACAGCTCCGTTGAAATTGAGCCGCCTCTGGATTGAATTTGGAACGCAGGCAAGGAATTGGCTGGTAAATAAGTCATGCGTTTTACTTGCAAGTGTGTGTGTATCAACAGGGCTGCCATGGGTAAGCATAATGGAGCTGCAGAAGAGTTTCAAAGGTGTGCTTTCAGCTTGGATTCCTCTAAAGGAGTGTTAACATCAGCAGTGGGTGTCTTCATGAAGAGCTTTCCAGGTCTGTCACCCTGATGACTTACTCTTTCAGATGTGGTATCACATGTAAACCGGCTGCCTGGGAAACCAAACGTGGTACCTCATGTAAACCTGCAAACAGAGGCTTGAAACAAGGGGAGGGGAATGAGATCAGAAGCTGGCTCACAGGCTCATAAAAGGGAAGGACTCTTTTCTAAATACTTGATATTTATTTCATTGAATCATACCATTTCCTTTCAGCATATTCTCTTTAGCGTGGGAAAAGATATCTAAAACCTTTGTTATCAGTAAAAGACTCCCATTGTTTTCAATGCCCTGGGAGGGGAAATATACCTGAGGGAAAATGTACCCATATTTGCACCAAAAGTGTTTATGTGATGTGGAGGATTGTGTGGGAATTTCTGCTGGAAGTTCTGCTGCTCGTGCTGTGTGCTCTGGTTGGCTGCAGAGGTTTATAGACTTGGAACAGAAAGCAATTTTTTTCATCTTTTGTTGTAAATCAGCACATGCTGGGGCTTTAGTGAGAGAGAAGAAATTAGTTTTTTCCTAAGTAGAGCCTTGGAAAAATTGTCATGTTTGTGTGACAGCGTCCAAATACAGAACCACTCACCAGGGATACTGAAGTAATATCTGTCCTTGATTTGTCAATGTCTAGTCTCAAGAGATGGAAAACAAAGCATCAGAGAAAGGCTGCAGAAGGCCCCTTATCACCTTACTTTCCTTCTTCTTCATTTGCAGATTACATACAAGGCCATTGGTTCTTTGGATCCCACTGCTGACCTGTCCAGCCAAAGAGGGAAAGTCTTCAAACTAAGGAATGAAACCCATCACCTCTTTGTAGGATTATACCCAGGGACTACGTATTCATTCACCATCAAAGCCAGCACAGTCAAAGGCTTTGGGCCACCCATCACAACACGGATTGCAACTAAGATTTCAGGTACTGCTCTGGTGAAGGAGAAAAAAAGAACTATCTAGGACTTTGTTCTTTAGCCCCACAGCTGGTGCATAAGACAATGAAAAGGTATTCAGCTTTAGAGTCTCTGTAGGGTAACTTTTTAAAGCTGCCACAATCCAGAATCTGCACTTGTTCAGGTTACAAGTACAGTGGTTAATTTGTGGGTACCTTACATACCCGTGAATATATTTGTGGAACATCTTAAATGAGAACCTTCATTAGTTCTACAGATGAACTATCTCTGTAATAATTGTTACTATTATCTGTGTGGCTGGGGAAGCTCCTTCAGTAATGTGACTTGTTTTGTTTTCAGAGTGCACCAAAAATGGATGTAATGAAGTAATTGAATTGATAGTGCAAGGAGCCTAAGAATAAAGAAGTAAGGCTGATTTTATGTTTTCTCTCTGAGTAAGGGCAGAGAGAGGTCTTTAAGTAAGCAGGCAAGTGTATGACAGACATTAAAATCAGGAGGCATTGCAAAGTGAAAGCACTTGTGTCACTAGAAAAAGAAAGAAAACTTAGGCTAGCCATCAAAAAGAAAAAGGATAAAGGGAGGTAGAGGTGACATTGGGCAGACAGATATAGGCTTTAAGTTTATCATTGAATTGATAGCACTAAAATAGGTTCTCTAACAGAGTTTAAAACTACTCTTTTTTTTTTTTTAATACCTTAACTGTTTTTTCACTAAAGACAAAATAAATTCTTGGCACATTCAGGAGACTTGTAAATGCATGGAATTATGACTGAGTGCAATGGGAAAGAGTACACAACAGTGCATAGCTCCCATTGCCCTATTTCCTAATTGATTAAGAAAAACAAGATACTAGCAGTCAGCAGCAGTGTACATTTTAACCAAGTGAAATACTTCCAATTCCTCCGCTAACAGGAGAGTTTAAACCCTTAACATTTATTACAAAAAAAAGTGTATGTCAACCACTCGAAGTAAAGCCACAAACTATCCTAAGAGCTCTGCAGTCTGTTGGCGTTTCTGCAGGCTCTGCCTTCCACCAGACACAGCAAACAGCACAGTAATGATACTGCTTTCTCCCTCTGCTTTAGTTTCTTTGTATTTTATTATTTGAGTGCTCAGCCTGTTTTAGAAGTCTGCATAGTTATTGACTGGATGCCCACTGAGCTTGGTTTATTGTTCTGGTTTGGTTTTTTTTTTTCCTTCCTCTTCCAAATATCTGCTTTGCAGTGGTAGGCACAGACTCCTCACAGGCATCAGGGTTGTCTCTGACATTAAACTATCTCGTTGCATGGTCAATCCTGTACATATAATTCTGAGGTTAGTAGGGAGAAGAAGAATTTCTGCATTGACTGGAATGCCCTTGTAAGACTATATAAATTTCAAACTGAAAAGCCATTTAGGCTGTAGCAGTGTTGGAGTGTGTGTGTTTATATGGGTAGACACGATTGTTTCTGTTTTAATCTCAATTAAATGGCAGAATTCCTGGGGACTTCTCTTTGGGCAGGACTGAGTGCTTTTAAAATATGCATTAAATTGACGAACAGGGCTTGCTACTTTAGAGATCACTGCCAATTGTACTTTTATTGAGGTCCTACACAACTGTTGAGTGTTGAATGCTCCAGAAAATGACTGCATCTTCTTTCAGTGACTGATACAGACTCTGATCACTGAATTAAACTCAATACCATTAGCTGATCCTGACAAGACCTATGTTTCTTGCATTTGCTTCTTAACCTTACAGTGTCTGAAAGTAAGATTGTAGAATCACTATGGAAGATGCAGTGTTTTACACAGAAGAGAACTAAACAGGCCAGAGGAAGACAGCTGAACTAGCTGATGTAGCAGTTACATTTAGTGATACCTTTGCAGCACTGCAGCTAGGCCAGAAGAAGCTGCCCCAAAGCAGAATGACACAGCCACAAAGACAGATCTCAGCCTGTTTCTGGTGTCCAGACTGACCTTCCAACCTCTATAGAATCACGTTGTGCTGTAGCACCATTCCCCCTGGCCAGAGTGGGTCCTGAGCAGTTCTTGCTGGGGCATCTCCAGCTACTGTGGTGATTTCTGATAGAGAAGGCTGCTAGTGACATGCATCATCTTTAAATGACTCTCACGCTCCTTCCTCTTGAGACAGATCTACTTTTTCAAAGTGTCAAGGAATTGGCATTCATTCTGAACCCACTGCCAGTTTATTGACACACAAGTCAGTAGCTGAGCTGATAATAGCAACCACCATTCTTGACAGTTTTCAGGCATTTAGGTAAAAAACCTGATTATAAACAGGATTAGAGTGGAAATCACTGTGAGAGGATTAAATACAGGATCTCCCACAGTGCAGCTTGCCCTTGTGATCAACTGTTTGTCTGAATTCTTCTATTTGCTTCACACTTTAACCATATTACAACAAAACTTGCATCTTTGGAATAAATCTGATGCTGCTGTGATCTTCTGATCGTCTTCAGTTCTTCCACAGTCAAAATTGTCCCAAACAGATGTCTGCTATTCAGGAAGAAAGAAATAATCTAACAAGTAAGATATGTTGCTAAAGACAGCAATCCTACTTTCAGAACATGATCCTTATAGAAGATTACAAAGCAGAAGCGGAACCTAGATGGAGTGTGAATATTCAGTAGTTTTCCATATTGCTTTGGGGAACATGTCAGTGAAGTGCTGGGGATGCCATGGCTGGTTACTGGCTGCATACACTATTGGAAGCTGTGAGCTGCCTGTTCATTCATCATCACTAAAGCACTGGGGCAAAATGTAATGGGTTTGAGGGCTAAAATAACCTGGCTAACTTGTGCTCCTCTCTTTTCATCTTTAGTGCGGGGTATTAACAATTCTAAGAGGTGGGAGATTTAATCCAATGACCAGAATGGTGAAAAAGAACCAGGTTTCCTGGGTGATTTTCTCAGCTCTGCCACTGATTCACTGCTCTCAGGAGATCTTTTATAATGTCCATGTAGTTTTGTTTCTTCACCTTGAAAACTGAAGGAATGATCCCATCTCAAAGGGTGACTGTGTCTTGCAAATAGAAGACAGGATTTTCAAAGGCAGCTTGAAGATTTGGGTGTCCAATCCCTGTTTCATTTGAGCAGGAAAAGACTGTACAGATATTTCAGCAGCTTTGACAGTTTTGGTCATAACATTGGGAAGGTTTTGGATGTTTCTTTTCACATATGTTAAATGGTCTCCAAGACCTGTTAATATGACGTTGCCATCACTACCAAAGGCAACAGCTGGTGTATAACTACGGCTTTGCTCTTGTTCTGCCGCAGCACCATCGATGCCAGAATACGACACGGACTCCCCACTGAATGAGACTGACACTACCATCACTGTGATGCTGAAGCCGGCTCAGTCCCGGGGAGCTCCTGTCAGGTAGGTGTTTTGTCTTCTCTTTTCCCAGTTCTCCCCTCTCCTCCTTCCCCAGGCTTCACTTAACACCTCTCTCTCTCTCTCTCTCTCTCTCTCTCTCTGTCATTCTCAAACACTGACTAAAAGGCCAACTCTGCTGTTGATTCTGCTTTTCACAGACTCCTTTTATAAAAGCCTCAATCTACGTGCCTCCTGCTGGTAACCTCCGGGAGGAATTAACAAGAGCGTTGCACAGGGTTGTTACCCTTTCAGAGTCACTTCAGGTGCACAGTTTCTACAGGCAGTAGAGGAGATAGGGGCAGAAAGCTGCACTGGCACCCATGGAAGAGAGCAAAGACCTTTCAGAAAACACTCCTGGTTGTCCCTGAGCTGGATCCCATTCTTATTGATGAGATACTGAGCTCATAGGATCATTTAGGTTGGAAAAGACCTTTGAGATCATTAAATCCAACCATAAACCTAACACTGCCAAATCCCACTAAACTATCTCCCTAAGTGCCACTCGACTGCAGGTCTCTCCCTGGCTGTGGAAACACGAATTACAGCTTTGCAAGTTGCTCTCTTTCATCTTGGTGAATTTATAGATGGGGAAAGGCACCAGCAGAGATTAACAAACTTCCTTTCTGAGTTGGCACTGCTTTAGCTGCCCCTGGCAGAAGCACCAGTTGCTCATTCATCCTGCTAGTATCCTCAGTGAGATCAAGCAATTGGAATCACAATAAAAATGCTGGGTAGTGCTTTGCAGAGGTATCCAGCAGCTATTACCTCCCTGTAGACTCTTCAGACTTTTACTTCCAGTTTTCACAGGAGCCAATTTTTCCTGTGGGTGTTATTTTAAAGACCCACAGTCCCATCTTTCAACATGACTTGGGTTTCTACACCCCACTGGCAGGTTCATAGTGCTCTGGAAGGTTGTCCCACTAAGTATTCAGGAGCAAATTGCTCAGATGTATACTGCTTGATTTAATGTATCAGTTGCAGGTCCACCCTACATCACAGCTTTCCCCAAAACTCTCAAGTAAAAAGTCTGCTCTTGAAGACTAAGCACCATCCCTTTTCTGGTTTTTCTGAGTAATGCATTTGAAAGTTTCCCCTTCAATCTCTGGTACTCCATATGAGTGAATTTAGGAGCCTATTTTCTGAGTCCTTTAGGGATGTTTTTCTGCTGGAAAAGAACAGTAAAAAAATCCCACAGCTCTATTTTGTTTTATTTCTTTATATGGGGGAACATTCCTGTATCTCGTTTTACCACCTGCTGTCTTAAGAGTGTTGCTATTTTCTCTTTTTATTGAAAAGTCTTGAGGTTTTTTCTTGAAGCCAATTTACTATACTTTAGCTGTGTTCAGTGAATAATGTTTTTCACAGCAAATGCATCTGTTATTAAAAAAAAGGTAGAGATTTTTAGACATTTGCACTCTGCTTTCTTTAATTGCCTTGGAGCCTGTTATACAGACATTTGCAGACAGTGCAATATTTACATGCCACAGCTAAGTGATAAGATTACTTCCTGTTATGAGCCTATTTTGTTGACTTAGAGATGTGTGTATGAAAACCAGAATGGACAGAGGTGACAGGACAAGGTAGAAAGAGGTCACAGGGAGACTTTTAGCTTCTTGTTAACTATGACAGACTCAGAATGGGTGAATACCTTCCTACGTATAACCATATAGACTGTTCTTAGCCAAGCAGGTAGCGTTCCCTCGGAAGCCTCAACAGCAACCAGCAGATTAGAGGAATACCATAACGTGAACTACTTGTGACACTCTGAACACACAAAAATGAGGTGTTTTTGCCTTCTCACTTTATTTTTAACTCAAGCTGAGATCCAACATATCCTCTTTGTTGTTGTCTGAGTAGCTGTTCTGCCTTTTAGGGGGTGTATGTTTTACTTCTCATTCACAAGTAGAGTATTTGCCATTCATTTACATTAAATATGATCAAATTGATTTTCAAAATGCTTTAAAACTCTGATACAAACCTAAATGATTTAAAACACCTCTTGGTCTGATGCCAACCTCTGTTCAGTTACCCAAAGTGTTAATGCAAACACAGTTTTGAGACAAGTGGCTGAAAATCCCTGCACACAGCAGCGAGGTTGCACGGAGGTCACTAGAGGTGATCCCGCATGATGGATCACAGAATCATACAAAATGGTAGAGGTGGGAAGGGACTATTAGATATCATCCAGTCCAGCCTCCCCTGCCAAAGCAGATTTTCCTAGATCAGGTCACACAGGAACACATCCAGGTAGGTTTTGAAGCCCTCCCAAGAAGGAGCCTCAACACCGTCCCTGGGCAGCCTGGGCCAGGACTCCCTCACCTCAACAGGGAAATAGTTTTCCCCTATGTTTAAATCGAACTTTTTGTTTTCCAGCTTCACCCATCACCCCTTGTCCTGTCACTTGAGACAGCAAAAAAAGTGCTGCCCCAGCCTCCTGACACCCACCATGGAGATATTTGTAAATATTAATGAGATCCCTCCTCAGTCTCCTCTTCTCCAGGCTGAACAGCCCCAGGTCCCACAGCCTTTCCTCAGAAGGTAGATGCTCCAGTCCCCTGATCAACTTGGCAGCCCTGCACTGGCCTCTCTCCAACAGTTCTCTGTCCCTTTTGAGCTGAGAAGCCCAGAACTGGACACAGGACTCCAGATGAGGCCTCAGCAGGGCAGAGGAGAGTGGCAGGAGAATATCTCTTGATCTGCTGCCGACATTCTTAAATGCAGCATGCTGGTGGGATGCTGGGTCTCCTGGTCTCTCTTGTCCACGTGACCATACTTTCTAGATCCACTCATTTTGTATGGTGGCCTTTCGTGTCCCAGCTTGCCTGAGGTGGGCCTGAGAAGGTATGTGAAAGAGTCTGCAATAGGTTTTTCCCACATCTTATGAAACCTCTGATATTTGGATATTTCACTATGCAGAAACAGAGCAACCCCTCATCTCATTAACCTGGCAGTTTCTACTCTAAAGTGCTCTGGGTTTCTGTGACAGTCCTCCCAAACTGTGGTGATGAAAAAAGAGAATTAGTGGTTAATCACGATGTTTCCTCTTTCAGAGTGGGGATGGGGAGTTGGAGTACGTTGTGACTGTAAACTAGAATCCACACACAAGATAGTTATGTGGCTTTGTCTTGTGTTGTTTCACTCTGCGGTAGTTTGAGCAGCATATAGATGGAGTGTGGTTTGCAAGAGCATTTTCAGAGTAACACTGTAGAGTATTTAAAAGAAGGTTAATTGTATTTCCATTCATCTGAAATGCAGCTACAACCCATCCAAAGTCACTTTCGACATTAAGACATTTCTGATGTTCCCTTGTGCTCATGATAAAGAACCTGTATGAGGCTGTTTATAAAACTAATAATCATGAAGTCAGCATTGTTAACGATCTCTAGATAACAATGAAGGTGCTTTCATAGGAACTAATAGGGCTAATATAAACTTAGATATTCTTTGATCTGTTTTGTCCTCTTGCCAAAAGAAAGATGAAGCCTCAGTGAGTACACTCTTCCTTGGGGCACAGACATTGCCTTTTTGCATTTATTTCCCATGGTATGACCTGCAGGGCTTGGCTTCATGTTGCCCTTTAAAAAGAAACTTTAGGTGTTCTCATATCAATCTAAAACCTAGGAATGGTGCTGTGATTGATTTGCTGAAGACTGACATTCATCTATAATAGATTCAGAAGAGGAAAGATGAATGCAAGTGTTCTCAATCTTTACTCCTCAATTCTTCCCTGAAAATCTCCAATGTGATTTTGAGGATAATTCTGCCTTTGAATCTGTTATTGTCAGGAGGGCTGAGTCAGTCCTTCATAGATTATTCACATATGACATCTTTAGACCTCTATTTGAGAATTTATATCCCATTGACTGCTTGAAAATGCCACTGTGAGGGATTTTATCTACATGACACGTCATCTGGACTAGTTTTTGTGTGCTGGATATTTGAAAGTCCATCTGGTTTATTAACATGCAGTCAGTTCTATCAATCTCCCTATACTACTATTATGGTGAAAATCAAATTTCCAGAGCATGTATCAGTTTTGAGGATTTCAGGATTTAAATAAATGCTTCCCTTAGGTGTGATTGCCTTGTCAGTATGCTGTTATGTGTATTGGAGCTGTAGGACACTGTAGAAGGACATTAGAGAAGAGTCTGCAATTATTTTTGGGGAGGAGTCAGGCAATGGAGAACTTTTGTTTCTTGGAAAAAAAGATGGATTTGATCTCCCTTTCTTTCTGCAGTTCATAGAAGTGTATCAGTAAATAATCTATGATGTTCTTTTGTGTGTCTGCCAGCACGCAGGTACAGGACAGTCTTTAAGCACTTGACCCTTGTACTGTGCTGGAGTACAATACTGTTAGAACAAAGATATCAATCTTTACACTTGCCTTTATGCATGTTAATGTTTTTGTGGGGGGAAATGTATGTATTTTCTATCTCTTGTAGTGTAAGTAGGATGTGAAAGTCATGCTGGAAAAGTATATTCAAGCAAGAGTCATTTCTTGTTTATGCATGCAGTGGTCAGACACTTGTCACTGCTTTGGTGAGGAAGGATGGGTTAGTTTGTTAATGTACTTCTTAAAGGAAATAAGTCTAAATAGGAGAATGGGAACTTCAGTATTTTAAATACATTTAGAAGTCCTGAAGAAAGGTGAAACAAATACTTTCTTATCAACTGCCAGCGAGTTGATTAATTTATATGGACCAAGCCTCATGTTACTCTTGAGCATTACCATCTGAATCTTGGTCACCTGAGCATGAAATAAAGGAAATGTTGTTGCTCCACATGATGCTAAACAAATGAAGAGAAAAGAGCTGTAGTGTTATTTAACAGAATACCTAGGAACAGTGGGGGTTTCTCTGGTTTTATGCTCAGGCTATTCTCCAATCAAACAATCCCATGTGGTGTGTGTACTTGTGTATTCCTGCATTGAATCAATAACAAGTGAAAATTTCCTGTGACAATGGGAAGTAATATTGCTTCCATTTGATATCAGAGAACTGAAATCCTTTGACTAGATAAAACTTGTCTTCTGTTTCGGTCTGCAAAAAAATCAGTAGAAACTGAGAATCTTTGGAGCCATAGACTGTAACTTCAATCTCCAGATAATTTCAACTTGTTCTCTTGATTTCAGACATCATTTGTCCTCCTCCTTTCCTATATCCCTCTCCCCAGCATCCTTGTTTTGGTTTTGGCTTTCATACACAGTAGTTGTTTCCATCCTTACGAAGGGGAGGTTTTCAAGCCTAGTGACCTTGATTGGTGGAGGAGGGAAGAAGGAGATGAGAAACTATAACCTTGCAAAACTTGGTGGGCTTTTTGTTTCATTGCACAGGTGGTGGCTTTGGTGCCTAGAGCTCCGTAGCTGTGTAGGGAGCAACGCTCTTCAACTCACTGCTTCGTAACTTCCTAGTGGCATCACGTGAGCTGGCTTCAGACATTTGTGTTGATAATTAATTTCATTACTGCCAAGAAAGGGTGGCAATTTCTTGTTCATAAAACTCCCACACAGCCAACCTTGTGTTTGAAAATGAAGACTGGAGTCAAGGATCAGCGAAACGATAAAAAAGGTCCCAGTGTTGAAAGCAATGGGAGGTGTATAACAAATTATCATGCCCTTGGTAATTTGGAAAGTTCAGTTGCCTTGATAGGCATGTTATAAATACCTGGGAAATAAAACTCAGTGTCTGCTTCTTCTAAACTCCTGTTGAAATGGGTGCATCACGTGACGGGGCTGATTGAATACAGGGCAAACAGTCATCACATTAGATCTTTTAATTTCGTGGTATCTAATGAGGAATGAGGTTATCAATCTAGGCTTGCAATATTATAAGCTTAATTATCTGTATTAATTAACATCTCTTATAATATACCTCAGGGATATTGTTCTCAAATCATTCAAGCTAGCTTTCTCCTGCATGGCATTCTGCCTTTAATTTAGGCAAGAGTTTGAAGGTAAATGAGTGAGTATCTTTCCTCTTAAAGATAAATCAGTTTTTCTTTATCTATGTGTGAATGTGAGAGGAGAAAATAAAAAGATAATTTGAGTGAGAGGCATGGAATAATGGCAGCTGTGTAGATCAGCAGGAAGCTTTATTCTAGCAGAAAGGAACAGAATGGAGTTGCATAGTAAGGATTAGCAGGCTTGATCTCATCAGTGTATCTAAACCTTGATGGCCTGACCAGAGCACTGCAAGCCTCAGCACGCACTTCCATTTCAGCTGCAGTGGGTGAATGGTGGGTTTAGCTGATACATAAGGGCTTCAGTGGTACTCGAGGTTACTCTGGTTCAGAGAAGTGCTTTTCCTGCTGTATGAGAAGAGAAGCATAATAGAAATAGAGGGATGCATCAGCATGCCAGATGACAGCTATCAGGAAGGAATATTTAGTCTTTTACGTAGCATGGCATAATGAGTTGAAGGGATGTTTCAAGGTTTTTTTAGTTCCCCCTGCAGAATCAGGTGTTGGCCCTAAAAAACCAAGGATAAGGGGCATTTTAGGTCCTTTGTCTCATCTGGAACAGGAAATTGATTTTCTTCCTGGATCAGCATACTATCCATCTGAGAATACCATCCCTTAAAAGATCATAAAACTGCCTTTGCCCATTTATCAGCCATCAGGAACACAGCACTTCTCTGAGCCTGGATGACCTGTTCTGTCTTAGCAACTGTTCTGCAGAGAGCTTTGGCAGCAGACAGAAATGGGACAGGAAAGCCATCAAATTGGCATATATTTTAATGATACTATTTTAACAATCAAATTACACATAGAGCCAATTCTTTGGTGTCAAGCAGCATTTTTATCAGCTCTGCAGAGCTACCACTTCTTAGGTTTGTGAAGGCCGGAGGTTGCTGAGCGGAGGAGTGAGCAGTTTTGCATAAATCTTTAATGCTGACCATGGAAACTGTCAGATTAAATTCCAGCAATCAAAAGGTTAATGAAGTCTGAACTTTAAGCTGAGAATCACAAATTGATGGCCATTTTCTCATGTCAAGCTGTCAACCAGTAAGATGAAGGAATGGGAGAAAATACCCATGGGTGCTTGTTTGAAGGTTTCTTTTTCCAAGATGTTTCTTTGCTTCACAGCTTCCAGAGCCAATATGCCCCTTCCTTGTTATCACAGAATAAAAGGATAATAGCTAACCACAGAAAAGATTTTAGAAGCTGGAAACTCTGAATTTCTGGAGGCATCCTGCCAAGCCTTCTTTTGCCAGTGAGAGCCCTTTGGATCAGAGCTTTCAATGAACTGAGCCTGACCACAGCTATGCAGGGTCAGAGCAGCCCCCAAGAAGGAGCTTGACTCTTTTTTTGGAGACCACAGAGGGTGACTTACCTAATTGAAGCAGCTCCTTAAGGTACTTAAAATGAGATGGGATGAGTCTGGGCACAAGTCCCTGGCAGATGTCCACCCCTTGGAAGAAGTGCACAAGCTTGATCCAGCCAGCAGACCTTTTGCTTGGAGTGGAAACGAGGAGTTCAGAGGGCAAGTGAGCTCTTTCCTGTTGCATTTCTCTCAGGACCCAGAAATGCAATGAAAGGAAGGATGACTAAGCTCTGCTTTGCTGTTGCAGACTAAGGCATTTCAGGATTTAATTATACTACAGGTATATAAATTCCGGAACCATGTTAATGCTCCCGTGATTAAAATTATAGAGGCCTTAATTGAAAAAGCATAAACTGAATTGGAGAATTCCTAATTATAGTTTGCTTTGAGGTGTTAATTTCCTCCATAATGAATGCATAATTTCTTGGAACTAGAAAAGGGAGTTGCTGCACCAGTGCGTGGGCTGCAGATGGAATGAAGGGATTCTCATAAATGCATCCAGACAATTCAGAAGAATGAACCTCTGCAGCCATGATGCTGTTTGGCCTCTCTACTATTTCACTTCTCCTTGTACAGCTCTTTTCCAAAGCGAAAGGCAGGCCTAGGAGATGGGGAGGGATTTGCTTGCTGTGCAAAAGGAAGGGGAAATTAGGACCTGGTTTAATTAAAAGTAGGCACAGTTCAAAAAAGAAAGGCAAGGAGAGAGGGAGAGCAGAAAGGTCAAACAGCAAAACAGAAGAGGAGTCAATGCCAACTTCCCTTGTTGCACACCTTCACAGATCCCTAAGTAACTTCAGAAGCTGATGTTGATGCAGATTAAGAGGTTTTTTTCTGCCAAAGGATGCATCCTATATGTAATGTTTTCTCTTGTATTAAAAACTATGCTTAGTTTTCAAGGGAGTTGGTGAATCATGGGATAATCAGATATAACATCTTATTGTTTAAATCTGCAACATTCCCACTGTGCTGGTGATGAGAGGTGTTTACAGGTGATGACAGACTAGCTGTGAGTTGTTGCAGAGGAGTCCTTGCCCTTGGGACTTTACTGCTCCCCCTTCTCCATCCTCAGTTTTCTCCCATTCTGGGGCAGGAGGTGTTGTAGTGAAGGTCCAGTTTCAGACCTCTCCATGGTGTCATGATCATTTTGCACATTCTGAAGAACACAAAGGACCCAGAATATGTGGAAAGAATCTGGCTGATACTCCTGCAGCTTCAGGTGCTGAAAACCTGTATCACCCTTACCTAGGAAATCTTATCTTTTCTGTTGTGTATTGATAGTGTAACTGCGAGTGGATTATTACCTGACCAAAGAGGCCCTTGTCTAGCAATGACATTTCTCTTGAGGTTAGAAAC
This sequence comes from Urocolius indicus, assembly GCA_013401255.1. Classification (NCBI taxonomy): domain Eukaryota; kingdom Metazoa; phylum Chordata; class Aves; order Coliiformes; family Coliidae; genus Urocolius; species Urocolius indicus. The sequence goes on from WBNH01008549.1 coordinate 29,260, forward strand.
AGATCAGGTTCCCCCTTTTTGTCTGGTGTTTTTCTTAGCCTTTTAGTTTTAAAAGAAACCAAACACACACCAAACCAACTAAATACGTTTCCAGTGTTCTCTCTTAACAAAGACATTGAATTTGTATGTGCAGCTTTTCCCTCCACAGGCTGGTAGCTGTGGTTGTGGAAAATCATAGAATGACATCATAGAAAAGAGAGAGAAACCTTTGAGATCCAAACTACATCATTTCTGCATCCAAATGGGCCTAATTTCATGGCAGCCAGTGGAAATACCCAAATTGATTCTGACAGAGAATATATACAAATGTACCCATCCCCTTGTCCAGGCTGCTGCTTCTATGAAGGACATGGCAGAAGGTATTGGATAGTCCCAGTAAGGGTGTGCCATAGTCTCTCCTTGTCCTACAGGTTGTTCAAGACCCACTTTAGCTTTTTTTACCCTTGAGACTTCCTCCTGGTCTTAAGCCAGTGATTGCTGAGGCTGATGACAGGACCTGAGTCAGAGATGCCTGGTTAGTGCTAAGCAACATTAACAAAAACAGGGGTTGGGGTATTTTTTTTTGAAGATCAAACAGATGGCAGGTGGCTCAGGAGGGGAAAAACACCTCCATAGCCACCAACATTAGGTCCTGTTGCAGTGAAAGCTGTGTCTGTCTGCACTCATTATCTTTAATCTGCCAGCACAAAATAACATTGAACCAGAGAGATAGGGACTGGGCTGGTTCCACTGAGAAACAGCAGCTATTAAGTCTAATCTGTGTTGCAAGGCAGGTCAGGCTTATGGAGATGGTAGAGATAATGGAGCACAGAGCTTTGAAATGCCCTCTGGTTCTTTAGTTTTTTGCTATTTCTTTTTTTTTTTTATGAAAAGAATTATTCTCAGGAAGATTAAATTGAGAGAGTTTAAAGCATTTGAAAGAATGATGCATATGTAACACAAGTGAATAGATGCAGCAGCCGTGTTCTCATGGTCTAGAGATGGAAAAGTGGTGTTTTGGTGAATGCAGACAGCATCTTTGATTAGACCAAATGATAATCGCTTAAAATGGGCTTTTAAGCACGCAAATCCTTTTGGTCAGTAAGCACAGACTGTCAATACAGTTGTCTTTTTTGACAGCTGCTTTGTGCATGTTGTCTATGACTATTGGCTCTGCTCAGACACAATGGTGATGATTTGACTCCCTCAGAACTGTGTGGGAATATCTGCACTTGTAGATTCCTTTCAGTGGCAATTCTCCCTTGGACAGATGTGGTCATGAGTTGCTGAGAGAAAAGCAGTGGTGAGTGGAACGTTGTGAGGTTGGAAGCACTGATTTTAATCTGTGCATTTCTGTTTCAATTCACATCACACATAGGTGTACCTGCACAGGTATTCAGGTGCAGTTTGTGTGGTGCACTTATAAGAAAGAGACAGTCTACAGAATACCTCTCTTCTTGTGTACTGTCTGCTCCTCCATTTCCACAGTTCACACCTCAAGCAATGCCTAGAAGGAGCTTTTGAAAGTTTATTTTGCCTTTTTGAAAGACTTTGTAGGATTAGCATGTGTTCAGGCTGGAAGCTCCAGATTCCATTAGACAGGGCATGTTGTCTGGTGGATGGACATTGAGCAACAATGTGGGGACTTGTTTCCACACAACTGATACTGTGTGATCACAGAATCACAGAATGATAGGGGTTGGAAGGGCCCTGCAGAGCTCCTCCAGCCCAACCGTCTGCCAAAGCAGATTTTCCTAGATCAGGTCACACAGGAACACATCCAGGTAGGTTTTGAAGCCCTCCCAAGAAGGAGCCTCGACACCGTCCCTGGGCAGCCTGGGCCAGGACTCCCTCACCTCAGCACCAAAAGACTTCGTGTTTAAGTGGAACTTTTTGTGTTTCAGCTTTTGTCCATCACCCCTTGTCCTGTCACTTGAGACAACAGAAAAAAGTGCTGCACCATCCTCTTGACATAAACCTTTTCAATGCTTGTAAGTGTTGATGAGATCCCCCCTCAGCCTTCTCTTCTCCAGGCTGAACAACCCCAGGTCCTGCAGCCTTTCCTCCTCATACACATGTTCCATCCCTTCAGCATCTTGGTGTCCCTGCACTGGCCTCTGTCCAGCAGTTCCCTGTCCCTCTTGAACTGAGGAGCCGAGAGCTGGACACTAGACTAGACTCCAGACACAGGGCAAGTCCCTCATTTCACCACTTCTGTGGCCACTGTTTATACCTCTGCAATGGTGCAGTAATTACGATTTTACCTCAGAGGTGTGTGAGGATAAAAGCCTACCCACCTAGGGTCTGAGGCCAAGTGACATTACGTTTGATATTACATTGTCACTTCTTTTTACCAAATAAAAACCCCAAATCAAAGCCCAAAACTGCCTGCTGCTTTCTAATAGATGTTTCATTTTTAGTCACTTGTAGGAATTTTATGTGATGCTGCAGTATAACTGTAAAGACATTTCAGGCAAAGTATTCTGGCCAAAGAGACTGATACAATGATGCTGGCAGGATGCTTTTCTACAAATACAAATAATTTAGGGTGAGGGTTCTTTTGCCTTTTGTTTTTTAAGCTTGGCATGATGCACAATCCCTTCAGTAGATACCACCGCCTGTCCTACAGGTAGCTCACCCCAGCTCCTGGTACCAACTGGGGAGAAAATGAGACTATATATCTTCTCTATACAGGGACCATACAGTCTTTAAACTTCCTCACTTTTCCTAGAGCCCATTTCAACCACTATAGAAATTTAACAAAGCTTGAAATGTTAGCGATGAAAGAACGCCCATGTGAAAACTCTGACTCCAAATAGTGTTACCCAAGTGTGAAATTGCTACCCTTTGTTTCATGAATTTCAAGGTAGAACATGCTTTGATAGTAAATCCAGACTACTACTGAGCTGAATGTGAGAGTAGAAGAAAATGTGAAGACATTCACATTTAGCAGCCTTCTTGATGAAATGAGTTACTTTATAGTGGGCTCTGTCTCAGCAGGTTTTTTTTCTCATAGCAGTGGCAATAATTACTCTCTCTTCTTTCTCTGCCATTCTTCCAAATTTGGCTGAATTTGGATGTTTTGTTGGTATTCTTCAACTTCAGTGAATGTAGTAGAAGAGTTGTTTCATTCAAAGGAACGTTAAAAGAACATGCAAAAATAGCTTCCAAATGAATGCTCTGGTGTGAATAACTTTGCTCTGTGAGAGACTATTTCCTTCAGTAGCTTCACTATTATGAGCTTTATTTTTGTGAATGCTTTGCAGATGTGAGCAAGCTGATTGATGATAGTGCAGCCCAATGTTCATAATGGGCTGGTTTTCAAGTTTTTGAAATCATAGAAATCATAGAATGGTGGGGGTTGGAAGGGACCTCCAGAGATATCATCCAGTCTAGCCCCCCTGCCAAAGCAAGTTCACCTAGATCAGGTCACACAGGAACATGTCCAGGTGGGTCTTGAAGACCTCCAAGGAAGAAGCCTTTACAACCCCTCAGGCAGCCTGTTCCACTGTTCCTTCACCCTTAAAGAGTTTTTTTCTTATATTTAAATGGAACTCTTTGTGTTCCAGCTTCATCCCATCACCCCTTATCCTGTTGATAGCTACAACAGAAAAAAAGGCTGCCCCAACCTCCTGATACACACCATTGAGATATTTGTAACTATTAATGAGCTCCCACCTCAGTCTCTTCCAGACTAAACAGCCCTAGGTCCCACAGCCTTTTCTCATAAGGAAGATGCTCCAGTCCCCTGATCATCTTGGTGTCCCTGCACTGGCCTCTCTCCAGCAGTTCCCTGTCCCTCTTGAGCTGAGAAGCCCAGAACTGGACACAAGATTCCAGATGAGGCCTCAGCAGGACAGAGGAGAGGGGGAGCAGAATCTCCCTGGACCTTCTGCCCACACTCTTCTTGATGTATCCCAGGCTGCCGTTGGCCTCTTGCCCATGAGGGCACATTGCTGGCTCATGTTCAGTTTATTATCACTCAGCACTCCCAGATCTCTTTCTGCAGAGCTGCTCTCCAGCAGTTCGACCCCCAGCCTGTGCTGGTGCATGGGGTTGTTCCTTCCCAGCTGCGGGATTCTGCACTTGTCTTTGTTGAACCTCAGGAGGTTCTTCTCTGCCCAATAATATATTATGATAACCAAGCAGATTCCAGAACAGATTCCTCTCCTGTTTTTTGCATGAAGATGTTTATTGAAAGGTAACCTCAACTTCAGCATATTGTATTCTGCATGGAGCTGCTCCAGAGTGTAATGGGACTAGTAGCAATCCTTAATTGATTGTAATGGTTTTCAGATTAGATCTTAAATAGACAGAAAATTGCAGAATGGCTGGGTCCTGTATGTACATCCTAGCTGGCTGTGGAACTCAGTTCATTATGTTTTTGAGATTAGTTTCAGAGCTTCTGATTAAAGGTGCTATTGAAGACATTAAGGGTGATGTTTTAGAACATGGGAGGTAGGCAACTCAATTCTGAACAAGGAAAGAATTTTTCCCACTGTTGAGGTGAGGGAGCACTGGCAGGGGCTGTCCAGATGGGCTGTGGAGGCTCCTTCTCTGGGGACATTCCAACCCAGCTGGACGTGTTCCTATGTGACCTGCTCTAGGTGGTGCTGCTCTGGCAGGGGGATTGCACTGGTTGAGCTTTTGAGGTCCCTTCCAACCCTTCAGATTCTGTGAATATGTTGCCACTTCTTTGAACCCAGGAAACTTTATGAACTCGGAAACTGTTGTGGAGTTGGTTCTGAAGGCTTGAATATTTGATTACAGGAGGAGCCTGGTGAGGAAACATTCACCCTTAGAGCCAAGGGAAAGCAGTGCTGTGTTTGCTCAGAGGAGCAGATCTCAGGCTCAAGCTTTATGGCACTTATCCACTTAGTTCTTTTAAACTTCAGAATTTCTGTTACATGGGTCTTTTTTAGTGTTGAGTGTTTAGAGTTGGGTNAGGACAGAGGAGAGGGGGAGCAGAATCTCCCTGGACCTTCTGCCCACACTCTTCTTGATGTATCCCAGGCTGCCGTTGGCCTCTTGCCCATGAGGGCACATTGCTGGCTCATGTTCAGTTTATTATCACTCAGCACTCCCAGATCTCTTTCTGCAGAGCTGCTCTCCAGCAGTTCGACCCCCAGCCTGTGCTGGTGCATGGGGTTGTTCCTTCCCAGCTGCGGGATTCTGCACTTGTCTTTGTTGAACCTCAGGAGGTTCTTCTCTGCCCAATAATATATTATGATAACCAAGCAGATTCCAGAACAGATTCCTCTCCTGTTTTTTGCATGAAGATGTTTATTGAAAGGTAACCTCAACTTCAGCATATTGTATTCTGCATGGAGCTGCTCCAGAGTGTAATGGGACTAGTAGCAATCCTTAATTGATTGTAATGGTTTTCAGATTAGATCTTAAATAGACAGAAAATTGCAGAATGGCTGGGTCCTGTATGTACATCCTAGCTGGCTGTGGAACTCAGTTCATTATGTTTTTGAGATTAGTTTCAGAGCTTCTGATTAAAGGTGCTATTGAAGACATTAAGGGTGATGTTTTAGAACATGGGAGGTAGGCAACTCAATTCTGAACAAGGAAGGAATTTTTCCCACTGTTGAGGTGAGGGAGCACTGGCAGGGGCTGTCCAGATGGGCTGTGGAGGCTCCTTCTCTGGGGACATTCCAACCCAGCTGGACGTGTTCCTATGTGACCTGCTCTAGGTGGTGCTGCTCTGGCAGGGGGATTGCACTGGTTGAGCTTTTGAGGTCCCTTCCAACCCTTCAGATTCTGTGAATATGTTGCCACTTCTTTGAACCCAGGAAACTTTATGAACTCGGAAACTGTTGTGGAGTTGGTTCTGAAGGCTTGAATATTTGATTACAGGAGGAGCCTGGTGAGGAAACATTCACCCTTAGAGCCAAGGGAAAGCAGTGCTGTGTTTGCTCAGAGGAGCAGATCTCAGGCTCAAGCTTTATGGCACTTATCCACTTAGTTCTTTTAAACTTCAGAATTTCTGTTACATGGGTCTTTTTTAGTGTTGAGTGTTTAGAGTTGGGTTTTCAGTTGAATTTTGTACAAAATCTTTTCTATTCAAGTTCTTGGGAGGGCTGGAGGCCCACTGTAAGAAGGATCTCATTTACTGTTTAATTTCACAGTTATTTAGAGTAAGCTCTGTAGAGTACTGATAGATTTTTATAGGATATTGCTGTCTTCCATCCCTATTTCTATTCCCTCACATTTCCTATGGTTTTATTTCTCACAGTCTACCCCCTAGAACTCAGGCTTTTGTTTAGATACCTTTAAGAATGATAAAACGAATATGTTGATGCTATTTTTCTGACTCTATTTGCATCACACTGACCATGAAACAGGCATGTGGACATTCAGTAGCTAATCTGAATTCTGAATGGGTCAGGCAGCACATCAAACCTTCTCCCATTCCAGTCTCCTGGGAGATGGCTCCATATTGTGAGAATAAAGGCAATGAATATTTATGGCTATATACATATAGCTTAGATTAGCTCAACAAAATGTAATGGGATCTCAAGTTAAGTGGAAAACCAGATGATTAAAAAAAGCTGATGTTTATCTGTAGCCTAGATTCTGCCACTTTAAAAATGGCCTCTTACCAAAAAAAAAAAAAAAAAAAAAACCACCTCAAAATTGTCTGACTGATGCCAGGACTGCCATGTTGAAATAACATCCAGAGAAACTGCTCTGACAGTGTATTTCCAGTGAACATTTCCAATGGGCAGAGCTGGTGTTGGACTACTGAAGTTGGTTCTGATTTCTGTAGTTTGCTTCAGAGCTCTGCAGTCAGAAAGCAGCAATTGCTATCTGGGGCCTCTGTGATTCCTAGCGAGGGTATGAACCAGTGTTGCTGACAGTGCTCTCCTGGTCTTCAGTGCATGCTTCTTAGAAACATTTGCATTATAAATAAGAGAAAAGAAGCTGAATTGGTTGTTTGCCCCTCTAATTATTGTAACTTTGTCTCTGTTGAGTATGTACCCAGTGCCCTTTATTCACCTCTATACAGCATTAACTCTTGTGGATTGGTCAGATTGGTTTTGTTTCTCTCTTTTTTTGAATGGCCTGTTCAGAAGTGCTGAATCTGTTAATTCCAATGAATAGGTGCAACAATGGAAATTCAATGCCCATCTCCATACTGGCTGATACATCCCACATGTCTTCAGTCTGAGATGACAGAAATATTGGAAGATGCAAATCTTCATCCTTTCTCATCCTTTTCCAATCCACGTCTTTTGCCCCCTATTTTGTCCTTCATTCTTTCAATTAAGATAGAAATCAATAAGGAAACCACTACCCTTTGGTACTGTCTTCTTTCCTGTGGCTTATCAAACAGTTATTCTGCAAGTAATGTGCTCATTTGAGCTACAGACAAGAAGTTTCTGTTCCCTGGAAGGTGAACTACAAAACCTGGTCACAGTAGCCTGCTAAAAAATGCACCACAAGACCAAGCTGGAGTAATTGCCACCTTTTTTTTTAGTTCCACAGGAGAAAAGATAATTGGAGATAAAATATGACTGATCATACATTTATGTCTTAAATATTAAAATTAAATGAAAACATATTGAATCTTTATATGATACAGTTAAGAAAATCCAGTATGAAAATTGGTCCAGAGGGAGTGCTGAGCTGCAGAAGCATTGTTTCTTTTAAGCTTTAATAAGTTAGGTGAGGGGATCACTGTAAGGTTACAAAGAAAAGTTCCTTTTCATACCTTACCATTATCAGGGTTATATGGTGGAGATTTCCCCTCGTTGATAAGTTCCATGTCAGGATACTAAAGTGGAAATGTTGAATGCTGTATGGAAAGCCCTGACTCAGCTTTTCCTCACCACATTCATACACATCTGACATCCGAAAACTTGAATCTGGTCTAAATACATGGCTAGATTTGTGGACAAGCACTTCCTCAATCCAGCCTCAAATTGTGCTGCAAGCAGCACAAAAAGAAATCAACAGCAGGGGAAGGAGAAGTCTGACAGTGCTCAGTGAGATCTCAGTGGCACAGAAATGGGCTGTGATTTGGGATGTTGATTATCTGTACTTGTGCTTCCACACTGAATAGAGAACTCACCATTTAAAAGATTATCTTGTAGATGATGATAAGAGCACATTTTCTTCCTGTGCAGACAACATTTGTGCTGTGATGACCATTAATGGCTGGTGCTTTTATCGGTGATTTAGAACGGAGCCGTCAAAAACTTTAAGAAGCTTCTATTAAAGTAACATGGATTTATCTGTCTAAGACCTGGGAAATTTATCAAGGAACCCAGTTCTGGCCTCCTTTTCTAATAAGACTGTGCAACTGCACAACAAGGCAGTCAGCTCCCCAGCCTTTGAGGAAGGCAGGCAGTTGGTTAGTGGCCCAGATTTGAGAATCCCTAGAGAGCTCTCTGGAGAGAAGAGCTTGTGCATGTTTGGAAACTAGTAATTTCCTGTTATTTCTGGGGACTGCAGTGAGGTGGAGTAACACTAGGAACACAAGATCCCTGCTTCTGATGCACCATGTACAGGTGTGGATTTATTTGCAGTGGCTGAATATTAAAAACTCCAATGTGTGGTTAGTTTGACTGTATCCTCTTTCACTTCACTTGTGCTGTTCTGTAGTGCTGAGAGTTTTAATGCTCTGCTTTTGTTATCTCTTTTAATATAACTTCAATGTATGAGACTGAAACTTTCTTTTCTGGGCATTTGCAACTGAGGTTTCAATTCCTGCTATGAAAGCAGCAGTAGCTGATAGTGGCTGGAAGCAGCAGCTTTGCAGCTTTCCTGGGAGAGTCCCAGGAAATCCATGTTACTGCCTACTTAGTAGCCAGAATAGGGGCTATTAGAATAGTTTGGATATCTCCTCCTCATTTCCATTGCCTGCTTTGGTGGGTCTTCCCTTCCTTCTAGCACTTGCTTTTGGGAAACTACTCCTCCTTTCCCTTAGTTGTAATCACACTGCTGTGTGATCATCACTTGCAACAAGTTGCAAAGGGTTGCCCCTGCTCAAAACCAAAACAGAGAAGTGGTTGCAGCTGAAATGCTTTTGCAGGCCAAAAAGGAATAGCGAGCTCAAGTTTATTTTGAATTATTTTCTGACCACAGTCTTGGAGGTCATAATGTATCAGGGAAACTTCTGAGCTAAGTGAATTGCTTGCACTCTTTTGAGAATTGCTGTAGTAACCAGATGGTTCTGCCAAACTTTAGGATGGGTAGTTGCATGCTGACTACTCCTAATTCCCATGGGAATTTTGTTTGGATGTAGGATCATGGGTTTTTTTGTGCAATGAAAAGACAAACAATCATGAGAGCATCTTAAGGCTGATGGTAGTGGGTGCGGAAGAACTCGAGGTACCTCGCAGCACTCCACTAGTTAATGCAGAACTTGATCTCTGATAGTGCCCTAAAGGAAATCAGGAAAATTCTTCTTCTAGGTAAAAACAAAACACAGGAAAAAGAGCATAACCTGAAAAACAGAGATCCAGCAGAAAATAAGGGAGAGTGAGGCTGTATGGATTTGTGCAGTAGCTAGGGGTGAACTGTGAATACTGTACTTCTGGGAGGGTGTGGGCAGATCAAAATACTGGGATTAAAATATCAGAAAGCAAGATGCAGAGTAATCATTTGCTAAGGAAAATATTTCACAGAGTGATAATCTTCAGTCCAGAGCATAATCATTTAAATCAACCATGCCCTTGGCCACTACCAAATTACTGAGGCTCAGAGAAGAGTGTGAGGTCAAAGGATGATGGTCACTAGGTCAAGCAGATAAAGCACATGGAGATGAAGATGCTGTGTCAGTTGGGGCACAAAAGGAAAAAATGCCAAGAGAGCAGTCAGCCACTCATCCAAAGTTTCCCTAGAGCAGATTTTTTAGAGGGACCAATGATGGCAGCTCCAGCTTAGATACTTGTTTCATAGAAAAGGAGCAATGTTTGGGCAGGAGATTAAGGGAGGGTTTATCTTTAACAGCATGTTACATTTCAGTTGAATGCTCATAAATGTACAATTGTGCTTCCAAAAACTCCTCCATTTATTCCTAAAGAATAAACATTAAGAGTAAAATTTCAGGTCATTAAAAGAGGGAGTTATCCCCATGAAAGGAGAAAGTGAGTTAATCACAAAATAGGGATAGAATCCTAGAATCATGGAATCTTTTCAGCTGTAAGAGACCTTTCAGCTCATGGAGTGCAGCCTTTGTCCCAGCCCTATCAACCACGAGACTATTTCCCTCAATGCAACACCCACCCAGTTTTGAAAACCCTCCAGGGACGGTGATTCCAGCAGCTCCCTGGGCAGCTGTTCCAATGCCTTACAACCCTGTCAGCAAAGAAATTCCTCCTCAAATCCAATTTGAGCCTCCCATGGCACAACTTGAGGCCATTTCCTCTTGTTCTATTGCTTGTTACTAGGGAGAACAGGCTGACCCCCACCTTGCTACAGCTTCCTTTCGGGAAGCTGCAGAGAGAAGGTCTCCCCTGAGCTGCCTTTTCTCCGCCCCAGATCCCTCAGCTGTTCCTCAGATGAGATGCGCTCCAAATTCTTTCCTAGCTTGGTAGCCCAGCTCTGGATCCTCTCCAGCACCTCCATATCCTTCTTGTAGAGATGGATCCAAAACTGGACACAGTATTGGAGGTGCAGCCTCACCAAAGCCGAGTCCAGGGGAATGATCACCTGCCTGCTCCTGCTGACAACACTGTTCCTGATACAGCCCAGGATGCCCTTGGCCTTCTTGGCCACCTGGGCCCACTGCTGGCTCAAATGTGAAAATGTGAAGGCAGACAGGCTGAAGAGTATCTGTTTGTAGGTGCTGTGTACATCAGAACTCGTGCTTGTGATCAAAGAATAGATATGGTCCCTATAGTGATGGAGCATATCCATTAGAATCATCAAGGGAGAAACTGAGAATGTTTTCAAAGGTAAATAAGTTGTGTAACGATTAGGGAAAGAGCTCCATTATCTGGAAATTCATATCCCTGGGAACTTTCCCTTTTCTGTAGACAGACAAGTGTATAGACTCATTGCTTGCAAGTGGGATAAATAACCAAGAGAATGAGCATCACCCTCTGGGTGCTGAAAGGATAGGGAGTGGGAGCGCTTGGCCTCTGTGTAGGCTGAAAGGAGATGAATATGTATTGATATGTATATATTTATGGGTATACTATAAAGGAAGGATTTTCTATATCCAGGAAATACATGTGTTTGGAGTTGGATAAAGTAGAAACCATGAAGGCATGTGGCAAATAGCCCATAAAAATGTCAGCAGCAATTTCGCACATTGCTGACAACCCAAGTGACAAACTTTCCTAGTGCTGCAGATTATTATTGCCAGAGAGAAGGGTCAGAATAAGAATGTGCAGATAGTCTGATAGTAAACAGAATCCAAAATGACAGGCTGAAAGTTTCTACTGCTAAGCTGAGGAGAGAGTTTAGATTAAACAAGCTTCTCTTCCAGTTCTCAGCACACCCTCAGTGGCAATAGAATCATAGCATGATAGTATTGCGGGGAAACCCATGTGTCTTCTTAAAAATTATAAAATAGGTATCAGAGAAGGTCTGAAATATTTTATTAAAGCCTGTAGAATTGAGGAAAGCTTTCCAAACTGCTGATAGGACATCATGAAAGACTGCAGTCTGTGTGTCTGATGGGTGCTCCTGCTGCGTTAGCAAACCCTGGTAGCAGCCTGTGCAAGGACAACTTCAGGACTGAGTAATTCACAAACTGGTCATTCTTGTTAAGATCAGGTGGTTTTGCGTCTGTCAGTGGAAGACAAATGATTTCCAAGCAGTTCACTGCCCATCTCATTGTTATCAGTGAACATTCCAGGTACCCCCAGACCCGAAGTAACAGTGAATTCAAAAGCACGAGCTGGGTTTTTGTTCACTCCTGCATGCTCAAGATGACAGAACTTCCCTTCCCACAGAAGCATTGATGAGCTATTGCTCTGCTAAAAATCTTTCAGACCAATCTTTCTGCAACAATAAGCCTGTGACAGCTGGGAGAATGGTACACTGCTGCTTGTTTCCAATCTTTTAATCGATCTCCCCTGTCTGACTAAACAAAGGACCAGTCTCAGGCAGACAGGTGAGGGCAGCACATGTGAATATCCTGACAAAAAGGAAAATGACTGCAGCAGTATCTTTCTTTGTCAAATGGGTGAACAATATTAAGCAGACAGTAAACCTGCCTCAGCTGTAGCTGCATAGAACTTAAGGGCTTTGTTAAATGCCTGAGGGGGGAGGAAAAAAGAAAGCAAGTAGAATACATTTAAATGCCTTGCAACCTCTTTGAGCCAGAAATAGTAAGCTAGACATAACAAGATTGCTACTACATAGAGACCAGAAGCTTATCAGGAATCAAAAAGGATTAACATTTCATATAGTTGTAAGGAATGTGAAGACTTGTTGTTTCTTGAAATGAAAGAGAATTGGGAGAACCATAAACCCACCTGCTCAGTCTATAAGCCAGCCCTGTAATGATGGAAGGTAGGAGGAAACTTGCCATCAGGAATTGAAACATCAGAGAACTCTGTGGCTCAGGATATATCCCAAAAAGTGATGAGAGAGAGGGCAAAAAAAACTTATGTTCTTATAAAGTCAGAGAATCCTTTTGATCTAAATTGGATCTTGTACCCTGAAACTATTTCATAAGGGCTATGACATCATTGCCCCCTGCCAACACTCTCCTCTACCATATCTGCCATTTGGCCCAAGCATTTGTACACATTTCAGCTTGGTGACATCTGTTTTCTGTTATTCAGCACATTAAAAATTCATTATAGACTTCATTATTTGTTGCTCCTTTTCCCAAAGAGTGACATCGTTGAAATCTCTTCTGACTTTCACCGAGGTCTATCTGGATTAACTCAATTAACATCTTGCCCACAGTGGCTGCTGCCACTCTTACTGGAGTGCCAAGAACTGTGGTTGCTGTGCTGCCCTAGCTGTGCATTTCTTACTTTGTCTTCCTCTTTTATCTGTTATTGTTGGAAACCTTCTTGATATTTAAGGCTCTTGGGTCTCTAATCTTCCCTTCCTCTCTCCCTCCTAGTGTCTATCAACTCGTTGTCAAGGAGGAGAAGCTGCAGAAAGCACGGAGAGCTGCAGACATCACTGAATGCTTCTCTGTCCCAGTGAGCTACAAGAATGCTTCCAGTCTGGACTCCCCACACTACTTTGCAGCTGAGCTGAAGCCCATCAACCTGCCTGTCACACAGCCATTCACAGTGGGCGATAACAAAACCTACAATGGCTACTGGAATGCCCCACTTTCTCCCTTGAAAAGCTACAGCATATACTTCCAGGCTCTTAGCAAGGCAAATGGAGTAAGTTCAGAGAAAATGAAAGTTGTATCTGTAGATATGACCACCTCTGTCTGTCCTCCCCATGGAATAACAGAATGGTGGGAGTTGGAAGGGGCCTTTAGAGATCACCTAGTCTAACCCCTGCTAAGCAGGTTCCCCTCGCTCAGGGGGCACAGGAACGTATCCAGGTGGGTTTGGAATCCTCCTGAGAAGTAGCCTCCACACCCTCCCTGGGCAACCTGAGCCAGGGATCCCTCACCTCAGCAGGGAAATAATCTTTCCCTGTGTTTAAATGGAGCTGTACGTGTTCCATCTTCTTTCCATTACTCTTTGTCCAGTCTAGATACAACTAGATACAACAGAAAAAAGTGATGCCCCAGCCTTCTGACATCCATCTTTCTCCTTCCTTCTGCATTGGATGCCAGTTTAACCATTTCTCATTATTACCCTCTTATAGAAATTGGATGAAAATTAATCATGCCACTACTTGTCCATCATTCAAGTCTCTGACACCTAGGTCACATGGAAAGCCTGTTGGGGACACAGACTGTGCAAAGACACATGTTGACATAGAATTTACTACATTACTTGCTTAGAACTCAAATATTTTTTTCCTTGCATATGCATGATTGTCAACGTGGGGGCTGTCGTGCTCTTAAAGTATGTAACTGCAATATCCTGATAGTGTCCAGTTCACAGTGCTGGAGATTTCAGAGGAGACATTAGGAGATGAGAAGTATCCAAAAGCTAGGAAGCTGGATTAACTTGCAGTTTACATTTGGTCACATCATCACGTAGCACTTAGGGTTAGGAGTTTGGGCTCAAGTTTTACTGTCTGTAAGACTGTCTGTCTCTTTTTGAATACACTGGGCTGTATTATCCTACTCTGTGATACTGAACCTAAAATGAGTACTGCACAGGAAACAGTCTGTCCTGTTCTGAGACTCAGGTGACATACATGTGATGCCCCAACAGATCCCATCATGAGACAAGGGAAAACCTCTTTTCCCTCTTCTATTCTTCCCTTCCAGTATAGAGTAGTTGTCACCTTCTGCTTTAACTCTTCTGTTTCAGATCTGGTCAGCTAACAGTGTACAGGCCATACCCACTCTAAGCAATTATTCACCCTACTCCTCTTTGACTCCCCTAATTGTTTTTCTGACAATCACATAATATGATAAAATTTTACTCTCTGACCTCATGAAGATTTAGAGTGTGAACATGGCATCAAAAAGCTGGGTAACCAAGTCTGTTATCAGCACATTTGCCAGTGCTTTCACAAATTTGACTTTAATGTAGATAAATTCTCAAAGACATCACCTCTGAAGGAGCAAAATTGGAAAAAAATCTATCAAAGGCAAGTAGTGTAGGCTTTGATCTCCACTTGGGATAATGTCTTTTATACCCCAAATGCAGCTGCACACCACAGAGGACCGTATATCATTTAACAGGCTAGCAATGCCAATGAGTGTTCACAACATATCTGGGTGTTTTACTGCCTTCATTTATCACCATTCTCCTGCAGAGTTTCTGCTGTGTGGCTGGTAAGAACCAATCTCTTCAATACCTTGCTGTTTTTCACCTTGGGTTCCTTTCTAGTCGATAGAGTTTCCTTCTAGCAGTTTCCTTCTAGCAATTAATTCCATTTTTTATTTGCCTTTCTAAAGGAAATTGTGAAGCACATGTATGTGTGTCTCTGTGTCTAGTTAGTTCCCCCTTGTGTGATAGTTAATTGCTAGTGAATGGATCCCCAGGAAAGAGAAAACTTTATTTGCCTAAGAACAATATAATATGCTGTAAATGGGTTGGATGAATGGAAACACAGGCTTCCCTTGGCATTCCAGATTGAGGCAGCACTAACGTGTGGGTCCTGCTTTTTCTGAATCCCTCTATCTGTCAGGTTGTATCACACTCTCTATACAAGTTGAAAGGGGCTTAAAATAAGGATAGCTTGCTTGGATTGTTCTAACAGGAACACAAGGCTGCAAAGGAGGTTTTTAAGTGTGATTATTCAAAAGTATCTAGATGCAACAAGCCATAGTTTGTGAAAGCACGAGGAGTTTCCTGCCAGATGAAACAACTCCTCTTTGAGCAAGCAATTGCCTTGTGTGTTAATAATTTATACTGACACTGTATCTGCTCATATACCCTTCAAGTATAGTGCTGTGGGAAAAAGGTAGAGATGAAATGTCCAAGAGTGGAAGATGGATCTTCAGAGGAGTAGCTGTGATACTTAGAGTTTCTGGGAAAAATCCTGAAGCCCTACATTTCCAACATTAGGGTCTGGTTTTCATCCAGACTTTTGGAGCTGAAAATAATAGGCTTTGTTTAATTCCCAGAATTATTCAGAGGTATAATTTGTGTTTAAAAGTAATGGGCTTTCACTTATGTCTAAAACCTGAGCAGCTTTGGCTGGTCTTCATTAAAGCCTCCTAATAATTATGGCTGCACTTTTGATCAAGTACTTCTGCAGAGAATCTGAAACAGTAAGAGTTGCGCACAATTAAAACGTTGCCTTCTGTTCCCCTTGCACATGAAAAACTTCACAGAACACTGCCACTCATTTTTTTAATTAGTACATTCTATAGTTTCATTAATCACTGACAGTTGTGGAATGATGAAACTTCTTTCCACACCTGGAACCTGCACTGAGAAACCTTTGTGCAGTGAACCACAACGTCTTCCTGTGGAAATGTAGGACTCTGGGGAGAGCTTAATTTGAAGAAACATTCTGTATTTGGTCAAAAAGCTTGATTAGGAGGAGGTAGAAATGGTATAGTAGTTCTGCAGTGTTTCAGCCCCTCTCTATGTGGAGGGTTGTGCTCATTTGGTGTTCTAGTCTGCTCTGCAGCCATTAGCTGTGATTGTTACAGTGAAAGGAGCATAATTAACAGCTGGATGCAAAACAAGTGAGGCAAATTGCTGCCAAATCAGATCACAAGCTTTTCTGCCTTCTCTTGTGCAATGTTGTACTTGTTTGAGAGCTCAAATGAGAGTGTTGTCACTGTCTGAATTCTTCTCTGTGGACAGTTGCATGAAGTTTGGTCAACAGGGTGTTACTTCCAGACAGGAGTCTAAACAGAACATGTGTGAAACAGGAAGAGTTTCAGCTTGGTTGCACAAAAATCTTCCAAATGGTGTGAATTTCCCTCCTAGGGACTATTGCAAGCCAGATGCTGAGCTGAAATGTGTCAGAGTTTGAAGTAAGAGGGGAGGAAAAAAAAGGAGAACAATGAAATGCTCCAGGCTTTGTAACTTGGGAGTGAGGAGCACCATTAGTTACTGTTTAATTGTCAGGAGTTAGAACAAGAAGTGACACAAGAGGAAGAATGGACAACTGGCTTTGCTCTCCTTTGCCATGCTCTCCACACAGGTTGTCAGAGCCATCCAGGTTAACTAACTGATGTTTGCTGATTGTCCTGATGCCACTGCTACAGATGGCTGCTTCACAGGGCATGAAGTTTTCCTTCACAGAAAAAAAACCTCCTAGAGCTCAGTCCTTTTAAAACACCAGCCCATTTGGTGTTTATCCCTCTGAAAGATGAGGCTAAGCTGGTGCCATCATGTTACTCCTCATCCTTGCTCATCCTTATACTAACTTAATAATTATCCTCTTGTTCTTTCTCTGTATCCTTGTAGGTGCCAGTCTCTGGTTACACTCAACTGGGGAGAATTCTTTGTCTGCTCTGTGAAACCTGAATTTTTGAGCAGCTCAGAAACCAGAGCTTCCTAAAAATCCTTCCTGGAGTTGCATTTTACCTCCTTGAGTTAAAATGAAATCTGTAACAGCACAGTTGCAATCAATATCCCTTGGCCATTTTTCCTGCAAATGGGCGATGGATGAGGCAGGAGCCTCTGTAGCATGGGGAGATAGTAGGGGGATGCTGCCAGCTGCTCTACAGAATGGTGGTCCAACAGGTGAATGATGTTTTCAGGCCAGAACTGTGAAAAGTAGCACCACAGGAATCAATGAGAATATTATTTTTGGGGGAAATGATAGCCTCTACAGAGATTCTTATTGATTTTTTTCCTCCTCTCTAATGACTTGTACTACATGCGCAGTTGGGCAGCTCATTATTGTCAGGAGACTTCAGATTGGATTGTAGATGCTGACAGATCTACACAACATTCTTCTTTTGGGACATTTGGGAGTTATAGATAGAGCTACCAGCAGAGAGGTGGCATTTATCCCTGTGGAGATGACCCACAAAAATAACCCCAGTGAGGTACTTCAGTATGAGCTTTGTTCTGAAATTACAGGGGCACCAAGGCCACCTGCATTGCTTCTGTGAACAGTTAAACAACTTTGAGGAGCTCTGTTGAGTAGGATTTGGGGTGTACACTTTTGTTCATTTGTTTACTCCTTCTTAATCTCATGTTGGAGCCACTGAGGCAGAAATAAAACAGCTGTGGAAGCACTTCACACTCTGTAAGCCCCTGTTTCCACATCTGATTGGCCAGGTCATGTAGATGCAAGTGTTTTCTGGAGAGTAAATAAAATCCTCCTCCAGTCTACCTCATGTATGAGAGGTTTAGATGTGGATATTCAATGATTAACTATATATGAGAAAAATAGCTTTCTGTTGTAAATAACAAAAGCTCTAACCACTTTGTTTTAAACCTCCTTTCTCCAAACTACATGAGTACTAAAAATAGCTGATAATTGGACAGGCAATGCTAGGTTTTGCTTAGTTCCTCAGAGAATTAACAGTTCCCTTAAGCTGGCAGTAGAAATTACAGAGGAGTCCATTGACCCTGTCCAGACTTATGCACGTGATTAACAGCAAACATTGACTGCACTGAGATAAAAATGAAACACAGGATCTTGCGCTTACCCAAACTTGGGCAAAATTTGTTGAAGACCAGTAAAACAGTTCCCTAAGGTGTTCAGTGGCTAGAAGCATGGTTTCTATCCTGTGTGAAGCAGGTTGCTAACAAGCATGCTCAGTGTATCGCTCTGGGCCATGGGGTACTAAAGTTGAAACTGAGGCCAAGTGGGAGGTTAGTAATTACTTGTGTTATCTGTGCACTAGCAAATGTTAAAATTGCCTGCCCCTGATCTGAGCTGCCTGATGAAACTGTGCCTGTTGCAGGGCAATCCTGAATGGTACATCTCGGGACAGCAGGTCTGCGTGGTGCTGGCAGGTGGTTCTGCAGACAAGGCAAGCACTGTTTCAATGTACATAGTCATAACAGTAGTAAAGGAAGGAAAAAATGTGGGTGTGAAAATAGATGATGGAAGAAAAAAGCCGTACTTCTCTTGTTTGCAACCTGTATACAGCAAGCTGTCCTATTAAAAGAAAGGGAGAGAAAGTATTTGCCCTTTTAGATAGTGAAGGCACAGCTGTCACATAAACATATGTCCTGCTGCCCTCATTATCCCTTTTCTGCAAAAAATTGTTCCCATCCAAACACTGAAGAGACAGAGGCAGAACTTGTTTTGTTATTATCCAGTGTACTTCAGTGAAACGTGTGTGTGGGAACTTCAGTAATTAGTAGACAGCATCAACTTCCTTGCTCTGAAAAAGAAGGAAACAAACTATATTGAGAGTGTTTTAAAAAAAATAATCTGACAAATCTGCTAAAACAGGTTCCTGGTGTATAGTTTCTAGTCTGTGTGCATGATCTGTGTTACCCAGCTCCTCACCATAACCTCTGTTCTCTTCAGAGGGTCTGCAGCTCATTCTGACTTCAGTGCCTGGTCTGCCCTTGAAGAGTCTGCCAGCACCCCAAACACGGTCCTCATCTAGTCTGTGTCCATGGGGCAAGGGCTTCAATATCTAGCCAGGGTTCAACCTTATGTTAGGGTACACCATGGTTTATTCATATGGAAGGAAGTATCAGAAAACAAACTTAGTGAATATGTTCTAGTAAACACGTAGATGGGCTTGATACACAGTAAGCTTTCTGGATACAAAGCGTGTTGGAAAATGAAGGTTGGATCATGAGCCATATGATGTATACATGCAGTGTTTTCCAGTTCTAGGATCTTGGTTAAAATATGCCTACATTGTTCTGTGACTGTTTGAATATAAAAAGTCTACCTTAACCTGGCAGTGGTACAGAGCAGAGCCTAAGTAGAGGTGCTGCTGGGATAAGTTATTCCCAAGACTTCAGCCATAACATGAAACAGATCTGCTGCACGGCGTGCAGGATCTCAGTCATCATTAAGGTTGCTGTAGATCTGTAAGGCCTTGTAAAACTTCTGTGATAACATAAAATAAGAAATGGGTATCAAACATTCAGAAACAGCACTGAGGCTGAAATTTGGGAAAATCATACAATCAGAGAATGGTGGGAGTTGGAAGGGACCTTTAGAGATCACCTAGTCCAACCCCCCTGCAAAAGCAGGTTCACCTAGATGAGGTAGCATAGGTACATTATTTTCTGTTTTCTGAAACTTTTTTAAGTGATCTATTTCATTTTTTTTTTCTCATAACTGCTCTAAGTCATCTGGATGGAGCCCTACATTGTTTCTTCCCCCTTTACTGCTGGCTGAGGAGAAGCAGCTTACTTGGTTGTGTACAGGAAAGAACTGAATCAAAAGTATTTTTCAGAAAACAAATGTGATTGTGAGAAAATGGCTTTACTGTGGTTTTGGAAGGGGATAGAAAAAGTGTATTTATTTATTCTATTTCTCAACATCAATCAAAGAAAAAATAGAGTGAATTTAAAGACATCTCATTTTTATGAGACACCAAAGAGAAGAGCAGTGGAAGTCAATGGTGTAATGGAATACTCAGCCCTAATCAGGAATATAGACTAAGTTCAGATCTTTAAACTGGAACATCCCTTGTAGCTGGAAACTTGATGGCTGTACAGGTTTTTTTATGTGTTCCTTCTCAGAAGGTAGAATTTGAAATGAAGTTCTGAAGTCCAGATGTCTTGTTCCTCTAGTGATTGATTGTCCTTGCTTTTGGTAGTGCCAGGTCATGGTCTTCTAGTAACTGTGATTGTCTGTACTAAATGCAGCAATTAGTAGAGGTAGATGCAAACAGAACACATTGCATCCTGTCTTCTCCTGTCACCCTGTGGGAGGGTAATGTGCAGGAATGTGCATATGCTCAGATGAGATCAGTTACAGCAGCATGAACAAGATTTCAGTTAATGTTTTCTCACCTCTTCTCAGCATTGACTAATTTCTCCAGCTTTTTGTTACACTTTGAAGCTAGAAGAAAGCAACAAAAGCAAAAGAAAATGTTCCTCAACAAGATGTGAACAAGTATCCATTTACACTGCAAAAATGCTGTCTTGATATTCTTCTAATTTCTTTTCTTTTTGATGGCTGATTTTTTGGGTCGCTTTGTCATAGATTGTAAACTCCATCAGGATCTGTCTGTCTGAAAGTTCCCAGCACTATGTGTCCTCTGAAAACAAGGCTGTGTTTTTCTTACTTCATACATCATCACTAGCAATAAAGATTTAGGATTTCCACAATAACTGGCCATTCAAGCTGGTTATACACAAAGCAGGGATGAATGGGGAGCTCTGCTGTACAGACATGTTGACTTCACTGTGACGAGAGCTGCACAGGTTGTGTAAGGGAGTGAGTTTTTCAGGGAGAAAGGGATCTATGACCTAGAGAGGTGACTCTGTTTTAACTGAGATAAACATTCCTTCAGTCTCACTCTGGGGACTATATGACTAGGACAGGATGTCCTCAATAGATGTGATTTGTCCTTGGTGATTTGGGATTCCTTAAAAGACTTTGAAGGAAAGAAAAAGGAATTGTTTCTCCTTCGGAATATCTCATCATTATTAGACTTACAGGATAAGTGAGAGCTGCTGGAGGACTACCAAGATGCTGAGGGGATGGAACATCTCTGTGAGGAGGAAAGGCTGCAGGACCTGGGGCTGTTTAGTCTGGAGAAGAGAAGGCTGAGAAGGTGCCCTTACCAATGCTGATCAATACCTAAAGGACAGGTGTCAAGAAGATAAGGCCTGTCTTTTTTCTGTGGTGGCCAGTGCCAGGACAAGGGGTAATGGGCACAAGCTGGAGCACAGCAAGTTCCACTGGCACAGGAGAAACTCCTTTGGTGCTGAGGTGAGGGAGCCCTGGTCCAAGCTGCCCAGGGAGGGTATGGAGGCTCCTTCTCAGGAGGTTTCCAGCCCCATCTGGGCATGTTGCTGTGCCATCTGAGCGAGGGGAAGCTGCTGTAGCAGGGACTTGGGCTGGATGAGCTCTGCAGGGCCCTTCCCACCCCCACCAGTCTGGGTTTCTGTGACAGGACTGCTTGTATCCAGATGTGACTGACTGGAGATACACATCTCGAGACACGCACAGAGGAGGATCAGAGGAAATCAGTCCTGTGTCCCCCAGTGTGGATCCTGCAATTGTCCTCTTCCTATATGCAACATGAAGTGTGAGGAGAAAGGCACAATGGGGTTGTGTGTTTCTGCTTAGGCCAAGGAGGGTCTGTTGCAGATGGAATAGGTTTCCTCCAAGAGCAAATTTGGACTTTCACAGTGTCCATCTTACAGCTCGAGGATGGAAAGAGGTAAAAAGGTGCTCAGCAGTGCATTTGCTAGGCTGTTGTTTCCAGAGCACAGACAGCATCCATATTAATGTAGCATTGTTACAGACAGTAATTTATGCAGTATTCATTACACCTGGGGCAAGTACAAGAGCAAGAGTGTAAAGGCATAAAGTGCTGTGAAAACCTTGTGGCAGATTACTGCCTAACAGAGTCAGCTTTTTAACCAAAGCAACACAATAAGATTTGGATGGCAATCGTACATTAGAGAGAAGCAAAACCATGCCAACCAGAGCTGTAGAATGAGGAGCTGGGGATACCAGAAAGGATGTTTGCAGCGAGGTGGCCTGAGAAGGCTACCGAGTTTGAGCTGGTTTATTAAGCCAAATACAACATCGCCGTTCCCATCCCAAGTCCTGTTTCCTCAGGTCTGCAGGCCCTGAGGTGGCTTGAACAAAAGCATTGGGTTTGATCCCAGCTCTGCAGTGACAAAGTGCAGCAGGGTGGGTTGTGTTTGAATAGTCTATTTGGCAGAGCTGGCTGTGCTGCTTTGCTTCCCATACACAGCAGAGAGCTGAAAGATTCAAACGACTGCTTCGGTGTCTGTTTGCCATGTGTTTAAATAAATACTCAATTTGCAAAATTTGCAGTAATGGTGCATGAAAATGAGATGTAGAGTTGCATGTACTCATGACCAAGGCTTGTCTGGCTATTACAGATCAGCTCGTTTCACCGGTAAATTCTATTAGTTAATCAGGCAGTTCCACGGGACCCATTGCTCACACATCCAGTGTGGGAAAATGTGCTGTCACTCTGAACTCCTCAGCAGCCAGAGAAGCAGCTGGTGGCAGCTCCATTGGTAAGGGAGTGTTTTTGTGCAACCAAAACTGTTGGTGTTTTTTTCAGAGATGGTAGTGTAAGAAAAAAAATGCTTGCTTGGTTTAGTATCCTTTTTTAAGGCATGTGTGTTTATTGTAGATGGGCAAATTGCACACCTTGATGGGTTTTTTTCTATATTTTTGTTTGTTTTTCTTTTTCAGGAAACAAAAATCAACTGTGTCCGGCTGGCAACAAAAGGTACGTAGGTCTCTCTTTCCTGCCAAATACAAGGACAGTTGTGTGAAAGCTGCAGTGGTGACACAACTTGATTACAGTCACTAGTCAAAGAACGAACCTCGTCCTTTTCTTTTTTTATGTTTCCTTTTTAAGGAAGATTACAAACAGAGCAACCATTGCCAGAACCACCCCACTCTATGTGTGGAGTCTGTTCTTGTTTTATAAGACAGGGTATCTTTCTCTGTATCTGTGGTTCCTCTTTCCCCTTATTCTGCTGATAGATCTCCTATCCTGAGGACTGTTGTTGCTATTGGTAGAACATCATTGGAAAAGCAGCATTATCTTCCTATCAAATTTGTCTTCTTTGCAACTGTATAAAGCAGATAAGTAAGAGGAGAGTTGGCATTAGCCTAACCTTCAACTCAGCAGGACATAGTTCTTATATCACACCATTTTCATGGTATAGTTCAACAAACTAGTAGAATACATTCCTAACTGTCATTGCAGGTAGTTCACAATAGGCCAAACTGATGGGTAAAATAGACTGAGCAAACAAGTTTTGTTAAGGTGCAATGCTCTGATCACAAATTTGTTTCACAAGCTGCAGCTTTTGAGGGGGCCAATGATGACAATGTCTGGATTCCTCGTTGGAGCTTAGAGCTGCTCATAATGACTCTTCTAAGAACTTCAAAATCACCCCTCAGCTACTTATACAGCAAAGGTATCAAAACCTAGCTTACTTGTAATACAGAGGAGCAACTGTAAAAAGGCTTCCTCAGCATGTGGTGTGATTGCCATAGCCCATGTTACAGGTAGCTCTCTGTTTCCAACTTAGAGTTGCCATCTTGTACCCTTGCTGCTTTACTCTAATGTGAAATAGCTTCATTATTGCCTGTGGAATCTTCCGAGAGTTAAACAAAATTAGCAGGAACCTGTGACTTTGGTTTTGAGGCACTATTCCATTTTTTCTATCCCTTTTACTCCTTTCTGTCATGAGATAGTAACAGGCGTTAATTAGTTCTAGGTACTTATCACTTCAGCATCTGCACTTGCAGAAAAGCTGGGAGGGCTCAAAGATGCCCCAACTAACCGTTGTTGGGTAGCAGAAGAGGACTTTTGCCATCTTCGTGTGGAGAAATCCCTCAGTCTGTCACAGAAAGCTGAGTGATGGGATGACAGAGGCTGCATGAATTTCCCACCTGTGCAGCTATGTTCACTGCTGAGACCTTACACACAAACTGGTGGGCTGTAAGCAGTTGTGTCACCACTGAAAGCTGAGGAGGATGAGCCAGTTCTCCCCCTTCTCCTTTTCATCTGTGGCACTGGTGCTCCTCATATCCTCTTGTTGCTTTTCTTTTTAAAAGTTCCTCATAAAATCTGTGATTTAATTCATTTTGTTGGGTTACAAACATTCTGTGTGTCTTAGTCTCCACCTCCTCCCCCTCAGTTTTCCCAGCTGGTAGTTGTATGACCATTTTGAATACCTTATTTTGGCTTTCTGGTGGTAGAAAGAGCAGAACTCAGTAAGACAAGTCTGGGTGAAATGAGTCCCTCAAGGTATTCCCAGAGAATAGCCTAGAGGTCTCAATGAGATCAGAGAAACTGGAATAATTTTGAAAACCTGTAGTATCTTCTGTTTCATTCATTCATCTTTCTGGAGCTGGGGGACTAATGTGGTTCATCTGGCAGGAGTGGTATTCACTCTGTGACTAGTCAAGGAAAAAGAAGAACCAATGTAGCTTGCAAAATCCCATTCTTGCATGACCTTTTGATTTCCACTGTTGGATTTGGCTCCTTCAGAAAAGTGTCACATAAGTGTTTGACCTTGAGTTGACCTCTGCAAACTGATTTAATTTTCATTAACCTGTTAGGTTACCGGGAAGAGTCAATAAGCTCCCCTCTCTCTGTTGTTTCTGAATGTCATCTCTTCACAAACAGTCTCTCAGTAATATTAATTTGATAAGAGTTATAAAAGAGATGAGTAGAGCCTGAAGATGCCCAGAGCCACTGGTGATCTTATCCCTTAGGATTTTTCTTGATTGACATGGATAGAAAAAGACAAGAAATGATGGTAGCTTTACTGTCTATTATCATTGTCTCAATGGGTATCACTTTTGATTTCTACAGAGATCTCTTATTTCTTTATAGTGAAGTGTGGAAATCTCTGTGGAAATTCTCTTTTTTTCCCCCTTTTTCCTCTCTGTGAATTGCAATGTTGTATTTCTCAGGATCTGACCATTAGCAAGGACACTAGAATATGCACAGCTGTGGCTATTTGTAAGGAGTTTTACCTTTTCAAAGGTACAGTGCTGCATGCAGCTTACAAGCCAGATATCACAAGGGAACCTAAAGCCTTGATAATGTCACAGTATCTTCCAGTGCTGGCATCTGTGAAGTGTGAGCAGCTGAGCAACAGCTGAATGGTGTGGTTCTGTGATTTGAAGTTTTCCCATAGTTTCAGATTTCCGTATGTCATGAGGCTGAATTCCCACCATACATGAACTTCATATGAGAAGGACTCAGACACTCCACATCGCAGCCCCTGAAGATGAGTGTCATATCTGCCCTCTCTCTGCTGTGTGGCAATGGACAGAGACACTCATAAAACTCTAATTACATTGGGATCTGATCAAGGGCTGATAGCTGTGAGTGTTCTAGACAACCTCCTATGTCTGCACTGTCTACTCATTATCTTGATTAATTTTAATGGCATTGCTCTGCATGTGCCTTTATTTGCATCATTGTATTTCGAAGGACTGAGTGAGTGAGTGAGCCTGTAGTCTGCCTTGAATGAAATCACCAGAGCTGCTAAGCAAACAAACCACTGTAGTGTCTTTGGTAAGAGTCAGGAAAAAATTCCCAATTTTGGAGTCAGGACTGGCCTGAACATTGACAGCTTAAAAATGCTACTTTCAGTTGGTACCAGAGAAAAAGCATGTTTTGTTTTGATGTGAGAAAATCCTCCTGGTGCCAGACTAAATGTTCATTTTGGGATCTAGGCCTACTTTTTTTACCCCATTCTTGGACATCTGACACTGCAGTAGCACCATTAACACTAATGAAATGAGTTCTGATTTACACCAATGGCAGGAAGATTAGGATCAGGATGTGTTTAAGTAAAGCAAGTCTTCTCTTGAAGTACTGGATTAACAAGGGCACTAAACATGAAAATGGGAGTAATTAGGCAATAAAATGTGTTAGGCAGGGTGTTACTGAGGGATTATAACACTTCTTGGGTGTTGCTGCAAGGCACCTGCTCAGAAGCTGAGTGGCTTTAATTACTCAAGAGACCCATGAGGTTGTTCCACTGTCACTGCTTCAGCAGGCTGAGAGGCAATTTGCTTTGTATGTCCCATTGCCTCCAAACCGAGCAAATGGAAGTAGACAACTCTTCAAAAAAGTGTTTTAGTCCTTTAAAGAGAGTTTTGGAGATTTCCCAGTTTTCTCTCCTCCCCTTTTAGCAAGAAACAGACTGTTCAGATAGACACCTTTGCAGTTCAGCTCAGCTCTGTGCAGGAGCTGCACTCCATCTCCTGGGGGAGATGTTGTGTGGTTTTCTCTGTGCTGCTCATTTTTAGATGATCTTGATTTTTGTGGTGGTAGGAAGGATCTCTCCAAGCTTTGTGTATTGGCTTATTAAACATTGGGTCAGTAAGGTAGAAGTGCGTGTCAGCATTTCAGAGCACTAGGTCATGACAGCAATAGTGCATCCTCCAAAGCAGAGCCAGTAGATCACCACCCAGACAAGCCCACCCAGACCCGCCTGGACATTTTCCTGTGTGACCTGATTTTCTGCAGGGAGGTTGGACTGGATGATCTCTGGAGGATCCTTCCAACCCTACCATTCTATGATTTTATTGAGCTTGTTTCCTTCCATCCATTGTCTCAGGACAAGACTTGGATGATGCCAGTGGCAGCAGCTCTTGGTCAGCCTTTGCTGCGCTGATGTTTGACAATCCATCAGAAAGCTTTCTGCATTAGTCCAGTGTGTGTAGCCATTTCACATTTTATCAGCATCTTTCCAATCCACAAGCATTATTAACCTTTTGTACCAATGTATGTCTCCATTTTCAGATTCATTGGTCTCATATTTCTTACCACTTCCAGCCATAAACATCTCCTGTCACATGGGCTACTCCTCTGTTTTCAATTACTGGAGTAATGTCATCTTTCAAAGCATTAGTCCCTTGGATGCATATCATTAGCTTAAAACACCCTTTCAAAAGAAGTTTCCAATTAAACCTTGATTTTTACCAGCTCTCTGCCATACAATTTTCCTTCAGCCAGTTTGTTTATTGGTTTTGCCATTTGGTTTGCCTTGATAGCATTTGGTTTAACGTCCCATTCATTCTGAATTAACTGACGTGTTCTCCCTGTCTCAAGCAACATATTTATATTGACACTTTATTAGAGAAAATTGCAACCTCTTACCAAGGGAGAGTGATTACCTCTTGTATTCCTAAAGTATATTAAATTAATTTCACAGTGTAATTGAAACCAAGGCAGAGGGCTCGTTAATGCTTCCTTATCTCCCGATGCTCATTTCTTCTTTCTTTAAAATGTGAGTTCTGGCAACTGAAAGAATGGAACTTTAATAATCATTCTGAGGTACATTTTTTCTTTCTTTTTTTTATTTTGTGTTTTTTTTTCTTGTGCATGCTGCCTGGGAACCATTTTGCTTGTTCTTAGCAGTAATAGGTAGGCAACAGGTGACCACGCGAAACCCGTCCAGCCTCTTGAGCACAGGTGATTATCAGCTCAGGACAAGAAAAAACTGGTCAAGCTTCCAGAAGTCTGAGCAGTTTCCTGACTTCTTATTTCACATTTGGATTGCATGGGAAAATTCACAATTATTCTGACTACATTTATAAAGGGGACACTCCTTAGTTTGCACTCTTGTGTGTGCTGAAGTGAGTATACTCCTGTGCCACAGGGTCATCTGGAGGTCCAAACAACACTTAAACCTTCCTAGGAGCACTTGAGCATGACTGAAGAGCCCCATGGATCCCTTGCTATCCCTTTGCAGAGGCAGAATATCTCCCTGAGCGTGCATGGAGATAACCTTGTGTCGTGGTTTGGCCCAGCTAGCACAGCAGCACCACGACAGTCCCTTGCTCAATGCTCCCATTCACCCCCACCCTCGTTAGGATGGTGGAGGGCCCAGCGAAATGGGAGTAAAAAGATAAGCAAGGTTGTTGTGGATTAAAACAAGGACAGGGATATCTCACTGCCAATTACGGTTCCGGGCAAAACAAACTCCAGTACTCGACTTAGAGAGGAAAGTAGGAAAGTTTATTCTACAAGAAACAGAATGGAATAAAAGCAAAAGGGGAGTAGGATGATGAGAAAATCACAACCAGCACTTTAAGATCTCCCTCCCCCATCCCTCCTTTCTTCCCGGGCCCAGCTCACTGCTCCCGATATCTCTACCTCCTCCCCCCGCAACAGCTCAGGGGGGCAGGGAATGGGGGATGTGGTCAGTCTCTCATGGATGGGCGTTGCTGTTGCAGGCAACACTACGTGGTGGTTCAGACTTATCTCCCAGCTCTCCGACAGTCAAGGGAAAGGATCACTGCATACACGGTGTGGATCGTGCTCTGTCTCCGTCTCCGTCCGTCTCCATCTCTCTCCGTCTCTGTCTCCCCCTTATTGTTTATGTTATGCCCTTATATCTGCTGGCATAAGCACCTCCTCTATCTCTGCCCCGTGCCAGACCTCTCACTTCCTCTTCACCCCTCGCGTTACAATCCGAGATCTTCCGGACGCCTACTACAGATGGGTTCTGCCGCTTTCTGTCTTCTCAGAAGAGGACGACTCCTGGCATTCTTCCCCTGCTCCAACACGGGGTTCCTCCCCCGGCACACAGTCCTTAATGAGCTTCTCTGGCGTGGGTTGCTCCCAGCAGCTGCGGCTTCTGCCGATACGGTTTCCCTCTCTCGGGACAGAGTCCTTGGTAAATATCTCTGGCATTGATTCTTCATCACAATTGCAGTTTCTTCCACCAACATGGGGTCCCTCTTTCGGGACACAGTCCTTGGTGAATATCTCAGCTTCTCCAATTCTCTCCATAGAATGCAGGGAAGTCTCTGCTCTGGTACACCTCCTCCGCTCCTTCATCACTGGCCTTGGAGTCCGCATGGCCGTTTCTCTCATTGTTCCTACTCCTTGCACCACCACCAGCCAGAAGAAGAAGAAGGGACAGAAGAAAGAAGAAGCAGGAAAAAGATGGAGGAAAAGCAACCTCCTCTTCCGGCTTCTTCTTAAAAAGTGATCGTGGAGGCGTCTAATTGGCTCAGCCCCAGACGTGGGTCTGGCTCACAGCTGGGGAGAGTTGCAAACAACTTCTTACAGGCGCCATCTTTACAGCCCCTTCCCCCTTACCAGAAAAAGCTGTCATGTCAAACCATGACACCTTGCACTTCTGAATTAAAGTAGCTATGGTATTTTCTGGGGCTGATTGTTGCTCTGAGATAGCTGAGTCCTGCTGGTGAAGAAATGGGAAAATGAAAACCAGGTTCTTTCAGCCCTCTGAATAGAAGCTTCTACTGGAATCAGACATGTTGCAGAATTGAGGTTCAATAGCACTGTGTAAAGTCATGCACAGATCACTGGTGAGGAGCTTCAGAACTTCTCAGGAGCTCTTGCAGTTTCGGAATGAACTCAGAGGTCTGTGTGCCATAAACTCATCTCTTTTTGTCTACCACTGGGGTCAGTACCATCATTTCAGTCCAGAAAACTTGACTATAGAGAGGAAATCAAATCAGCTTGGGGAAATAATTTTCTTCTACTTTAGTCTGATGTGCATCTTATTGGGATGTGACAGTTATGTGTGATTAAGAGGAGAGTGAAGAAGAGAATCAATTTCTAACTTTAAGATGGAATATGTTTTTGTAGGAATGTTCCTCTCCCCATGCTGCATGGTTGTATCCTCTCTAGTTATGATCCCTCACCCAAGAATTCCTTTAACTGCACATCAGAGCAGCTGTAATGATACAAGGACAAAAAAGGACTGGATTACTGTGAAGTTCAAATGTCTTTAAGACAACCATCCTGCTTTTTCTTGTAGTGCATCAGCAGTTAAAAAGCGAACTTCCTGGGAGATGAGTGCTTAACCATCTCGAGATCTCAGAAATGAACTTGAGTCTTAACCAGTGAAATCATGGGAGAGAAACTGAAAAAAACCCCAAACAATTAAAAATGAGGAGGAAAAGAATTCCTGCTGTTCACAGAGTTTTGCTGCTTATGAAAACTGTTCATTTCATAGGTCTTGCTCCCTCAAAGTCATTGAAGAGGGCTCTTTCGTTTTCAGAAATATATTCTGGTTTTGGAGACAGCTCATATGTTTCTTAAACAGATCTAATCCCACTTCAAATCTGTTTGCTATTGCATTTTGTTTTGTGATACACTGGAATGTTATTCCTCTGACAGGTTTATTCTGTTCCATGCTGTTTATTTCTGAGGGTTTTATCACACTTTTTAAGTTGAATGCATGAAAGTGTTTTTGGGGGTTTTTTCCCTTTCCTCCTGAACAAATCACTGCCTTCTAGAACTTATTTTTAGCACAAGTTTGTGTATCACCCTAATTAATTGTTAATAACAGACACCCTTAATTTGCTCTTGCTGAAGAATATTTGCTGCTGAGAAGACAACTCAAGCTTCCTTGTGTAAGGAAGTCCACTTAACCCAGAGACCACCTTAATTTTCACCAAATTTGGTGTGAAGACTTCCTTAGAGGGTTTTTAAATGTTAACCCCAGGAGCTTCCTTAATCCAGAGAGTTAATGAACCAACTTAGAATTAGTGCAGAACGTGGTACAAAACTGGATGAGGCCACCAGCGAAGGTTTGATAATCTCAGCCCAGTTCCCAAAGCACATTGGCTAATTCAGAGCTCAGGCCTTGATCTTGGGCTACTCAATTAAAATGAGCAGTAGGAGGCAAGAGGCTGGAAGAGTCACAAAGTTTAAGGTAAAATTTGGAATAGATTAGCAACAGTAAGCTGCAGTAGTCTGATTTTCATCATGGCTGTAATTCAAAGGATCTACTGCTGGGGTACACTGGGGCCCTACAGAAAAGTCTTTAGAAGCAGCAGAATAAAACTGATTATCACTGCATGAGCCAGGTCCTCCTGGAATCAAAGCAGGAATGGGTTTGCCTGGAGTGCTATGGATGCTTTTGTCCCTTTACACCACTTGCCTGCTGTGAAAGGTTGCTGTTGGGCATATGTTGTGGCTGTTGTGCAATCACCTTTGTTTGCAGATGAAGCTCGACAAGGGAGGAGGAAAAAAAATGCCCCAAAAGACAGTAGCTGGCTATCAAAGCCATAAGTGAAGGACAAATCAGAAAGGATTTGGCTTTGTTTATTTAGTTTTAATGCAAAGAGCAATATGTGATGACTCACTTGTGAAATTCAAAGCTGGATTTTTTCCTCACTCTTCTTGAAGGTTTTCAGGAGGAACTGCCCAAATGTCCCTGAAGCCTTCTGAATGGGAGCTAACAGGTGACCCAGGGGAGACGAGAAACAGGAGGAGGGCTGCTACATGTTAAGAGGACAGCAGTGGGTCATATTCCTAACCTTCATAAACTTAGACTCATATATTTGAAGAGTCAGCATTTCTTCTCCATTCCCTGATACCTGCAGATGCTTTCTAAGGTGTGGCAGCCACTGGGTGAGGTACCCTGGTTCACTCAAAAAGTGTTTTATAAGCAGATTATCACTGTCAGTGTCCTTAACTAGCACTTCCCGAGGCATGACAAACCCAAGGCTGTTACAAATACATTACGTCTCTGTTTCCTAAATAGATTTTCCAAGGAGCCAGTGCTCAGAAGGAGGGTGGTTGTTATTAATGCATTAGCTGCTCCGTTTCTTCTGGGAACTGGATATTTAAAACACGATGTGGAGGCATTAGGATATGTAACAATGTCACGAGAGAGGCAGGTGTGAGAAAGAGAAAGCTTTGTAATCCCACTGTAGAGGAGAAGGAAAATCTTCATTCAAGACACGCCTGGAAGTGCTGCTTCAACTTGGCAAAAGTTTGCCAGTGTTTTATGCAGCACACGTAGAGCGTGTACATCCAGACTCCCTGATGCACTGGCCATATGACTCCCTTGCTACTGTAAAATGGTGAGTATCCTCCTTTGCATGCTGCTCAGGCAGCTCCAGGGCGAAGTCCTCTTGAGCACAGGTTTGGTAGGCCACTGAGAGCCCCTTTGCCCATCCAGGCTTGGAAGGTAGATGCATTTCAGTATTCCTTTTATACCACCACTGGGCTTTGCTCACTGGCTTTGCAACTCCTGCAGCTGCTGTGGCTGTGGGTTTTTGAGTGATAACTGTGAGGAGAGCAGAGTAAGTGCTTGGAGGAGACTGGCTGGGGCAAAGGTTAATTAGTTTTTGTTCATAGGGTGCGCTGAGTCTATTTTATGTCCATAGTGTTGTCTTGCACTGTGCAGTTTTTTTTCCTGTATCAGTCAAAAGATTGAGCTACCTCTGTCTGCTTAGAACCACACAAAAATGAAATCCCACCTGTACATTTGAACCTGCGATAATGGGAATGTTGCTCCCCCCCCCAACCCACTTTTATAATTTCAAGCCAGTTTCTAAATAGCTCTGCAAAAGTAGCAGGTTAAAATGGAAAGCCACTCTCACCCTCTGAACCAGCACATCGCTTGTAGGCATCACAACAGCTGCTCCTTAGCTGAGATCTTCTTTCCAGTAAATATAACAACCTTTCCCATTCTCAGCTGCCACAGATCTGCCTTTAGCACAAATTAAGGGCTTCTATTCTTGAAGAAAGAAGAAGAAAAAACAGGAGAAAAGCTTTTGTGGTGGATTTGCCTGGAATCTCCAGAATCAATTATTCTCTCCCTGCTATTTTTAATTCCTCACTCAGTTTAGTAATGCTGATCCTGATTCCTCACTGTGTGTTTACTCTCATCCAACTACAGATTCACCCTGTATGCCTGATAATCCCTCATATAAATTCAGGTCTGTCTTTCTCTCCAGGACTGTTTTGTTTTGCTGCTCTCTGCTTAGAATATGTTTGAAAGCTTTTGGCTCTCATCATTCTTTCTATTCCTTTTGAGCTTTGTTTTACAGAAATGAGAATAGCTCACGGTAGCCTTAAGCTTGTGCTGTTTGCAGCCTTCAGTAACTGAAGCTGGAAAATTGGCGATGTTACATGTAGTGATGCTGTTGGTGTTATTCCTTCTCTTTTGGTAATGAATTTGCAACAAAGAAATAGCCAAAGTGAAATCTTCTTTCAGATTTGATGAACTTTTTCACTTTGGGTCATGATACGCAGAAGCATCAGCATCGCGCAGAGCTTCTTTTTTAAGTCCCTCTACTCTGATGTGCGTTGCTGAAGGTTGCAATAGTCTGTCTTCCACAAGCCATGCCTGTGGCTGCAGAGGGCTGCTGCTGGGTAGTGCTGGCTAACAAGTATTCCAGATCCAGATGTAAAACAGTGCCCTTTCACCTTTAGCTCAGCGTTATTATTCTTAGAGGTACTCGTCTGCCCCTGAGTTTGTGTACCAGGGAATACACTGCAGAGGCAGAGATATAATCAGGATCCAAAAACATAAGGGAAAGCATTTCTCCATGCAGAGCTGCTTTAATCATTTGTAGGCCACTCACATAGAAAGCACCAAAAAGAAAAAGAAAAGGAAATCATGTTTACAAGTGATTTGAGAATGTCTTTTGAAAAGAAGCCTCTGGGTCTATTAGGAAATTTGACATTCAGCATGCTGCTTCACCATTATGTGCTACAAAGAAATTAATCTGATTGAGCAGCTCATTGTAACTCATAATGACTTTGAACCCATTATTTTTCATTAATTTTTCTAGGTTAAATAATGCTTTGAAGTAATTTTTCTGATTGGTTTTTGTTTCGAGGGTGACTTTCTGTTTGAAGAAGTTGTGTGCATAGGTGTTACAAATCTGAAGCCAAACCTAGTCTTTGCAGACTGACTTGTTCCCCTTCGGGGTCTTTTCTGTGCCCTCTGATTGAAGGGAACCTGCTTTAGCAGGGTGTTGGGCTGGATGGGTTCTGCAGGGCCCTTCCAACCCCTACCATCCTTGGATTCTATGATCTGGCTGTGGCTGAATCTCCCATTACTTGTGTTGTTTCTCTCATTTTATGCCTCCCTCATATACACTTGCACAGCCTTTTCTGTGCCCCCAGGTATTTAACCCAGCTGTCCTTTCAGCCATGTTGTTTGCTTTCCCCTCTCCCCCTGTTGTGATATCACATGCTACTGTCTCCTGTTCAGTGACACATCCCTGATGGTTGTGGTACCGCTTCCATCACAGGACTTTGTTCTTTATGCCTCACCAACTAGAAGTCTCAAAAAAATACCTCTTTCTCTCCTGCCTATGGCTCTTTTGAATTCTTTTTTTTCCCTGACAGTTACATTTTTTTAATGCATTATTGTAATTGCTGCTTTAAATGAAGAAGGGTTCAAATTGCAGTTTGTGAAATAGGTTTTGTAGAAGAAACTTGTATTATCAGTCCAGCTTAGCTACATGCAGTCAATAATCATTCCTTCCTGGATGTTCTTCAGTGTGCCACCTCCACAGAGAAGGTCACTTCATATCTGGGAGCTTATTGTTTTTATTATACCTGTGCATAAATTACTGGGTGAAAGATTGCCATTGTATCTTTCAGTTAGTTGCCATTGCTGTTTCTTCCTCCATCCCCATCTGTGAGAATTTACGTGATCTGATGAAATTGTCACAGGGTGTTGGTCCTCAGCTCTGCTGCTGGGTGCCCCTGAGGCAGAGAGAAATCTCCTGAGGTTCAACAAGGACAAGGGCAGAGTCCTGCACCTGGGAAGGAACAACCCCATGCACTAGCACAGGCTGGGGGTGACCTGTTGCAGAGCAGCTCCAGGAGAGAGACCTGGGAATGCTAAGTGATAATAAACTGAACATGAGTAGCAATGTGCCCTCATGGGCAAGAAGCCAATGGCAGCCTGGGGGCATCAAGAAGAGTGTGGGCAACAGGTCAAGGGAGATTCTGTTCTCCCTCTCCTCTGCCCTGGTGAGACTTCATCTGGAGTCCTGTGTCCAGTTCCGGGCTCCCCAGCTCCAGAGGGACAGGGAACTGCTGAAGAGAGGCCAGTGCAGGGCCACCAAGATGCTGAGGGCACTGGAGCATCTTCCTTCAAAGGAAAGGCTGTGGGACCTGGGGCTGTTTAGTCTGGCGAAGACTGAGGGGGGATCTCATTAATAGCTACAAATATCTCCATGGTGGGTGTCAGGAGGCTGGGGCAGCAATTTTTTCCATGTTATCTCGTGACAGGACAAAGGGGTGATGGGATGAAGCTGCAACACAACAAGTTAAATATAAGAAAAAAACTCTTTCAGTGTTTCAGTGAGGGAGCCCTGGCCCAGGCTGCCCAGGGAGGGTGTGGAGGCTCCTTCCTGTGTGACCTGATCTAGGTGGGAACTGCTTCTGCAGGGAAATTGGACTGGATGATCTCTAAAGGTCCTTTCCAGCCCTACCATTCTATGATGATTCTATGATACCAAAGGCATATCCTTAATCTTTCCTGATCTATAAAGTAAGGGATGTAATTTAGTACTTACCTTGCATGAGCACTGGGAGCATTTAAAGTCCGTATGAATATCGCTCTAGGAGTGTGGTGCTGTGTAGGAACACTTGCCAGTAAGTGGATGGTTCTTCTCAGCATTTTGAGAGGTTTCTTCTCTTTAGCTATGACTGGCAAAACAAAAAATGAGTTTAGTCTTTTGGAATCACTTGCAAACCATCTCCCAGCTCAGAGTAGCTAAATGTGTACAGAAATACTTTCCACCAAAGAAATTATCTGAAGGATTTAACCCTGAAATACAAATGTCAGCCCTCTGTAGAGAAATTCATTTTGCATTTCAAAATTCTTGTCCTTTAAGTTACTAGCCACTGCAGAGCCAGCTTCAACCATAATCTGGTGCAGGGAGGAATGGAAAAGGTTGAAATCCACAAGGAGCTGGCACGATATGAAACCTGCTTCCAGTGGTTGCACCTTACTGCACCACTCTGGGATGTAGGTATGTATGAATCCACAACAGGACAGATGGATTAGACCTTGAATGCCTGTGACTGCATTTCTAAAGTAAAACCATCAGTGCTCAACCATCCATAAACCTGACCTCGTGGGCTGATGTGGCAGGTGTCTGGGAAAGAACCCATTTGCCCTGGCTCTGCTCCTTTTACATCTCTGCAGCACCACCAGAACACTATGTCCCATGGATGTGCTGGGTGTAATGTGTTCTGGCTTGCTGCAAGATGCTAGATTGATGAGAATATTGAAAAGGCAGAGTGAATTAGCTTGGTGAGGAAGGACTGAAATCTTGAAAGTGCTATAGGTGTATAATGGAGTGTGGAGTGGATGCTGATGCCCATGAAAGTCAGATTCATGCCACTGATCATGCTTTGGGGAAAGGGTGCTTGGTGCAGTATGTAAATGTCTGTCTCTGAAAGTGGTAGCCTAGTCTAGCAGGTAATGCACAGACAGGGAGTCAAGGGACTTACAGTCTTTGCTTCTCTGGCACTGTCTTCTGTCATTTGCCTTCCTTATTAAGTAAGCAAGCTTAGGGCAGAAAATTGTCCTCCTTCTTGTTAGTACAGTGTAATGGGGTCCTGGCCTTAGTGAGGGCTCTGGATGCCACTGAAATATACACAGTAATAACAGTGGTGACCTGTTCTGTATCCTGTTATTCCAGTATCCAGTTTCAGTTCCAAGGAACAATTTATTCCAGGAAACGTGGTGGAAGTAAACCCCTAGAAAATATGGTTATAGTTTGTTTTCTTTCCCTTTTAATGTCAGCAGTATATAAACAGAAAGACAAGGATGGCCCCTCAAGTACAGCAGTGCAGAGCTTTCCTAAAGACATTTGGATGAAATGGCCATCTGAGCAGTTTTTTTATGGGCTTCTGTGCTATGTGCTGGTAAATGAGAGAAGCAGGACTGAGTTCTAAAACATGTTACTCTCAGGAGCAGCAGCAGAAGTCATCATCTGCAAACACAGTAACCGCTCCCAGACCCCCTTCTGCCAGAACAGAATCATTCCCCTTACCCACAGCTGATGGTGGTGCAGTTGAGAGTACAAGCAACCAAGGTAGACTGAGGCATCTAGAAGGAAACGTGGCAAAACAGCAGAAAAAAAACAAGGGACTTGAGTGGTAATGTTTCCTTGCAAAGCTTTAGGATCCCAAGACCTGGGAATTTACTGATAGTGTCATATTATCAATCCTTAGGCATTATTAGCTGAGACAACTTACAAATGGCTGGACTGGTAGCCTAAAGGAATTGTTAGCCTTTGCCAAGATAGATAGAAAGAGTTACGTAAAAGATTCAAGTGAACCAGTCACCATAGTGTGTAGGTGTCAGGATGGATAATAAGCCTTTGCTCTCTTTCTAGAGCTGCAGTAGTCTACAATGGGACAAGACATATCAAACAAAAATACACTGACTACACATTGCCTGTAGTAACATGCAACAGCCTGGCACAATCAGACCCATCCAGTGGATGAGAGGATGGAGCTGACAGCTCATTCATGAGGGTGTTTGGGTGGAACAAAAATGGAAGAGATCTGACTGTACTATTTGTGGTAGAAAAGTATTCTGCAACAGCAACTCAAGAGAGAGATAATTTGGACTACTTCCCAGTTTCATCACAAATTAATACAGTTTCAACCATTTCCTTTGCTGTGTGATAGCATCAGGCTTGTCTGTATAAAGATCTATGGCTCACCTCTTGGACAGATTTGCTCCAAGAATGTAAGAAATAATGGCAAATGAAGATGCTGGTATACAACTGCTGGACTGTTTTATTGTCACACTCAGGAGTTTCATTGATGCATTTCAGACGTGAGCACAGAAGTTACCAGTGAACTCTTCACTGACTGGGAAAATTGGTGGATGAAACAGAGTAGTAGAGCTGTCAGGGACAAACAGCTGAGAATTACATGTGTGTTTCAAGCAGCCAGCATTTTTACT
This sequence comes from Urocolius indicus, assembly GCA_013401255.1. Lineage (NCBI taxonomy): Eukaryota > Metazoa > Chordata > Aves > Coliiformes > Coliidae > Urocolius > Urocolius indicus. The sequence continues at coordinate 67,059 of WBNH01008549.1, forward strand.
GGGTAAACGTTGAGTCTTGCTGTGGCAAACTAGATGAACATCTTCACTGTAGGAGAAGTTAAATGGTACTTTTATCACGGCACGTGGTGAGTTTTCTTGTTTTGCATTTATTGTGTCATAGTTCTGTGTGTACTGTTCAAGAGATGAGGAGAAGAGAATGAAACACTTTATCCAAGATCAGATCTTCATCCCTGCAAGTCCATCAACTAAGGCCCCATCCAGAACCTGTTAGAATGCCCTGTATTCAGTTACATGGTTTGATCATGGTGAGCATTGGGACTTATCCTTGCAGAGAGGAACTTTCTACAAGGACAAGTAGTGACAGGACAAAGGGTGATAGCTTTAAGAAAGAGAGTAGGTTTAGACTTGATATTAGGAAGAAGTTGTTCCATGTGAGAGTGATGAGGCCCTAGCACAGGTTGCCCGTGGAGATTGTGGCTGCCCTATCCCTGGAAGTGTTCAAGGGCAGGTTGGATGGATCTTGGAGCAACTTGGTCTAGGGGAAGGTGTCCCTGCACATGGCAGGAGGTTGGACTAGATGATATTGAAGGTCTCTTCCAACCCACACAGTTCTGATTCTGATATGCAGTTTAACAAGTGGCAAATGGGCAAAGTAATAGCCCAGGTGAGGCTTTCTCCTGTCTCACCAGTATTTGGACTCAATTGAATATTATGTCCCCAAGCAACTGACTTCATGAGCAGAAGGGCTTCAACTATTTCTGAAGGTCAGCACACAGAGTTGTTAAAAAGAGCAAAACATGACAGTCTTCTGATAACAGCACTCAGTTTTCACCTTTGCTTCCCTTTGCTCCTGTGTTTAAGTGTAGAGGAAGACTTGGCTGACTCTGACAGCAAAGGTGAAGCCCAAGATAAGGTTGTGATAGCACGTAATGTGAATTCGTTGCACTCCATCAAATGTAATGGTGATATTTTTAGGAGCAGTTAAGTATATCAGGAATGTAATAAAGATAGGCTTATTTGGTCTTTAGAGTAGCCATGACGCAAATCTTGAGAGGCTTTCTAAATCAAGCTCAGTGATTTAAGCTATATCTGTAAAACTTCTGTGCAGCAAGTAGTGAAGTCAGCAGAGCTGAGATATACAATAAGCACTACAGTCCCAGAACCAGGGGAGAGGGTGGCATTCTGTGAGGTTTTCAGATATTGCAGGGGCAAAAGACCCTTGAAATTGGATCATGACAGGGAAGTGAAAGAAGAAATTCTGTGCAATTAGTGTTCCTAAATAGGTTTTAATTTTAAGTGTCTTAAGTTTTACTCCTAAAAACCCCCAACATTTCAAATTAAAAATGATGTTGTCTTGCCTGGGCTGCAGAAGGTCTCATGCATGAGATCCAATTGATGATGTAGAGGGAGCTTTGTGCATTGGATTAATGCTTGTTATGTGCATAATTGTAACTGAACATCTACAAAAGCGTCCAGTGGAGTGAGAAATACAAATGTGTTCTGGTTTTAGAAGAAAAAAAAAATTTTCTGCAAGGAGTGTTGTGGGGTATGTCACTGTACACTTCTACAGTCATTATTTCAATGAAGAAGAGTTGCTCCTCCACTGGAGCTGTTTGAAGTGAAAGTTATAACTGCTATTAATTCTGCTTCTGGGTGTATGCTGAGTGCTTCAGAAGAGTAAATTCCCCATTAGAGTATAATATGGTAAAATATTAGACTCAGTTGTGTTACACTGGGATTTTACACCCTATTACTGCTCTGAATTATCTGTCATTAGCCCTTATTAAAGGGAGATTCGGTTAGATGGACAATTGTCTTGTTGCAGTTTGATTGCAGAAATGTTGTTAGGCTTTCAAATGATGATTTAAAGTGGATCGTTGCATGATTTTTCTACAAATTTTCTTTGTTATCTCCTCCTTCCTCTCCCTCCATCTTTTAAGGAGCTTCCACACAGAATTCTAATGCAGTGGAACCAGAAAAGCAAGTTGACAGCACGGTGAAAATGGCTGGAGTTATAGCTGGTCTGCTGATGTTTGTTATTATCCTCTTGGGAGCAATGCTTACCATCAAGAGAAGGTAAGTTTCTGCTTTGCTTCCATCTTGGACCTTCTAGCTAGAGTCCTGTTACTTCCAAAAGAATAAATTCAGTAGAAAGAAAACATTCTATTTGTCTTACAGTGGGCAGCAGTTAATACCAACACATAGTTGTAGTCCCAGAAGAGATGCCTATTCTAACAGATATGATATGAGCAACAAATGAATGAACATTACTACAGTTAATGATAACTAATTGATAATAAATGAGAATGACTAGCTCATGAAACAGCATGGAGAAGTGCAAAGTGATAATGAGGCAATGGAAGTGGGCATGTGAGCCTGGGCAGGTAGCACAACAGGGATCTAGTAGAAGCAAGGATTTGTTCTTAATAGCCAAGAAAAAGAATGTCTTAAATTAACGTGATCAGGGTCTTGTTTCCAATTGAGTCTTGGTGAGACATATTTTACCACAGCAATTCCTTTGCTGCCAGTGTTCAGCTGGAATGTTACATCTTGCTGAGGTTTAGAATCTTTCCAAGAGTTAGCTTTAGTTTATAGGGGAATGAAACCTGGAAATAATCATGTATGGTAATGGAATTTGTTCAAACAGCTCATTTTGTGTGGTTTTTCTTTGGGTATTTGCACTTCCACTTTGAAGTAAACTATTGGAGTTGCTACTGTTTGAAGAGCTCCACATTTACTGTGGCATACACTGACTCAGAAAAGCACTTAGGAAACAGGTTTTCTTGAGAAAAGGATGGATTTTATACATATTTTTACCAGTCACATTTCTCAAGTGAACCTTACATTTCAACAGCAATTTGAGTATAAATGAAACAGGAGCTAGGTAGCCAGTCAGTCTAGGATATAGGTAGCATTACATGTGAAAGCCTTGATGATTTTACTTGGTGTGTTGTATAGAGTGCAAGTTTCCACAGCTCTGTTCCCTTGAGATCTTTTATCTCTCTGACAAAGTCATGCATTTCCTGAAAAGAGCAGCAGATAGATCTAGATATGATCTGCTCTATCTTAACCCAGGGCACATATGCAAATGGAATAGCTCTGTGCTACAGGTGCTGGAGTGCAGGGCTGCTATTCAGAAGGACCTTAAAAGGCTGGAGAAACCTCATGAAGTTTGGCAAAGGCAAAGTCCTGAATCTGGGATGGAGTAACGCCATGCAGCAGTATAGGCACGTTTGCAGAGAGGGATCTGGAAGTCTTAGTGGACAAGTCCACCTGTGGTGGACCTGCAAGAGCAAGTCCAGAGAAGGCTACAAAGATTATCAGAGGGCTGGAGCATCTCTCCAGTGAAGACAAGCTGAGAGAGTTGGAGTTGCTTGGCTGGAGAAGACTCCAGGGACACCTTAGAGAAGCCTACAGTCCCTAAAGGGGCCAAAGAGAGACTTTTTACAAAGGCACGTAGTAATAGGACAAGAGATTATGGCTTTAGGAAAAAGGGTAGATTTAGATTTGATATTATGAAGAAGTTCTTCCTTGTGAGAGTGGTGAGGCCCTGGAACAGGTTGCTTGTGGAGGTTGTGGCTGCTCTGTCCCTGGAAGTGTTCAAGGGCAGGTTGGATGGGTCTTGGAGCAACCAAGGAGTTAGTGGAAGATGTCCCTGCCTATGGACTTAGATGATCTTGAAGGTCTCTTCCAATCCACACAGTTCTGATTCTGTAAGTCAAACACAAGCCAGCAATGTGCCCTTGCAGCAAAGAAGATCAACTATGTCCAGTGTGGTGTTAGCAAGTTTGGAGCTAGCACGTTGAGGCAAGTGGTTATTCCCTTGTGTTTGCCACTGGTAAGATTGTTCTGGGCATAGTCTGTGCAATTTGGGGTTCCTCAGTAAAGGAAAGGCACTGATATATCAGAGCAATTCTAGAGGAGGTTGGTCAAAATGATTCTCTCATCCTTGGAGAAATTAAAAGCTTGACTGGGATGAAGTCCTGAGGGAATTGCTGCAAGGGGATCTGGTTTGGACTAGATACCCTTTGAGTAGACTTTCCAAATGATGTAATTCTACTAAGCTGATCACATTTGTACTGACTACTGTTAATTCCTGTTGAATTAGCTGCAGGAGTCAGCAAGGTAGATTTTTCAATCCAATTTTTTGTTCAAAGTAAAACCTTCTGATTCTGTGGACAGATGTGTTTGTGTTTTGTAGCCACATTGGCTGCACTTTTGTGGAGCGTTAAGCCCAAGCTGTATACGTGTTGCTGATTCCAGTCCCCTGGGAGCTTTTCAGTTGAGAAGCAGGAAAATAAAAATCATATGCCTCCAAGGAAAAACAGAAAGAGAATTTCGGCAAAAAAAACCTCAGAGCTGGATGTCTGGTCTGGTAAATGTCCAGCCCTCATCCATTCCTGTTACATTCCTAAAAGCTCTTTAAAAAAGCTTCTCTTTTCAGCTTGAACAATAAAACTTGTAAGGAAAGCTTTTCAGAGCAATGGCACATCTGAGCATCCTGGTGTATTTCACAGGCTATTAAAAGTTGATGGCATTCCTGCCTCATAATGTAGTATTATTATAAACCATGGATATTGCTGGGCAGCAAATCAATGAGCTTTCATGATGACCAGGAATTCCTAATTTGAGGACAGTTTTTCTGTGGTGTAGCCTGACAACAGCTAAGTCAGAAAAGAAAGGATACCCTCTGAGGTAATATACTTTAAATATTATAAAGGTAGTATTTGTAGTCTATTTTCTCAAATATTGACTTAAAAGTAAGAAATAGGAGGAACTTGGATAATTAGACAAGTATTCAGTGTATGTACCCTTGCAAATGCTTCAGTGGCAATGAAGACAGCAAAATGTGTGATGGTTGTTCCTGTGCGAGGGATGTCTTCAGTAGATGCTGATCAAAAAGAGAATCCAAAAGACAGAATATTGGTTGCTGTAGACTGTAGATTCATTTTCAGGATCTTCCAAAACACCACTAACCCCTTTTCTGCATGCCATAGGTAGGATTTCTATAAATCTCCATAATCAGTGCTTTTATTTTATTTCCAGTCAGGTGTATGTAGGGTAGAATTTCTCACTCCTTTGTTCAGCAAAGGCCATTTTTTCCTGCTTACAGCTTTTACATCAAAATCGTATTCCCAAATAGCCTACCACATCTGCCAAGACTTAAGTGTGGGACTCCTGCTGTTCCACACTGTGATTGCTGCCAGCCTGTTCCTTGTATAAATTTGAAAATGGTTGGGAAATTCCTCAGGGGTGGAGTTATGGGCAAGGAATTTCTTTTTCTCCAGACACTATGAAAGAAATCTTCATTGTTCTCATTCAGATTAATGTATTGGTACAGGGATGTCCTTGATTATCTGTCAGTCTTCAGGTAATCTTCTGTCTTCCACTGGAATCTGGAAAGTGAGCAGAAGGTCAAGTTATCAACATGTAGGAATCTTTCAAAAGAGGAAAGAGGAAACTTTGGTGTTTGTTTAGATTATCAGATGATCAGCTTTTTTGCTTTTGTTTGTTTTTAAATGCACTCATGCATAATGTAACAAGTATTTTATGTTCAAGAGGAAACCTAAAGACCATATTATTGGTTAGTAAACAGGTGTGTAAACTCAATGGATGTGAGCTTAGTTTTTTTTCTGATCTATTTTTAACTCAGGTAAGTCACAGGGAGATGTATCAAGATCCATCTTTTTCCAGCATTTGATCCTATCTGTTTTTTGGCTGCTGTGATTGTAATTTAAGTTGGTATCTCATAGACAGAGAAACACAAACTCAGAATGAAAAATCCTCAGAATACAGAGCAAGTTCTAGAGGTTGGACTAGATGATCTCTAAAGGTCCCTTCCAACCCCTTACCATTCTATGATTCCATAATTCTATGAACCATTTGCTTGGTATAAAAATTATGAAGCTAGTGCTGATCTAAGTTTCCTCCTCGACACAGTGTTTGTGGATCAGTTTAGTGATGAGCCTGGCAGTGTTAGATTAGTGGTTGGAACAAACTATCTTAAAGATCTTTTCCAACCATAATGATTCCATGATTCTGTGGAACTAGCTCTGTCCCAAACACAGTAATGTTTAGTGAATTTAGGTGTGATGTCCCATGGATGGGACTTTATTACATCTGCTTTTGCTGGAGGCTCTGTTAAACTGGGCATCTTTTACTCAGAATTAAAATGAGAAAGGAAGTGAGTGTGAGTATTAAAGTACAGATTCCTCCCTTTTTCTTTCTAGAGCTGAAAAACTGCCTTTTTCTCTGTGCCCATCCCACTCAGTGCAAACAGACCAAGTCACTGCAGTCTGGATCTCTGCCTCTTTGCTCTCAATTGCAGGGTTACTCAGTGGAATACACACACTGTTGTAAGAAATAAACACACTCATCAGCTTTGAAACTTTTCCCATTTAGAAGTTGTACCTGTGCAGAGAGGATCTGGAGGTTTGTCCTCTCTGGGTCTGTGTGACACACCTCTAGCATCGCTGACAAACCTGCTCATTGCATCAACTCGAGGTGTCCCTCGATGGGGCACCACCAGTTTTGTCCAGTTGAGGCTTAGAGCTGCATATGGACAAGTGTTCCCTGAAGATGAGCTTCAATCTTAATTAACTTGTGAACTAATGCAGATTTGGGACCAGCATTTATAAAAGGAAAGGCTGTTCTGGACCATGGATTCATTTGAACTTTTGAAGGAGCACAGCTGCAAGTTCACACTTGCCTGAGAGAAGAATTTAACAGCAAGGTGCTCTTTCCGTTTTACAAACAGAAATATTAGAAGCTTAAGCTCTTCATTCAATTTTTTTGCATTAATGTTACTTTAAAAAGTAACCAAGGCTAATGCCTCAGTGTACAAGACAGTGCAGTCTTGCAAGGCAACGTTGCAGAAAAAGGATTTAATTAGAGAAACTTGAGATGTTTCTCTTCAAATGGAGCATGAAAATATCACAGTGACATTTGTTTGTGGTCCAAGGCGTTGGTTCATTGGTAATAGGCACAGTAGAGGATTTCCTGAATGAAGCATTTAGATGAACCAGTGCAAAGAGTAAAGGCAGGAGAGATTGGAAGAGGCCACTAAGGCTGATTTTATTTCTGTGATGTGCACTGAATCAAGATGCTGGTTTGAACCTTTTATATGTGAGGCATGAGCTGTACTTGCCCAACTGGTCACAGTTTCAGTAGTCCATGTTGCAAAAACTCTGCCAGTGTTTCATAGGGTTTAGTCAGATATGTGAAGTTGAATTAAGACAAGTGAAATGGTTATGTAGTGAAAAGATTGGGTTTGACTTTACACTTGTTATCTAAAAGATTTATTTGAGCTCTGGGGTCACCTAAAGTCTGCTGAAGTGTCTATTTGTGGGAACACTGTGCATGTATATATGTTTCTGTTTCAAATACAACTGTCTTACAGTATCTAAAAGCCAAACTACTAACAAAATCTATTTTCCTGGTTTGGGGAACTCAGTAGCTACATGAGTTACATGTTGGCAGCTCTAGGGTCATCATATGTACATGGACACACAAATTGCTGCAGTATAATGTAGCCTGCTAATTCACAGGAGGAGATGAGTGACCAGGTGAATGCATTGGCACACATCAGGCGGTCCAGCTTTCTTCCATAAATTGATGCAGACCTTGCAATAACTCATTTTCATTGTATCAAAACATTGTTAATTCTCTAAGGACTTTGTTTGTTTGGCTTTAACATCATTTAAATATTTTTGTGTAATAGAGAATACAGGACCAGTTAGTAAAAACAAGCAGAAACAAGAAAAAGAAGACATTTATAAGTTTAGTTGGTTGGTTGGGAGTTGTTTTTTTTTTTTTTTTCTGGAGAAAATACCCTTTGACTTTGTCCCCCAGAAGGATTAGAGTTTGGTCAGTTTGGATTTCATCTGGACAGTTTTAACTCTGGTGTAATCGTGACTTGCATGTCCCTGGAGTGAAGATGTGACACTTTACAGGCTTCTGGGTTTGAGCAGACAAAGCCTCTACTGACCCCTTTAAGTATGAGACTGAATAAATAGGATCAGACAGCCTGTCATGGCTGTGCAGTAAATAACTTCTGTACACTGCTGTTGCTAGCAGAAAAAAAAAGGAGATTTGGGGCTATGTAGGGTATAGGATTAGTTCCTTGTGTGAAAATTCAGCTCCTTATTCTGGATTAGGATTTAGGTTGTTACCTTAAACTAATTAAATAAAACCCAAAAGCCTCTTGAGCAGAACATGCCCAAGCTATAGGATAGAATAACAAAGGGGTATTTGCACATGCAGTGACCAGTCCCCTCTGTGTCCATATTTCAGGTAGATAACAGGCAGGGTTCTCAGGTTGTGAGATACATTTTAGGAGATCAGGTCATGTCTGTAGTGATCCATAACTGACCTACTTTTAACAGTTAGTTTTGAAATATTCCTTAGGAAGTCCTTATTATAGGCTGGGAGAGCTTGAGCCAAAATAGTCTGTCCAGTTCCAAAAGAGATTCTTCCTTTTGTTTGTCCTCCTTGATTTCCTCTCCTTGTGGAGTAAATCCTTCTGAGCTTTCTTCAGCATCCTTGCAGCTTTTTAATGACAACTAGGAGTCTTGAATAAACACATATTCTTGCTGGCTGGGACCTAAAGAAAGCAGAAAGTGCAGCAAGATGTTCAACATAATGATTACAACTGATAGTGAAACCTGGCACAGACTGGTTTAATGGAATGATTTGGAGGACATAGGGGCTTCAGCTGGATGGGCTCTCATTTTCCACATCCTGGTGATTATTCCCTTTCTTTAGAGGTTCAGAGGAGCTTGGACTTTCACACTGAAGCTCAGTAGCAATCACTGCACCTCAGCTGGTGCCTAGCTAAGGCATGTTGAATTGCTGAGTTTCAAGAGATAATAGCACTGTGTTAAAAATACATTGAGGTGTATATTGGAATCAGTATCATTCAAATAATGTGGTGTGTGTAGGGAATCTGGCCAGAATTTCAGAGCCACCACCAGGCAAAATGTGTCTTTTCAGAGCACAGATGTTCCACTTGAACATCTGTAAGTCCAAGTCCTTCACCCAGGGTGTGCACAGCAAAGAAGGTGATTGTGCACAGAGTAACTGCTCTGAATCTGCTTTCCATAGGTGTTTATGAAAGTTGGGTTCAGAGCAACCATAAAAATGAGCACTTGAACCCTGTAGTTATACTTCTAAGCACTTCCTAGCATTTGTAGTGTCTTCAAGGACAACATCTTAAAGTTATGCAATAAGTTGAAGCTTGTGTTTTGCTGTTTTACCCTGTCTTGACCATGGCTCCTGATTTCGAGTCTCCCTTGTGCCTCGCTGCAAACCTGTACTAACATTTGAAGATCTGCTGTGAAACAGCCTTTTCAGAGGAGCCCTTTTCCAGTTACAAGAGGGAAGACATCACCTCTTAAGTTAGAACTGATTGCCAAGGCTCATTTTGTGGCCTTGCTCAAAAATGCAGCCAAATGTTCTGGAGTGTATTGTTGAAAACCTGTAATAGAAAATGCTTAATCACAGTGACGCAGGGAGCTGCTGCCTGCTCCCAGTCATAATCTGCAAACACAGGGTGCTGCTTGAATTGGTAATGAACTATTTGCATTTCAGAGGTTGATGAAGCTTGATTTCTCATTGCACAATTTGCTCATTGTCTAAATATTCAGAAACTGTGGTGTTCTTGCATTGTCACTCTCTTATTTGTTGCTGTTTATATGAATAGCTCTTACATAATTCTTTGAATTGCAAAAGTCTCAAAGCACTTTACAGGCAAAGGTAACTCCTGTCATTCATGTTACTAACATGACAAAGTTAAGGAAGAGAGATGAGGAGATTTATTCCCAGTGCCACAAGCCAGTAGTGCAGAAGTGGAAACACAACCTGTGTTTCCTGTTTCCAGTTCAATGTCCGTTCCTCACTGACATACAACTCCTAAGAAAAAGTGTAGTAGAATAGTACAAGAAGCAGCACAAACACTTTGTGTATTGAGGAAAACAAAAAATCTGAGCTTTCATATTAATCTAATTCTGTGTTTCTCTTCTTTTCTCCTTTTGGATGTTTTGTTCATCTGACTGGCCGTCAATATTTAGAAGAAATGCATATTCCTACTCCTATTACTTGTAAGTACTTGGCTGGGGATGATGTTTCTTGAACGTGCTCACCCTGTGGTAATTTTGTGCTTTGTTGTATTCTTTTACCACTTTGTTTGTTTGTTTGTTTACCACTCCATTTATCCTTGTCCTTTCAGCAGCTTGTGGTTTATTTCCTCAATTTCATGTCCTTACTTTTTCCCTGTTTTACCATTGCACCTATAAATGTTCCTGCAAGCACATCAATATCCACAGACAGGTCAGTTACAGTTCATAGTTCTTCAAATCCTAATGGACAGAGCATCCCAGCTGCACCTTTTTTAATGATCCATTCTGTTTGGCCAGACTGCAGGGAAATTCGCACCTGCAAGTTAGTGTTGGGACTTTCTCAGTTATGTAGAGAAGCTTTTTTTAAAATACAAGTTTTCTGACAACTAGGACTTGACATTGTCTCAGCAAACATCTTGGAGCTGTTCCAAATGTCAGTTTAGACCCTTGGATGATGAAGTAAATCACCTGTCCGGCCCTAATGACAATGCTGCGTAATTAAAGCAGTTGTTAAGTTGCATGAAAGTGCTTCACACATCAGTACTTCCAGAGCCATCTGTTGTCTTAAGATTGAGGGGCTGGAAAGTAATCAGGGCCAAGCTGTTTCTGCCATGGTAATAGTTGTCTGAGGATCAGGAGGAGGAGAGGACTTGGGTCAACAATGTGAGGAAAGAGTCCTGGAGAATTGAGTTGGATGCTTTAGCTGCCACCAGAGGGTTGGGAGGGATGGAGAAGACAACTGTTACTGCTGACACAAACAGATCTCCTCTCTCTGTCTCTCAGAAGCAGCACCTCTCTCACTTACCTAAACCTTTGCCGCCAAAGCAGCAACCTGCCAGAAATGCCAGAGCTCTGACATCAACAACATTGTCAAAATGGCCATGTCTGCTCTGCTACTAGCAGTCTCTCCTACTCTGCCACCTCTGGCAAGCTCCTCCTTTGCCTGTTCCTACATTTCATCTTTGTCTTGGTCTTGTACCTTTGTCCTGTGGGCACATCTGGCAGGTGTTGAGCAAGTCAGTGCAGTAAGTGCCTTAATATTCTGCCTTTGTAGTGGAACTTGATTTCTTTTCCATATGAGTTGGTTAACACCCAAAGAACAGGGCAAACGAATTAAGTGTGAGGATGCCTGTGTACCACCTGTTTTGTTTCTTGATGACCTATCAGAAAATAATTGAAAGAGGAACCTTCCCCACTTGTTGAGTGTGTAAGGAGCCTAAAAACACAGTCATGAGCCTTGGCTTTGCCTGATGACCTAATTGTAAATGAAGATTAACTCTGTTTCTTCTTAACTTCTCACTGGTTCACTGAGAGTGGAATTTGACCTTAAGTAATCAGATTACAAGAGAAGTTTAACTTAGTGTTTAAGCAGGAGATGGTGTTAGTGTGTAGGTGCTACCAGCCAGTTATATGTCTTACTACAGCCTTTCCTCTCCTGCCCATTTCTCCTGAACATCAGAAAATTGCCCTCTGCATTGCTCTGTTGATTTGGTGTCCTTACCACCAATCTGCACCATTGCCTGAAAAATTCAGCCCCCAGTTTTCCACTATAGTTTTTACTTCTTCCAGCAGGCAGGATGTGTTGAGAATGTTCCCTGCTTTATTTTGGTTTGAGATTTGCTTATTTTAAAAGATTATTTAACTTCTGAGCACTATTTGACCCCTTCTTACAACTGCACAACTGATTGTTGTAAGCAGTCAGCTGAGGACTGATATGGAGAAAGTCAGGGTATCCATAAATGCTCTTTCTGCCGTCTTGTAATGGCTTCCGTGGATCAATATACTAGAACTGTTCTTCTCAGGGCACAGGAGAGTGACTCAGTAAAAGTGAAGAGACAAACTTCTGGAGGTCACCCAAGCCTGAGGTTGCAATAAGCTTCAGCAGTAGCAGAAGCAAGTGCTTTATGGAGATTTAAGAAGGCAGATGTACACCATGCAGCATATCACAATAGAGGAAAGACAGAGGTATCATCGGGCCAGCTTTTGTGCACGTAGCAGCTCACTAAAGCACTCAGTGGAGGTTTGAGCTCAGGATGCAGAAGTCACAGAATCACAGAATCTCAAGAGCTAGAAGGGACCTCAAAAGATAACAGAGTTTGTGCTGAGTTTATTCCCACTGTCTGTAGGACATTTGAAAAGAAATAAAAGATAATTTATAGGCATGGCTCTGTGTAATCAAGTGCATGCATTAATATGTCCATAGTTTTCCATGGATGGTGGGATCTGCCTGCACAGGTCAGCTTGCTAAATCAGAATTTTGAGAAGAAACTGATTTTTTTATTAGATGTTGGGAAGATAGACTCAGGAATCAGTGGTTCTGCCAGTATAACGAAAGCATATTTTAAAAAAAATCATTAAATTAAAATCCAGAAAGTGAAATTCTATTTGGAACTTGTCTGTGTGGAGATTACCAGCCTGAACTTTGCAGAGGGCAGTGTTTGCTGTCTATACCACAAACACACTGTGTGACACTTACATGCACCTGACTTGTCTAAAGTCTGTATGGCTGTAAGTAAATATCCTCTAAAAATAGTGGTAAATTTGATCAGGTAAAGCTTAGAGAGTGCAGTCCTATGCTGTTCAAGACCCCATGTTTGTATAAACATGGTACAAAGTATTCAGAGCATCTTTTGTCTCACATCTACATTAGATCACTTTCTTGTGTCAAGTGGTGTTTGGTTTGTCAGTTAAAGTGATGCAGCTGCTCCTGGCTCCTCAAGTTGCCCTTCCTCTAGTGAATTCCCTCTGCTCCTGCAATAACCTGCCCTGAGTTGGGCTTCAGAATGGCAGGTGCTGAAAAAAATGCAAGTGAAGCTCCCTCTGCACTTGCCTGTAAGTGGAGGATTTGCCCTTGTCCTGACTGTAAGAAGCAGTAAGCTGCCTATGTGCTTAGACCAGAGAGTATTTCTCAGCTCTGCTGAGGTTACAGGCAGCACAAAGGGAGCATGGAAGGAGCTGAAGGTTTAAGCAGGACCTACAGAGCATGGGAGGAGATGCTTAACTGTCAGGCTGCCAGGAGGCTACACTGCTTTTAACCCATTTCTCTTCCTCTTTAAACTAAGGTCTTTAGTGGCTGAGATCTTGCAGCCTGCCTGCCCAGTCTGTCTGACAGATGGGCAGCCTCAACTGCTTACAGCTTTCCCAAAGTCTGAAATGACCTGTCCTTCCCATAGCATAGACTTCTTACTTTTTCCCAGCCCTCATGGATGACAACAGCTTTCCTGTGGTGCCCTTTCATACATTTGAAGACCTATCAGGCCTGTTTGTTTTTTTTTTCTCTAGATTAAAGAGCTGTATTTCCATTGGCCTTTGCTTGTAGGTCATGTTTTCTTGATTTACCTTTCTCATTCTGCCTTTGCTATGTGTCCCTTCTTATTTGAAGCTCAGTTTTGCAGCAGGGCCCTCACCAGTGCTCAGTCAGAACAGGGGGATTATACTTGTGTCTTGCAAACCATAATGTCATGTATAATCCCTCCCTTATTTTCACACCAGCATGAAACTGTTCTTTCAAATTGAATTTGTTATCTGCTCCAGGTTTAGGGGACAGATACCCTTTGCTGATAGAAGTGCTGTTTAATCAGTGCTCCCAGTTGGGTATTTGCATGGTTGCTTTAAGTCTATGCAGATCCCATCATAAGGCAATATGTGTACTCCTAGCAGGCTATTGTGCACAAATACCTGCGAGGGCTTGTATTTTGCAGCTTCCTTAAATTGCTCATTGAAAATGAGGGCAATATGCAATTCTTGTCTGTGGGAGGAAATTTCATGTTTAACTTACGTGATCTATAGCTAATGTCTAAATTACCTGTGCATGCAAATCCACATTAGAGTGCATATAATCCATCCTTGTGAAACAGCTCAAATTAAGTCTGTCAACGAAACACATATGAGAGCTCTTCAGGAGTGGCAGCTACAGATTTAACATTCATGCATGGAAAATTGATCTCAAAAGTTAAGAGATGAGTTTGAAGCTGCTTTTCAAATATAATCCCTGAAGTTTATCCAGACCTCTGCAAACAGGAATCTGACAGTGCAGGTGCTGCTGGCTGAAAACGGGGCTGGAGCTTTCTGATGAGTGCCCATGGCAGTAAGTGCTTATTACTTGATGCTCAGCTTTGCATTCCTTGACTATTTAAACTGGAACTCCCCCAATATTGTGCTTCAGCCTTTTATATCTGATAAGAGTAGAAGTTTCAAAAGTAGCTGAATGAAATCTCCATCCTTTAATTTTTTCCCCCAGTTTTAGTCTGGAGAAGAGGAGGCTGAGGGGGGAGCTCATTAATAGCTACAAATATCTCAATGGTGGATGTCAGGAGGTTGGGGCGGCACTTTTTTCAATGGTATCTAGTGACAAGACACAAAAAGTTCCACTGAAACATAAGGAAAAACCGTTTCAGCGTTTTAGTGAGGGAGCCCTGGCCCAGGCTGCCCAGGGAGGGTGTGGAGGCTTCTTCCTTGAAGGGCTTCAAGACCCACCTGGACATGTTCCTATGTGACCTGATCTAGGTGAACCTACTTCTGCAGGAGGTTGGACTGGATCATCTCTAAAGGTCCCTTCCAACCCTATCATTCTATGATTCTATGAAATTCTCCCCTAGTTGAGGCTCCCTGCCATCAGTTCTTTGCATTGCTTTAGTTGAGGCAGCTTCAACTGCCTGGTGATCATACAGCTTCTTTCATTTTATTGTTCTGCTTGCAGCATCCGTCTGTCTCATCCCTCCTGTGTGTGTACAGTGCCTGTAAACACCACCTCTTCATTTGCAAACCCTCTTGAACTGAAAAGGCAAACCCAGTAACCCTCATCTGTGCAACCTTGTTTGCTTCTTGGCACATTTTCCTCACAGTTAAACATAGCACTGCCATTAATATCACCTTATTCATATACTGACATTTCAGCCTCTTTCCTCTGTGTTGATTGTATCAGACTCCTCTTCCAAATATCTGTTTGGCCCTTTTTTTCTTCCCCCTTTTTGACTGCATAATGCATGAAGTGTCTCCCCGGTGCCTGGTGAGAGGCTGTGCTGGGTGCAGACTGGTGGCAGCCGGCCGTGATTGACACTAATGCACTGATAGCAGCTTCATCTGGGTGTTGCAGTTGTTGTATTTAGGGGAGGCTGGCCAGTAAGGAAAGCAGGAACCATGTCACTGCTGCAGCTTGTCAGTGATTCACAGAGATCTCTTTGAGTGCCCTATTTTTGGCAACAGCATTTCCTAGATAAATGGTTTTCCAATTCCAAAGGCATTTTGATGTGCTGGGAAATAAACCTCTATCTAGCTGTGGGTTTAAGTCATATCTCTAACATTCTAGAAAGCACTAGTCATTTGATTTTATAATCCTTTCTATGAATTATGATGGTGGTAAGGACGAAATACGCTTAGTCCGGTGCTGCCACTCTATACAGACATGTAACAGGCAGAAAAGGCACGTCGAGAAACTGAGAGCCCCTTGATGTGTCTGGCAAGCTTTAGCTCTGAAATCCTCAAAAGAGATCTGTCTTCCTTTTCTCCTCTAAATTTAGATGAAGAGTTTTTACATTCTAGGAACAGAGAGGGAGAAAGGTGGGAACCAAAATGATGGTGGTTTTGAATGCGGAACCATGTTCTGTGGGGCTTCTCTCTGGCCATGCATCAGCGTTAGCTGGCCCACCCACCAGCAGCCTGCTTTGTGTGTGCAAGGGTAGATTGAGACCTTTAAACTCATGTCACCTTTTCTTTTTAGGCATTCAAGCCAATGTTTTAGGGGCCTCTCTGTCTTCTACAGGACCAGGTAGAACTGCTTTGTATAGGGCTTTTGTAAGCAGGTCTATATGGGGACTAATGGGCTTGGGTTTGGGGTTATTTTTGTCCTGCCTTAACACATGCAGAAATGTTATTGCTCCTTCCCTGAAAGAGAAAACGAGTTTGCCAGTTCCAGCTCTTTATAGCTTGTTGGCACCTCTGAAAAGATACACTAGGCAATGGGACATACAGATAATTATTGCCACGATTAAATTAATCTGGATTTAATCAGGAAGTCACCGTTTTTGACTCCACATTTTGAAACCCCAGTGGTGGTTGTCTGCAGTGGCTCACCCCAGCAGCCCAGAGTGCTTGTTATTAAGGACATTGGCTTTTTGGATTAGTGTTTCCCACTGAGAAATTTCCATTCCTCTTGCCAAAGAACTCACATAGCCACGTGTGATTAGCAAATCTAAAGGGTTGAAATAACTGCCTAGGAGGGTTAATACTCTTCAAGGCTGTTGTTGTTACCTCAGGTACCACAGCACAAAGAAAGGGGGCTCCCATGGCTGCAGTTAATAAATCTGACTGTGCTAACATTGCTGAACACTGGAAGCAAAGCTTTTAACATCATTAAACACCAGCTTCTTGCTTCATCACTCGAGAACGGTTCCTTTGTTTGCATCTTCATCTGCAGAAGTGGCTACACCATGGAGATTTTGTGAGATCTAAATATGCACTCTGTAATTATGGACCGCATTTGAATAGCCATGGGTTTGAATTGAAACCATCAGCCATAAAAGCCTGAACTTCAACCAGCTGAACAGATGACACAGATGTATTTGTTCAAAAGTTTACATCTAAACATTGGGCACTTCTCCACAAAGCTGTGTGATCCTGCTCTGGATTATCACCTTGCCTGAAAACAGCCATTTGCCACAGACACAGGCAAAAAAGGTCTTAGTTCACTTTCACCCTTCCTTGCGAATGAGTGGCTTAGCTACCCTGCTCACCAAGAGCTGAGGTTCAGCTGTGTGCTGGAACTTGCTTATAAATGCTGCTCTGACATGTGCTGTGAATAAATAAAGCCTGTTGTAATACGTTGCAAGGAACACCCCTTTCAGAATCTAATGAAGTATAAAAGCTGGGTAGTACTTCCCATAAGCGTGTCACTTGAGAGAAGAAAAAATCTCTTTGCAAGATGATTTAGTTGTAAGGATTAGGTTTTTTTTTTTTCCTTTGAGTTGGAGAGAAAAAAAAAAGAGAATTAAAGCTCCTTCTTACAGTAATCTGTTTTTCTCCCTTTTATTTTGTTGTGTTTGCTTCTCTTTTGCAGTGATGTAAGCAAAGTTCTTTGCTGGTGCTGAGGATGTGTCTGAGATTTTTCCAAGGGGAGGGTTGTAGAATGTCACACATTCATTTTTAAACAGTTTTGCTCCCCGATCTGAGTGAAGCACAGGGCACTCAAATGTCACTGGAAGCTTAGCAGATCACTTTTCCTGCTTGTCTCCATTTTCTTCTTATTAGCTGTGTTTGCAAAAGAGGAGCTTCTCCTGTTCTTGGCTTTATTAGGGTTTTTCAGAGCAGGCAGTATTTCTGCTTTTTGCCACTGGTTTTGAAGTCTCCTCAAATAAGAAGAGACCCATTTTGCGCATACAGAACAGAGGCATATTTGGGCATTTCTAAAACAACTTCAGCCTTTAATCTGCCCCACCTTTCAGTCCTCAGTGCAGTTTGGATGTGTGTCAAAATCTACCAGAGGCTGCTGTCCTCATTGCTCTGCCTGAGGATCAGGGCAAAACTCTTGCTCCATCTCTCAGGTTGCACAGAGTCAGGTCACACTCATCACTGGAGCACCCAAAGAAAACTCTGGATTCATGTGCCCCATGGAGTGTCTGCAGATGTTTTGTTCCCTCTTGGAGAGCAATTCTGAGCACTGCCATCTCATCCCATGTGCTCAGCTCCTCTGGGGGCTTTACCTATGCCCCCTCTTTCCAAGGATGACATAGCACTGCTACTGCTGGGGTGATGCAGGTTTGTGCAACAGGAGTTACTGGGAGGGACAGCTAAGCTCAAAGACAGTTATCACTGTATTTACTGTGCTCCACTGTAGTTATTTTTAAAGTGATGGGGTTTCCTCTCATGCAGTTTGTCACATGCCCTGCATGTCTGACTGAGTGGGATAAGAGTGGCTTTCTAAATATTTTTGTCATTGCTTTCTTTTTAATGATGGAAAACTGATCTTGATTTCTCCTCTCTTCAAAATACCCTAAAGGAAGCTAGCCAAGAAGCAGAAGGAGACTCAGACCAGCACACAGAGGGAGATGGGTCCTGTGGCTGCTTCTGACAAGACCTCTACCAAACTCAGTGCTGTTCACAATGAAGAAGCTTTTTCTTCCAGCTGCCAAGATGTTAATGGATTCAGTAAGTTTAACTTGCTTGCAATGGATATGTCCCCCTTGGAGAGCTCTGGGTTCTTAAAAGGACCTATTCCCATGGCCACAATCTCAAGGAGCTAGCAGTGACAGCACTAGGGATCATTGCAAAAGCTCAAGAAAAGTCAGTTGTCTGAGTGTGTCTGACATTGCCTGTGTTTTAACTGTCAGTCAGGTGGAGAGCATTCCTTCTGACTCTAAATCTACTGAGAATAATTTATAAAGTCTGTCCTAATAATTACATCAGAAGGTCCAAAAGATACGTTTGCTTGCTCTTCAGCAATACTTTTCCCCTTTGTGAGTAGAAGAGTTGAACCAAATCACTTAGCTGACTTGTGGGATGAAATCACATATTCTGTATGAAATTGTCATGAAAGAAAATGTGGTCTCCTGGTTAGAGAATTGGAGTGGAAAGACAGCATCTCTGCTTTCACTGGTGCCCTCGGTTAATTCTTCACATGGGTTCAGTAAAACTAACCTTAGTTAATACTTGTGAATCACCCAGACTCCTGTAGCTGGCAGAGTTTTGTGGGCAAAGCAGCACAAAGTCCTACTTCAGCCTGGCTAGATGCAGGTTGAGAGCACGGTGCATTGCATGGTGGATTTGTAACCTTTCTCCTATTAAATAAACGTTAAACTTAGTCACTCTGGGAATGTCACTCCTCCTTTTGACACTTAGCCTGGTAGTTTGAACAGAGAACAGCTCTGAAACACAAGTATGTACTAAAACTCTTGATTTTCCTTGAGCACCTTTAGTGAACTGGTTTTTCCTCTAATGATTAAGGTGGAAGTGTTTAGGGTACAAAATGTGTTGTATCATTGAGACCTTTTATTGTGATCTCAGATGGAGTGGGACAGGCTGAGTGCATTCTTCTTTTCCCTCTGTAGGTCATGTCAAACACCATCTGCATGCATTGCTACTGCCACTCTGTGCAGCACACCTGTGAGACAGATAAATAGGTGTTTGGGACTGTCAAGGCTAGCAGTGAATATTTCCCTCTGATATTAAATTGACTTGAGTCAAGATCTAATTTTCCCAGGTGATGAGTAGCTGTATCTCCAAAAGAGACAGCAGGAGTTGTCAGTGCTTCATATCTTTGAAAGACAGACTATCAGAGGACAGCATTGTAGCAGACATCCTAGAAACAGCAAAAGTAGCTTGTTCAAAGTGTATGGGCAGAATTCAGGTTTTAACACTTGCTTCACAATCTGGATTTTTAAGAATTTGGGGATTCTTTTTTTTTGAATGACCAGAAAAAGAAGAGTTTGAAACATGACCCCATTTATTTTCCCTTGATATTTGAGAGACTAATTAAAACATCTGAGTCATTTACTTGTAAAATAGAAAGTAAGCTGTATCTATAATTTTGTTTAAAAAAGATCCCTCCAGGTTTGTGGGGATTTTTTAAGTCAGTTATTCCTTTGCTTGTCTGACATCACTGCAGTTTATCACTCCCTCCCTCTCTAACACAGCCTGAGACTAGTCATGGGCCAATTGTTTTCTGTCTTTTCCCTCTTTATATCCATGAGAAACAGTTCCCAGTCAGCCTGCACAATTTTTCCACCTTTTTTACTGCCAAGCCCAGGATGCTGAGGTATTGGAGGTAAGTTCTGTGAAGTGGTGTGCACATGCTGATACAGGAGTTTGAGTTTACTACTTGAGGGCTCTATATGGGCGTAACTTTTCAGTAACAGAATAGAATTACTTCTTAACTCCCCTGCTAACTAACAGAGTTTTACAGGAAGTTATCCATCCTAGCTTTTAAAGTCAACTGTCTGTCTGCAGCAGCAGTCAAATTCCTTCTTAAATTGCCCTTTTGCCTCCCAACATTACATAGCATTTGTAGATATCTCATGGCAGGTAGTCATCCTCTCCATCTTAACCCTCAGTGACAGGAGCCCAGCTTGTCTTTAGCAGTGACATGGAAATACTCTCCTTTATGAAGAAAGTGCACCTAAAGAAGCTGAGTGTTTTCAGTCTCAGCATCACCTTGCCAGCTCACAAAAGCAATAAAATAGAGTGAGACAACTTGTTAAGTAGGAAACCTCACAATTATCAAACAACTTGCTCACAAGTTTGTCTCCAGGTGACAGTGTCCTTGCAGGACATGTGTCATTCCCTCCAGTTTTTCCTTCCTGTTCCAGTAAGTTTAATTCAAGATAGAACAAATACAGTGAGCCTCTCCATGAGTGTAGTAACAGATGATCTTTTGCCATTAAGAGTCACCATCCTCCTGTCTCTGCTGTGGGTAAGAGTGCAGATTTCTTCACCTACTCTATCCCAGTGCTTTTGGGAGAAAATGCTTATATATTCAATAGAAGTTGATGCCAATGGCATCACCCATAAAATCGTACTGTTTGGGTGCAGCAGGGTCTTTTGTCCAGGCTGTCATGGTTCTCAGGAACCCACAGCCCTATTTCGCAGTTTGGAATTCTGCCATTTGGCAGAGTAATTATCATTTACTTGTGATAAAATTGATACTATTAAATAATGGTAATGTAATTATCAAATATAATCGTATTCTGGAAGAACCTCTTGCCTCTGTGCTGGAACAGGAAGACCTGAAGTCTTGCTCAAAAGTGGAAGAAAAATGGGCATTTACCTTTCCTGGCCCAAATCAAAGCCCCTCATCCCTCTTTCCATTCTACACTGTTTGTCTTTATTCAGGTAGAATTCTTGCTGGTACATACAGGAGTTTAAGCTAAAGAGATTTTATGGACTCAGCCTCTGCCTCTGACACCATATGGAATCCAAATAGGTGTTTGCTGAAAGGTAGATTGGTCGTGACTCTTCCATCTGGTCTGATTTAACCCAGGGATTATGTGGAGGTGAAGAGGGCTCATCATAGTTGTTAACTTTCTCAAATATCATGCTTTTAATTAATAAAAATATATCCCAAATCCATTAAAGGTAGATGATGGTGCTTGCAGTGCTTGAGCCCAGCTTGCAAGAGTGTTTAGAAGGCAGCAGTGTTTTCCTCTGAGTGCCACCAGCACAGGTGGGCATTGTCTCAGTGCAAGGCAAGCAGAGAACCATTCCTGTTGGGAAAGACCTTTGAGATCATTGAGTCCAAGCCCTCCCCTCACACTGCCAAGCCCACCACTAACCCATGGCCCTCAGCACCTCAGCTATGTGTCTTTTAGATATCTCCAGGGATGGAGCCTGGCTCACCTCCTTGTGCAGCCCATTCCAATGCTAAATAACCCTCTTGGTGACAAAGTTCTTCCAAACAAGATGACAAACAGGAAGCAAGATGGGCCTAAAATCAGCCACCAGCAACTGTGCACTAACCAGGAGGGTGTTCAAGGGGTTGTTACTGCACATAAGTTGTGTGCAATTTGGCAGCACATGGGCGTGATGGGAGAAGCAGTAGTGTAGCATCTCAGCGATGTTGATACATCCTGTACAAGGGAACTGCTCTTCTGGCTTGGCAATGCTCAAGTGACACAGAGCAGGCTTGTCCAGGAGGATGCCATGTCACCAGCAGAGCCATCATGACATCCTTGGGGGGTTTCTGTCAGGAACTATTTAATTCTGAGGATTTAATCTCTTAAAATGCAGACAGTTTTGCTAGAGACTTGATTTATTAGGCTGTTCTTTAGTTCTGTGACGTCTCAGTTTAGGAGGAGACTGCTTTCCAGACAACCTTCAGGAGTGAGACTGATACAGATTAGGCAGATGGCTTTAATGTTACAGGTAGATGTCAGTGTTTTGGAAGCTGTAGGAAACTGAGTTTTGCATTAGTGGGCACCACTGCACAGCTCCTAAGTTAGTGTGCTTTTACTATTGAGAACAAGGAAGAGGAAGAGATAGACACTTGGTGTTAAGGATCACTTCTAACCAAGGAAAACCTAAATTCACACCCTTCTGTATCCTGTGTGTTTTTGTGATGAACAAAATGGGAAAGTCTTTTGATTTGCTGTTGAGTCACAACTGACAATTACATCAAGATATAATTACAGCCAGATTCCCCTTCCATAGACCATTTTCACTCCTTAGTTAGATCGTCTGCTAAATGAAGCCCAAGGCCTTGTATGACCATGACCAGGAGATGATTTCTTCAGTGAAAAATTCATTATCAAATTAATTGTAAAATAAAAACAAGCCAAATTTCAGCAAAGGTGTAAAAGGGAAAACCACTGAAATCCTTTTTCCTGGTTTTCATGCTGGTTTGGGATTTTTGTGGGGTTTGCTAGTTCAGAAAATATTATAAAAAGTAAAGGAGGATCATTTGTGAGGATGGGAAGTAGCCTCCACCATTCTGCATGACTCGAGGGATCTGTGTGGCCTCACCGGCCACTCCAGGGAGTACAAAAAGAATCTTTAATGAAGTCTGAATCTCTACCCTGACATAAAATTCTCTCTGGAAGTGTTTTGTGTGATTGCACACGCTAGTGCTCAGAAGAGCCTCTAGTTAGGAAGCAGCACTGTGTACAAATCCTTCACTGTACGATTCTGGGAATGAATGAGCTCTCCAAAGTTTGGGCAAATTTGGGGAGTTTGGTGTTTTGGGATTTTTTTTCCCCCTTTTTCTTCTAAATCTAGAAATCACCTACCTGTCTCACAAATATAGTTCTTTTCATAAACCTCATTTGGTGCCATTTTTAATGGAAGTCATTGAAGTGAGGTGTAGATCTTTGCCAAAGTGATTTCTCAGTAGCAGGTCCTGGAAAGGCAGCAATGAGTTCTTTTGTACTCACAAGTTGCTGAATCCTGCTTCAGGCCCTGCCTATTGGGGAAACAAATTGTTCTTTTTAGGCTTTAGTTTTATGTATCTGCAAAAGTGACCATGTTCCAAGTACAGTGAAAGGAGGGTCTGATTTAGGCTGAAAAAGATAGAGGAGAAAGTGTAAGAGGGCCCAAAGGAGAGCTGCTTTATGGCTTGAAGGCAGCTGGGGCAGAACTCCAGCAGGCTAAGCTATGAGAAATTCAATTCCTTTAATATGTTTTCAAGTGTTGTAAGCCTGAAAATATGGGGGGAAAATGCTGAACAAGAGCAAGTTCCTTTACTAGATGATTATAAACTGCTTAGGAAGTAATCCTGCTGATTTGATGAAACTCCCTAGACTAGTGACTTCTTCGTTTCACCCCATGGAATAACTTGAAGTTTTGAAGTGATGTTTGCTCTAGAGACAGAAAAGTTGCTTCTGAAATTACCTTGATGTATCCTGAGTTTTTCCTGCTTTTATTGGATAATGAAATAGGGGTTTTTTTTCTGTTACCTATTGTCATGTTTCTGATGTACTGAGATTTGAATTGGCTTGTTTCCCAACATTTTGAGGAGGAGATAAATAAGTGCCTGTAACTCCAAGAGTGAATACAGAATGATAACAAAAGAATATGCCTTCGGAAATGATGGATTACCATATGAATGTACATGTGTGCTATTGTAGATATAAACCAGCCTCATAAAATTACTATCAAGAAAATCATCTCTTCTGAAGATGTTGCACACTGCTTCCTTTCCAGTAATATTTGATTAATATGGAAATAATTTGTGGATTGTTTTGATTTTTTTTTGATTTGTCGATTTGTACGGAGGAAGCTCATGCTTTAATGGGAGAATGCTGGGATGCTGAAAGAATCCAGCTGACAGGGCAAAGGGTTATAGGATTTACTATGAACAGTGCTGGGCTAAAGAAGAAATCTCTTGTTATCTTGTATTGTTTTAACAACAAATCTGCTACTCTGTGTATTTTTGTGATACTGGTGTACACTGTGTCTGAGCAGGCTTATTTCACTGTTAATACTGCATTTGGTTCTTTGTAGTACGTGTTTTGGGAGTTGTTTTTAAGGGTTGTTTTTTTTTTTTTTTTCTCCTAGAGACAAAAACATAACTTTGTTCTTTTGGTTAAAAAAAAAAAAGGATACCTAGACTAAAGTCCTATATGTGTGTCCTGTGTAGGAACACATTGATTTACAATAACTATAATACTATATGGGGTCTGGAATGCTTATATTAAAGAAAATCCATCATAATGACAATGTAATAAATGTAATGTGCATGTCGAGATGAAAAATGTAATTCATTTTGATAAGCTTTATATATTCCATATTACTGTGTTCTTTGAGGAACATTCTCCCTGTTCTCTCTCTCTCTCTTAATATATGTCTAAAGTCTTTTCCTTATGTCTTTCCTACCTAGCATCACCCTCTCCTTGTTCATTTTCTGTCCAAAGCAAAACCCTTCAGAGCAAATCTTTGTTGAATTCCTACTACTCAGGTACTAGTGCCAGACTTTTCTTTCATTTCTAAAGTTTCTTTGCTTTTATACATTTCCCAATATGACCTATAGACTGAATCTTCTGAGTGTGAGATACAGCTAACCTTGTTTTCATTCTCTGTAACTCTTCTTTCCCCGTTGATCTTCTGTTGATTTCCATTGATCCGTGTCGTGTGGGTGACTGGAATTCCATCTCAAAGTATCATCAGACACTGTTCCATCGACCACGCTGTTAGGTAAGAAGACAGGTATGGTGTACTGCACTTCATTGGAGAGCAAACACACTCCTCATATCTTGAAAATGACTTGGAGGGAGCACTGTTAAGTGGCTGGGCTCTAAAATCAGTTAATCATGTGGTGGTGTGTTGTGTTAATCAGAAAGCCTTTTGTTTCACTCGTGCTTTGTTGTTGATATTCATTCAGGTTTACAGGTTTTCAAAGGAAAAAAAAAACTGTTCAAACAATTAAGGTTTGTGAGTTCTATTGAGTATTTCTTGTTTCTTTTTTTGGATGGGATTTGATATACTGGGCTAAATTCCCACATGCCACCTTGCCTTTGGCATAGCTTTGACTTACAGAGGTGGTTGTGCTGTGCAACCAGCATAAAATCACACAATTGTGGTATGATTTGGGTGGAAGAGACCTTTAAAAGTCACCTAGTCCAACCCCCTTGCAGAACAGGGCCCTCTTCAACTAGATCAGCTTTCTCAGAGCCCCATCCACCCTGACTTTGAACACTTCCAGAGATGGGACACCTACTCTGGGCAACCTGTGCCAAGGCCTCACCACCCTCAGCATAAAACATTTCTCCCTTATATCTGAATCTACCCTCTTTTAGTTTAGAACCATTACCCCTTGTCTTGTGAGTGGGGCTCAGCTATGTGTGCCTCACAGCTTGTGAATGTGAAGATTTGCACGTCCCAGGCAGGTGGGATCCCACAGTTTAGGGACTCATTT
Organism: Urocolius indicus; assembly: GCA_013401255.1. Classification (NCBI taxonomy): domain Eukaryota; kingdom Metazoa; phylum Chordata; class Aves; order Coliiformes; family Coliidae; genus Urocolius; species Urocolius indicus. The sequence goes on from WBNH01008549.1 coordinate 92,469, forward strand.
GCAAGTATAAAGGTTATTTGGAAAAAGTGGAGGCTGAGTTTGGGCAAGTGGCCCTACCTCATTCTGTGGATGCTGAGAGGTAAATGCTAAATATGCAAGCAGTCTGGTATGGATTTGAGAGGATAATAAAAAGGCAGGTTCTGAGAGACAGAGCCTGTTCTGTGGCTGCTGGGAACTTCAGAGGGAGGTGTTAGTGTTCAGCAGCTCTGAAAATTAAGTGTTCCTGTTCAGCTGGTGAATAAAGCACCCAGTGTGCACCTCTTAGCTTTTAATTTTTAACAAGAATGCTTTTTTATAGTAAGTTAACAGAGACAGCAAAATTAGCAGAAAATGTTAGCTGCAAAAAGAAGTTATCCAGAAACTTACTGGAGGTGTACCCTTGGAAGTGAGTAATAACAGCCTACAACTTCAGGCTCTCCCTGGAGGATGCTGGCTGCATGTAGAATCTGAAGAAGGCAATTCCTCTGGTATGAATCAGAAAGATGATGTGTGGTTGATCAGAATCTAACCAGTGGTATTTATCAGACCTGTCATTTTGGATTATCTACAGTAAGTGTTCACTTCCAGACATAGTAATCTACCATAGCTGCTTTAAACATTACTCTGAGCATGTTGAAGGCCCACAGTTAGACCAGGAAGACATTACAACTGATTGCTTAAGTGCCTTAGCTTACAGACTAACAGCCAGGGCACAAGGCTTGAAGGAACTGCCACAATGCACAAATTCATCCTGCCATCTGTCCAAGTGCTGATGGCAACTGAATGAGCCCTCTTTTATCAAGGCGGCCAAGGGAAAGGATCCTTTTCCCAGAAGGTTTGTTCTCATTTCCCAGAGATTCAGAGTTGTCAATTGAAAACTCTAAAGGTAGATTTATCTTTTGGCTGTGTTTTAGAAACATAGGCCCAGACCTGCAGTTTGCTGGAAGATGCCAAATTGTTCTTCCCCCCTCTCTGTCCCAACAGTGAGAATTATGGTGTGAACTGCGCAGTTTGTAATGTGAAGCTCAAGGAGCAACAGACAGATTCAATCTGTACCTCTCGTGGGAGAGCAAAAGCCCAAAAAAAAAGCCCTCAAAACTTTGAAAGTCTGATATTTTAGAGAGGAAAAAGGGATTAGGATAAGTCCTGTGCTTAGATATTCAAAACTCCTTCAAACTTAAGTTCTTACATCTGAATAAGAATTAATACCTCTGTTTTACACATGGGGAGTTCAGTACAGAGCACTTCCAAGACATGATTTACACAGACTGGTCACCTCTCCAGTTCCATCTGAAATTAACAGCCTTGTGACTTGAAGACAAATTGGCATTCTGGCTTCCTGGACAGCTTCACCAGACACTGGATATTGCTGTATTGAGCAAAGTAAGTTTCAGTTTGGACATTTATTAATATTCATTCCTGGAAAAGAGATCTTAAAAAGGGCATCAGTCATCCCACTACCAAGATCCCTTTTTGGGCACTATTAGCACTTCAGTGCTATTTATTCCCATTTGTTATGCCTTCTGCTAATAAATGTTCTGTATCAGCAATATGGATGACTCCCTAGGCTTGGCTGTGACATGATTTGTTATTAAGATATAGGATCTTTTGGTTTTGTCTCTCCCCTATCCCATGCTTGATTAATATTGTTTTATGTCGTGCACATTTTTAGCTCCATAATTTTCTCTCCCAGTTTTAGACAACTCTGGATTTAAGTGTTTTACATAGACGTCTTCACTAGGGCAGTGAATATGTCATACTAACAAATAACAGAGGTAAATTTCTCTGTTTTTAATACTTTGGTGAGGCCCATGTTGTACCAGTACTGCAAAGCTTGATGTGGAGTTAGTACAACCTTAGAAAATGTGCATGGCCAGTAGCTCTTGAAGATGCCATCAGGGCAGTCTCTTCAGGGCAACCAGCGTGTCCTTCCCTTGCATCTGCCAGCACCATGTAAGGACATTTATCCTTGCTCTCGTTTCATGTACTCAAGGGGATTGTAACAAGAAGACTTGCAGCCCATCAGAGAGGATGAGGACTGTAATTCCTTGCAGATGTGTGGAATAAGCAAAGAAAGTTCACTATCCTGAAGCCTCACACAAAGACTGGCTCGTACTTAGAAGGACATCAAAATTTGCCCTGAATGTCACTGTTCAGAGCTAGATGGCTGTGCCTGATCCGCCTGCTATGAGTATGTCCACAACCTGATGTCCGATGAACTGTAAATTACTTAGATGATGTTCCTGCATTAGGAAGTCTCCCCCGTTACTAACTCTTTACATTGCAGTGAAAACTTGAAAACTTAGTGACTTGATCTGATTAATTGTATCTGGAGCCTCCCAGGCCATGTCAGCCTCTAAGGAGCTGTGCAGTTGGCTGTGCTGGTGTTGGCCTGCTGCAGAACAAGCAGTGGAGGTACATTCCCTTCTGGGCTGTTGAGCTGCATTTCTCTTCTATGTTTCTGCCTGCAGATGATTAGATGGCCTGAAAAAATCTCTCTTCTAGTCTTCAGTGGCTTCTAGTTTTGTGTGCTGTTGTTTTTGACTTTGACAATAGTTTGTCAGCTGATTAATTTGCTTTGTAAGGCAGATAGATCTGACTGCTTCTTTTCACCGAAGAGGCAGAGAGAGGTTTGACCAGATGAGGTCTGTGCATTTGAAGAGCTACACTGTTAGACGTGGAGCCAATAATTCCAAGTCTCTACCCAGCTCACTGAATCATCTTCCTTCCATCTTTAAGGGGATTTTCTCCTATGCTAACTGATGAAAAAAAGCATGCAATCATTTTTTTTATAAGATTAGAATACACTTGTGTAAGGTGTTTAACAAGTGATTCTTAAAAATCTTTTTAGAATCAAGAGAAAACTACTTTCTCCAGCTGTTTTCTTTCTGCTCTGTCAAACCTGGTGTAAGAAGGTTTTTTCTTAAGGCATGTGCCTTTTTGGAGCTCAGCTGATGTCATTGAACAAATGATGTCTTGCCTTTGGTTTGCCATACCACTGTTTGTATATAGCATATTATAGCTGAATATTTATCATATAATAAAGTCTTGATTCACACACAAAAAAGCAAATTAATTTATACTAGCTTACATATTCCCTAGTGTAAGGAGAAGAGATATTAGGCATGCTGTAGTCATCCTAGGAAGATGTCAAATAATTGACAACCCTTACTCTACTGTAGAGAGCCTGGATATGTATGTAATTAAATCCATCACAAACACCACTCACTATATAATTTATTTTGTGCAAAGAATGTCTTATCAAGTTATACACTTGCCAAGGCTAAGAGGATGAAAATATGAAGAGAGATGATAGGCCTGTCATTTCAGACAGAAAGAATTTGTAGATATTGAAGCCAAAGTTTGGAAAGCAACTTCTCTGCATACACACGTTGGCATGTCAGTTCAGCTGTTAGAGGCATAGGTTAGATTTATGGGTCAGAAGGCAACATCATGCTCCATCCTGACACCTATTTCTCACACAAACAAAATTAGAATTATGAAAGAAAACATCTATAAAAGGATCTGAAGTTTCAGTCTCCAAAGGAGCTCTGGATGAGTAGATGCCCTCCCACCAGCCTTACTGGGACATTACACAGGGGTCTGATGACACACAGCCACTTGCAGGCTGGCAATCTAATTTCTCAGCTGCTCTTCATCTTATCTGTGACATCTATGGAGGAGCTGATCAGTTTTTATGGGAAAAGACATATATTTATTTTTCACAAAAATATATAATACAAAGTGTTGTAGCAGCAGGCAAGCAATAATATCTCACCCTCAGGGTTACTCATCAGATGGGGAAGGATGCTGCCTCACTGGCCTCTGCTCTGGCTTGTCCCTGCATGCTCCACTCCTTCGTGTTTTACTTGGCAGAGCAGGATCTCACATCTTACTTCAGCAGGCTCATCATTATTTCTCTAGGAAAGGAGAGAGACACAGAGGCAGCATTTCAGAAGCAGTGCAAGGTTGTGAATGTTAAAAGCAAGGTCAACATTGTTAATTTTATTATCTGCAGTTATACCCAAAACAGATGAACTGAGATGCCTGAAGAGTTTCCCCATCAGGCTTGCTCTGTGAGAGCCAGTGGTTCATTACTTTAACATCTTATACTGTATTGTGTGAACTCATAAGCTCGTAATGAAAGTGCCAACTTCCAGAAATCAAAATATCAGAGCTGGCAAGGGACATCTTTGCCTGGGGAGAGTTGCACTAAAAGGGGTTAACAGACGAGCTGACAATATATTTTGCTGTTGGAACTGCTAATACTGGCAACAGTCCTCTTATAGACTGTGTTTCCAGCAACATGCAGAATACCTGTTCTATTTACAGCTGCCCAACAGAAACTGTGTGAAATTGTAAATGGTTCTAGGAAGGAAGAGGAGCTCTGGACAGCCTGAACAGCCTGCCCTAATGAGACTCCAGAAGCTCTCTATTTGTTTACTTTAGCAAAGTGAAACTGAAGAAGTGATTTGATCAACGCCTGCATGGGTCAAGATCTCAAATGCTCAGAGGACTCTCTGATCTAACAGAAGGTGTAATAAGATTCAGTGCCTGCAAGTGGAAGCTAAGCAAAAGCAAATTGCAGGGAAGAAATGTTTAGACAGCAAGGGTAATTAACCGTTGCCACAATGTCGGGAGGCTGAATGGAATCACCATCTCCTGAAGTGTTCTCCTTTGGATTATTTCTTGGAACTGTGTTCCATCTTTGGTATGCAATGAAATATGGTGATATGTGTTCCTATCAAAAAGAAAACGACATCTGAGTAGAAATAAGATGTGCATATGGAATATGATTCCAAAAAAAAAAAACCCTGATGCACAATTCTGTATGTTTAGTCGTTTCTGAGCATTGGAGTGAATTATTTAGAGCATCTTTGCAAAAAAAAAAAAAAACCCTAGTTTTCTTGATTTGCTCTTCTCCATGAAAGCTCATAAAAGACATTCACACTTTAGAGACACTACCCAAACTTTAGTGAAAGTCTTGACCAATTTTTTGCAAACTCATCCTCATTTATAAGGGAAGGACAGCAGGTTTGTGAGAAGGGGGTGGAGAGAAAGGTCTATGGAAGATTACTGTGGCTTGCCTTTAGTACAAGAATTAAAGCAGAAGGCTGACTTAGCTGAGGGACTGATATTTTGTCTTTTTCAATAATAATGGTGCCAAAAGGAAGGAGATATGGTTCATAGCTGCAAGCCACAGGAAAAGCAAAGCCTGGTTGCAAGTCCTCCAAAGACTCTTTTAGTTCATTGTGCTCATGAGAGATCAGTTTGCTGCTATCTCCCCTTTCTGCATTTTGAATTGTTCACAAATTGCTGTAAACAGCACATCCTGATAGATATGCTTGCTTGAGAGCCTCTCCTTACTTGAGAGCTTCATTAACTATGCTTAGGGTCAGGCTTATGGTGGGGTTAGATAGAGAAGGAACGTTTCTTGCATCATCAGCCTTCAAGAGCAGAACTTAGGAACATTAGGTTTGCCTCATACTGGGCCATTTGTCTCCATAAAAGAGTCTCTACTCTTTCTTTGGCTCAGATAAAATGCTGGTGGGAGTAACTTGAGAGCTCCTCTGAGCTGGAGCAGTTGACAGGATTGGGGTTTGTTTCAGGTAACGCAGAGGCCGTTTGAGGTTGCATTTGTCATGAACATCTGGAGGAGGGGATCTTCTGCCTAATTGCAGCTCTGTGTCACTTAGGGTTGAGAATAGGAGACCCAGATTGTGTGATGCTTTTGTTTAAGTGGAAATGCTTGGCTGGGTGAGACACATATGAACGGTGTGATTCCACTGCCCAATCAGTGCGTTTTGTACTGCTTTTAATCTGTTTGACCAACAAGGCCAGAAGCAGAGCCATCACCATAAACTCCAAAGCCAGAATCCCATCCCTCTGTGCTTCTGAGCAGCTTTTGCTTTTTCCAGATTCATAACACAGGTGCCTACTTTGAGGGAAGTTATTCTGTAAAGCAGTGGCCACCTGGCTTTCACCTCTCCTTGCTCTCTGAGAAGAGCACCAAGTATACCAAAAGAATTAAAGGATCTGGTGAAGGGAGAAATTAATGATTGCCTGCAAAGGAGCTGACTGATCTGAGCTGCATGTTACCAGTAGCCTATGCTCTGCATGTGCCCTCACTGTATTAGCACTAGAACTGCACATTACTTTTAAGAGTCCCTCTCGACGAGGGACATAGTAATGTCGTTTAATTGGGGCTGATAAAAATGTGTAGCATTTTCCTCTCAGGTTCCTAGGAGAAGCCAATTGTGAAATTAAGTTTGTATTAAACCCTAATGATGGAAAATTAAGCGTAGTACGTCTGTCAGCAATGGTTCGCGATGAAATCTTCCCCTCTCCATTATGGGAGGTTAATAGGGAATCGGGGAGGGAAGATGCGCTGGGAAAGCGAATCCAACTAGGGGAACTAATAAGCCTTGAAATTCCCTTCCTGTTCAGAGTTCTCACACTGTCATTAGTTGGAGCATTAGGGATGATTATACAAATGCTTTGGATGTTACTCTTCCTTAAATCCCAAATTTATTCACGTTTGGTATGTGAGGGTTGCTCTGCTGGAGCCACAGCTCTGTACATCTCTGGGTGTCCTGAGAATGTTGGCTGTGTTTATGACAACCCTGGATCCAGAAACCCTGAAGTTCAGGAGCCTCATTTTCAGAGCAAATGATCACTATGAGCCAATTCATTGCAGAAGCAGCAGGATGTGTTCAGCATCTCTGGTAATTCAACCAGCAGACTTTCTCATTGCACGCTAGAAATCAACTTGCCCTGCAGCAAGTGTCCGATGCTGGCATCCCTTTCTCCATCTCATAGACCTGCAGCTTCAAGACACAGCACATGCCTGTCTTGACATCTTCCCCCTAATATAACAGTAACCCAACTGAAGCATTATTTGTCTTGTTTTGTCACATTGAGACTGCTGAGCAGGCAGCCCAGTGCCCTCATCTGTCCACCTTTGCAATGAAGGACGCGGCAGACTCCTTCTGATCAAAAAGCCATGGTGATTTCTCAAGGATAGCAATGTTTACAGTAACCTTCCAGCCATATTTCTGCCTCACAAAAAATCACACTGAAATTGCAATTTGATTTATTTATTCTTTATCCCTTTCAAAATGTGGCTGTGGCATTGCTGACAAGGGACAGTGTTTAGGTTCTTTGTCAGTAAGCTTTTTTGTGAAAAGCCAGGCCTTGTGTATGCAAACTTAAGGGTTTTTTGCAAACAACCTGAGGGAGGTGTATTTTCTGTTTGCATATGGCCTGGATTTGGGTAAGACCAGAAGGAGTTAGTGCAGACTGTTAAGGCCTGTGTGTGTACCAAGACCCAAGCACCTCAGGTGCCTGTAATCATAGGAAGAAAAACAATGGTTAATTTGGTCGACTCTGGTGGATAAGAACCTGAATTTTTCATTTAATCTGAGTTTCTGTTGTTGAAAATCAATATTGTGACAGTCAATCATTTGGTCATTTAAAGTTTGCTTGGTTAGTTCACCAGGAATATTGTGCTGTGCGTATGGAGCTCTGCTGGGGACGGGAGAGGTTACGTTTCCATCTACGTAATGACAGAGATTTTTCTTAAATCAATTGCTTTGGTAAAGAACCTTTTTCTCTTTAAGTGTACGTATCTGAAATTTTCTGCATGCTAGATAACTATATTTTTATGCTGGTTTATTATTTCTGATAATATTACATCTTTGTAATTGACATATAAATTTTAGGCCTGAACTAGCAGAGCAGTTCAATTTGCCTCTAACATCCCGTGTGACTGATTTTAAATGCTAATAATTCTTTGCTATTCACTTGAGCCCCTTCCAGTTATCTCATACTGTGTACACCCCAAATCCCACTTGAGGATCTGGCTCATCTGTCTTTATCTGTCAGTCATGTTCTTTGCAGGTTTGTGAAGAAAGGTACGTGAGCTCACCCTCACCAAATGTGCCCTTTAACTCCACGTACTGTCTCCTTGTTGGCTCATCACTCTCTTCCTTATTTCTTTGTCTGTTTGACACAAAAAATACTGGAGTGTGATTTTTTTCTAGGCAGCTGTAGGCAAATGTGTGTTTCCTACTTATTTCTTGACTTCCTTTTGCCTGCACCAACCTATGGGGAGGTGGAGAAATGAATAAACAAACAGATCAAGAACGAGAATGGAAATACCAGATAGGTGAAAGCTTGTTTTGCCTCCCTGTCTTTAAAACAGACAGTAGCCATGGAGAGATGACCCAGCCAACCCTGACTATCCAGACCCACCCGTACCGGAGCTGTGAGCCGGTGGAAATGTCCTACCCCCGGGGGCAGTTCCAGCCAGCTATCCGAGTGGCCGACCTGCTGCAGCACATCACCCAGATGAAGAGAGGACAGGGCTATGGATTTAAAGAGGAGTATGAGGTGAGAAGAACCTTTGCTCACGTGAACCAGTAAAGCAGTTGCACCTGAGGAGGACTTTTTTTAAGAGCTTCTTTTCCTTAATCCACTTTATCCTCCTGAACCTTTCCCGTCTCCATCTCGTTTCTGTTTATGAGAGTGGGAGTTCACAGCACTAGCAATCTTTGGAGGCCCTCTAGTCTGAAGAAAAGGTGTTTTACGACAGCACTAAGATAATGACGTTGGGCTCATCTGTTAGCATGTGCCCCCCTCTCCCATAAAGCAGACAGTAAATATTTAACAGGTGCTGAACTCAATGAAGGACTCAGAGTCCTGTACTCCTTTACATGTTGATCTTCTCTCCTTGACAGCAGCGCAAGACAGGCTGTAAGAAAAGGAAAGAGTTTTCCTTGAGCTTTTTGAGAGCTCAAAATACTCTGTAACAGTTGAGCAAATTAAATCACAGTCAGATGACTTGAATGCAGAACTGTAAAGACAAAGGCAGGCATCTTGTGTAGTTGAAACAAAGGTGGAGTTTTCCAGTGTGTGCAGACCTCTGGCTCAGAATGTGTTCGACTGATGTCTCCTTCCAACTCCACAAGAGGACAGAAGCAAAGCATAAGCTGCAAAAACAAGAGTAGTCTTCCTCCCCCTGACCCCTTCCCACTCAAGCTAGAATGACCAGTAGTGTAGAACAAATGACAAGAAGCAGCAGGACATTGGGGAGGAGCTGGCAGAGGAAACAGAAGAGGAAAATAACATCAAACATATGTGAGAGTATGCTTTAGCAAGCGATAATTATAATGAACGTAGTAAAGCTTGTGGGAAGGCAATAAGCAATTAATATGCATAGTGGCATTAAAACTACTTAAAAATAACATAACAGCTGTGAAAAAATAAGTTACTTAATGAAAACAGCTCACTTTTCCACCCTGCAAGGCAGAGTCCGTGGGGTTTGTGCCATTGATGCTGGGTTTTGCTGTAATTGAGAGACAGCCTTTTCCTGCTTGTCACCAGGGAATATGTTTTGTTTAATCAAATGGCATCAAAGACTATCATAACAAATGTTTCTGGTAACTGTGTGTTAACCAGGACTAGTCACTCAAGCCCCACAATCAAGCAGGCTAATTAAACCATCAATATAAAGATCTCTGTTTAATACTAAAAAATGGTAATAATTCTCTTAGGAGATTTACTTACCCACCTCCTTCCCTCCCTGGCCTCCATTTCCATGAACAGTACACAAAACTGCATTCAGTTCAATTACAGATGCCCTAAGACCTAGTTCTTGATGTTCAAGAAGAAAACAGGTGCTGGCATATGTGTAATTTTCTGGCACTGGCATTGGTAATTATCAAAATAGCACATTAGCATGAAAAATGTCAATGTGACTTTCAGCTCCCCAAGTTGTGCCTTTCCCTGTCTACAGACGTATAGAATGACGGTGGCATTCTATAGATTTGCATCATTCATTTCTTTACAAGAAACAGCCTGGAGAATGCCACAAGCTCACAAATCCCCCTTTCTGTTCTACCCTTCAATCAGAGGCAATTGCCCAAAGTCACAGTTTGCAACGGGTGGGATTTGATGTTCACACTTTGGCTCCAGCTTTGCAGCTTTCAACCAGCAGCAGCAGCACCACAAACACAGCGAAGATATCAAGGAGTGGTATGCTCCTGGAAGGCAGGAGGTTTCAGTTGGCTGAGAGTGGGAATGTAAAGGAACACAAAGCTGCAAAACTGGCTTTGCAAAACGTTTCGCAGGGTGGTTGATGGAGCCTTACTAAAGGATTTGATGTCTCTCGTAACATGTGTTTTCATACTCTAATATCAGTGTCACCTCCAAATATGTTTTATCTTCTGAGGAGCTGATTTGCTACTTACTTTGCAAATTGAGAGCATAAATTACAGCCTATTTAGTGACATGTTACCAAATTCTGCTCTTAGGAAAAGTCACTTTGAGCAGAGTGTATCAGTCACACATGACAATGGCAATCTCCTATCTCTCTACATTCTCATCTCCACTGAGTAACCTGGAAAATGCATTCCATGCTTATTTGAAGCATTACCTTCACCTACACACCCTCAGAGCACAGGCAGCAGGTTTTACTGAGGGCATCTAGAAGAGAGATTTCTGCAGCTTGCATCCTTCATGTAGCTCCAGATTTGAGATGGAAAACAGGATATGGTTGTGTAAGTGGTGTCAGTGCTGGTGTGAAATGGATGATAACTGTGTGTGAACGTGGGAATCTGTCAGCATTTGCCATGTGTGTGTTATTTTGGGTCTGCCTGCTGCACCTGAGGCCAAAGTGTGACTTGGACCTTTCTGTTTACTGCTTCTGTTCAGCAATAAAACACTTAGACCATAAGAGGAAGATCCATCACTGGATGTAGATAGCACAGTTTGGGATTAGGCATAGCCATAAACGTTTAAAGGGGACAAGTTTAAATGTCACCTGTTCCATTTTCAGCACATATCCTCTCTGATTTGTTGTGAGCTGCAGGAGTAGTCCACAGGCTTACTGTGAGCACCAATTACTGGCTGTGGAGATAATAAGCTTAAGCACCCAAACTCATTTTCCATTATGATTTAGGGTGTTACTGAAGTACATTCTCCTGCTGCACTACTGAGCCAGTCCAGTTATTTTGGATTTTGTGGCTTCTGCCTCAAGCATCTCAGTATTGAGAGTCTGCAGCTTATTGAAGCCAACTCTGGGTTTTAACCCTTTCATTTCTGGCTAGCTGCACAGCTTCCATCTGTTCCAAAGAACAGATCCTGCAGTTCAGGCTGTGACGTGACATTGCACAATGTTTGGCAGGAAGGTGGGTGTTGCACTGAGGGAATTGGGCTGGTGGTTGATGAGACCGGGACAAAGGCTGGACTCGATGAGCTTAAAGGTCTCTTCCAGCCAAAATGATTCTATGATTCTAAGGTGTTAGATGCTGTCCTTGGACAATGTTAAGACTTTGCTACAAACTGGAATGGGGAATTGAACTGGATAAATTATTTATTTTCAGGCTGAGGTTATGAAATTCTTTTTAGCCAAAGGAGTTCTAATCCTGGTTCACAGCAGAGTTGTGGGAAGAGTTTTGCCCCCGCTGTTGAGAAGGGAGTGAGGCCAGAACTGCATGGCACACTTTGAGAGGAGCAGCAAGGCTTTGAATTGATGTTGTTGCCTTTGGCAGCAATATTGCAGCATTGGGGTATATCAGTGCAGATGAATGAGTCAAGATTTCTTATTTAAATTAAAAACAAACAGCAAACTAACTAAATGCATCCATTGGAAATTTAAATTGACTTGCCATAAGCCTCTATTTAATGAGAGCACTCAGCCCATGGTGCTTGGAAAGCTTGATTGAGATTAAGCTGACTTTGAGAGATCTATTCTTGCCATTTCAGATAAAAATGAGATCAATTTAGTTTAAAAAGCATTATTGTAATATAAATTCCATTACTAGGAAGCTATTTCAGTTTAAATTTTACTTCTTTAAAAGAAGAAAAATAAGAAAAGCCTAAAAATCAAGTCCAGATCTTTGAACACTGAAATTTTCCTAAGGAGGGGAGCTTTTCCTGAGAAATGCAGATCAGGTACCAATGGTACCAATGCCTGAGTGATCTATCCTGATTTATCATTGCTGATAACCCAGAGAGAAACAGAAATATTAAACCTGATGGCTATCATAGAGATACCTGTTGTACAAACAAAAACTGAAGGCATGCTCCTCTTTTTCTGGATGCTACTTGGTGTTTTTTCTCCTTTGCATTTTTTATAATACAGTTTTGATTCTTGGTGCTGCATTTTTAGTGGTCTCACAGAAAAATAACTTGTACTGTACAAGTTGTGTCCCTGCAGTTACCCTGTGGGTATAAAAGTAGGGCTGTAGGGTACATTTCTGCAAAGGCAGTTTGTGTCTCACCAACCAGAGCTGTGCTTCCCCCTCAGAGATGGGTAGGTCTGTTAAAAGCAGAGATTTCTTTGGTATTGAATGAGATGAAAAACCCCAGGCTCTTAAATCTTTGGAAGCTGTATCAAGCAAATATAAAAACGTCCATTTAAATGGAGAATTTAGTGTTCAAGTCACATGAAAGGATCTGGTTTGTTAGAACGGGATTTACTGGACCTGAATGTATTTACTTTAGCCAAGAGAAAAAACTGGCTAAGAGAGCTTCTCCCATGTGGAAGTCCTGAAAAAGCATTTTCCTTTTTTTTTTCCCTTTTTCCTTTCAGATGGCTGTGATTAGGTGTCTTAATGACTGTTTCCATTCTCTGCTCCTGCTCTAATTAGATCTTAGTGGAAAAATAAGACACCTTTTTCTTTACTCTTTGAAGATGAAAATGAACCTTCCTCATCTCTTTGACTCAGGGATATTTTTAGTTGTGGGTGGGTTTTTTGGTTGGTTTATTTCTGCTCAGGAGATGAGCTGTTATTTGGAAACAGCTGTCTGTAAAGGAGAAATATATGTGTGATCAAAGCCCTCACCAATTACAGAGTTATTACTCTTTCTCCTGGGCTTTTGAATAGGAACTCACTGTCCCTGTCTTTTGTCAGCAATGCTCGTGGCAGTGCTGCAATCCCTGACATTTTCTGTCCTGAAACCTCTCTGGGGGAAATTCACAACGATCTGGTCTGCTAGGGCTTTGCTCATATTAAGTTTAATTGTAATGTCAGTCTTGTAGATCCTAATTGTGTCTCTCTGCTGTTGCATTCAGACACTGTAATAGACCTGGATGGCTTGTGAAGATGAATATAAATTCATTTTCTAGCACAACTGTGTCAAACTACCACTGCTAGTTAAGGCAGATATGGTTCTACAATGATTGTGGGATGAAAACCCCATAGTTCCCTGGAGACCGTAAATAATACAACTCATAATGTTGCTGTTGTTTTTAGTCATATACAATTGTGTTAGGGAGTAGATCTTGGAAGAGGCAGATCTACAGAGCTGTTCTTCCCCTCACCTGTGTGTTCAGCACAAATCAAAGCTGGGCTGGCTGCAGCCCATAGCTACTCTTTGCCTGTGGTGGCTTTCTGTCCCATTACACGGGTAGTTGCTGCAGTGGCTGTTTGGGCAGAGAGCACTGCTGTGCCAAGCTGCTGCTTGGATTTGACTGGGCTGGCATCTTTGACCATCCTGAGACAGGGTCTGGCCAGATGACTGGTGTCTGGCTATCTCCCAAGGAAGGCAGGACCGTCCTCCAGCCACATCCCGCAACAGCAACAATTTTCCTGGCTCTGCCCTGAAGATGTTTTCTGACTGATGTGGCTCAAGGGGAAAGTGGCTCATTTGATTGTGTTCGGAATAGTTGTAGGGACAGGCTGGAGGGTAGCACTGTGTGTTGACAGTTTCCTTACCGCATCCTTTCCCAACTAAAAGAGTAAATTTTACAAAAATCATTATTTTCATGGTTCATGAGTGTGTTTTACCTCCTTTTGCCTCTCTTTCTTACATGTGATCTAAAACCCTTAGGTTTTCTGTTTTTCCCCAAAGAAAACTATCTAGTGGTTTGTGTTGCATCACCCCATTATTGATACAGAAAAAGGCGAAACCACTGTATCTGTGTCCAGCTTAAATATGTGAGACTGAGCACTGTGTTTCAGTCATCTGGGTTTTTTTAGAAGAGTATGGACGTGAAATCTACAAACCATGTTCTACAGGGGAAGTGGTGTCAACCTGTGGCTGTGCAGACACGAACCAATTCCCCTGATCCTTTTAGATCTGTCCTAGAAGGGGCAAATGATTCTTTGCTGGCAGAAGCCAAGAGATGCCAACAGTCTGCACCAAGCTCTGCTTTTTGCATTGGTGGATGTGCCCTTTCCTCAAGAGCAGCTGTTTTCTTGGTCAGCTACTGAATTATACAGCACTTTTATTTTTGCCCTGTTGCACTTCTTCATCCACCTGAAGGCATGAACAACTCACTCCTGTTTGTTTTGCAGGCACTACCCGAGGGGCAGACGGCGTCCTGGGATACAGCCAAAGAAGATGAGAACCGCAATAAGAACAGATACGGGAACATAATCTCCTGTAGGTGTAAATTCACATTAAACTGAGCAGACTGGAAGAGTTTTGTATGCATCTCATGGAAAAGGCTGTGTCTGAGAATCTCACTAAAAGGTGGTTTGCAGTCCTGACCATTCAGCAGGTTTGAGACAGGCTGTGTCTCAGTGATTTGATCATTTGAATGCTATGGGCTTTTCTTATTGTTTTACATCAAGTCATTGTGTGACTTCTCCTTTCTTTTTGTACACGTTTCCTATTTACCTTGCTTTGTGCCTAATATGTGTGATTTAAAGGCTGAATTCTTTCATCAGGTTGTTGCAGTGGGTGATGACTCATTTTCTGTCCATTTTGACCACAAAACCTGAGTTTTCAGTGTCACAAATGGAAGCACAAAAGGAGATGCTGACTTTTAGATATAGATCAAAGATCAGGTTTTCTCCTTCCTTGTGGTCAATAACCAGTGGAGCAGTTGCTGCTTGTCCCCGGAGAGTTGGCTGGATGTGTGGGACAAGCAGAGCTTCTGCCTCAGAATCACAAAAAGACAACTGAAAGTTCACTAAAGCTTTTTAGTTTTACTTCTTTCAATAACCAGTTATTGCAGATGGGATAGGAATATTACTGCATCACAGAACTGCAGGGCAGTGAAGGGCTCCAGGAAACCATTTAGGTTTATTCTCCAAGTCAGGACTAGATTTGCTTCTTTCATTTTCATCAGACATTTGGGAAGCCTCTTCCTAATGGTCTCCAAAGCTGAGCTTTCCACAAGGTCTCCAAGCAGCTTGCCCCAGTGTTTCATTTTTCCTTATAATGACTGAGGAGAGGAGATGTGAGAAGTGATTATTTTTAAGGGCTGCTGAGCAGTATCAAGTTGGAGACGCCAGGCCTGAAACCATCAGAACAAAAACTCAGAATATAAATGAATGTGGTTTTCATGACAGGATCAATCTGTAGAATGCTGTACGAGCTGAGTTAAGTCATGCTGAGTGATCTATATAGTACTGCATTTTTTTTTTTCCTCAGGTGAAATATGTATTTCCCATAGAGCAAAGAGACTTTATTGGAGAGTTAAAAAAACCCAACTTGGCCACAAAGATCTCTCACACATGACTGCTCCTTTCTTTTAAGATTGGAAAGAAATGAGTCGTGTAACAGATTTGGGGGAACATCTCAGTACAGGGACACCCTTTTAAAGGTGAAGAAATCTGGAAGTGAAGATCAGAAGGTTTTTTAGCCCTGGTCCCACTTCTCCTGTTGACTTTCTGCATTGCTTGTGACCAGGTCACCAGTTCCATCAGTCTTTGTTTTACGTGTGGAAAAAATGGAAGTGGTAGTACTGGAGTATTAACAGTCAGCCTGAGAATTGTCTCCCTTAATTTCATCTGCAAGATACCTCCAGAGGTTCAGTTTACCAGCCTGTATGATTAGCTTAAGATAAATGAGTCTAAGAGAAATAAGTTGTGCAGCTAGAAGAACTGCACACTGGATTGAAGATGGCAGTGTGGCGTGAGATGATGTAAGGAAGGGAACACAAAAGGCTCTTTGTTTCTCTGTGTTTGCTTTTTGAGGAAGCAGTTGACAGAATGTAAAAGTGGAGGTGAAGAGAGACAGGACTTTGAGCAATAACCATCATCTAATTTACGTTGAAGGAGGTCACAGAAAAAAAGTGTTAGACTCCAAGTGCAATGTGAGAAGAAATTAAGGAAACAAAAGCAAGGAAGATAAATGGGGTTTTATCTACAAGGAAGGTGCTCACAAAGATGAATTGTTGTCTAATGAAGAGTGATGTTAACCTCTTAGCTTTAAATATAAATACAGCAGCAATACAGATAGGTGATGATGCACTTGAATAAGGGAAGGCAAAATATCATCAAAGCTTGGGAAGAGGTATCTGCATGGTCAAAAACATCAGACAAACTCAGATTTGAGTGAAGGCTGTTGGGAAAGATTTCACAATGAAGTTGAGAGGATGGAAAGGCATAGATAAAACAAATCAAGGTAGTGAAAGAGGGAGAGGATGCAGAAGAGTCGAAGGTAAATAACAAAGTTGAGTGAGTTTTCTTCTCTTCAAATATCTGTCAGAACAAAGAGTTTGAGGAGGAGACAACAGCTCTTCTAAAAGACAGCAATAAGAATTTAGTAACGTGCAATAAATAGTGATAAACTGGGGTGGAATCCTTGCTTTCCTTTGAAGAGGCTGGGGAGAAGGAAGGGAGGATGCCCAAGGAAGGAGCCTCTTATAAAACCATTGGGAAATCAGCAGTGGTGTCACAGGCTAAGACTTGAGCCAGACCCTACTGATGGGCAGCGTGGGGCAACTTGCCTGAGAACAAGCAATGACAGCATCCAGAACAGAGAACTGCTAGCAGGGCTGAGAATAGCACTAGAGTGGTTCCCTCTGGGCAGATCATGAAAACAAATTGTGCTCAGTGGGTACAAACTGTGCAAAAGCCTGAGCAGAGATGGAGAGGTGGAAAGTTATTACACCCTTAGCTGCTTTGTTGTACTGGAATTGGAGTCGCTGGTAAAACCCAGAGTATGCACTGATTGCTCCTAATGGTTTATTTGGTAAAAGACTGCAGATGGCAATTAACACTATGTATTTAACCACAGTTGCCATTTCATCACTCCTGGAACAAGATAAGCCCTGTGCCTTTTGGGGAGCAAATTGAAAAGTCAGGTTTGGATCTAACTTTTGTAACTGCTTCAGAGACTTTTGTTAAAATGTGGGTTTGTAAGCTCTTGCAGTAAGTAGCCTTGTTCAGTGAATCACAGCAGATTAGATCTTGTCTTTATGGCCTTCTGGGTAATAGTGCACTTACAGGACTGTTTTACTCGGCTCACTGCTTTCCCAGGGCTGTATTAACCTCGTGCATCTCTATGAAAACCTGGATCTTAGTGCCAGCCCCAACATCTGCTGTTACATTGGCAAACCAAAACTGCAGATGAGACTAATCTGTTCATAGAGAGGAGATGCAAGAGAGCTCAAAGCTTTAAACCCCAACTATTCAGGGGGTTTAAACTATCCCTTTCCATCTGCAACACTGGTATGTGTTGTGGAGACAAGGAAAAGCTTAAGGAGCTTGGGTTGTGTATGGCCACAGAAGTCCACTGTTGATGATGAATTGTGGTTGTACACGTTTGCCATGATGAAACGAGCTGCCCCACTTGAATGTTTTGTTACACTGGCAACATCCATGAGCTTTGCTCCTGCAAACACAAAGACAGGGCTGCCAACACAAAGACAGGTGTGGAGATGCAGGATTTTTCTTTCTGGGGCAAGGGTAGGTAGTGGATCCATTTTTGTTCTGAAGCAAAATGATTTAAATTTGCTTCAAGGCCTAGATATTGAGGCCTTCATAGTACCTCAGCAAGCTGTGGTTAGGGGAGGGATGTTGAGCTTTTGTGGGTTGAGATGAACCCATTACATAGAAGAAAAAGCATCCAGAAGCTATATGGGACCTTTGACTTCTATTTTGTTTATCCCTATTTTTCAAAATTTAGAGTCATTACATAAGAGTGAAAGCTCTCAGATGAGAGCTGAGGAAAGGAAGGCATCAGCCTCTGTTTTGTTTTGACTTACAGGAGAGCACTTTCTTTCCTTTTCTTTTCTCCCTTTACTGTGCATACTACAGGAGGAGGCCAGCACTCACAAAGGTTGCTTGTACCAGTCCCATTTTAGTCACATTCTTCCATCTGCAGTGGAGCTTGACCATCTTCCCACTTAGGCTCCATGATTTTAAAGTCTTTTGATGGTCCATTAAAAACTCTGGAGTTGATGGCAAAAGACAGTAGAGAAATTTGCTTCATCCTCTGACTACCAGAATCTCTGAGCTGAGAGACTGTGAATTAATCAGAGAATTTTGTAGTGGAAGAGATGAGCAACAGAGAGATTAACAGAGCTTTCAACTGCAATGCAGGTGGTGTGCACCTCCTGGCCATGGACAGGGATAATGGATAAAAGAACCTTCCCACATGTCAGTACTGGATTTAGCATAGAAGTCTTTTATCTTCCATGCATTTTTTATTCCATGGTTTCTTCTGCAGTACCTAAACTCTTGCTTGTCTGTGCAGTGTCCATGGTATGTGATCCTGAGAGGATGGGATATATCGCACCCAGTTCTTCAGGCACAGTCTGGGATCAGTGGGAGTAGGAAGGGGAGGGCAGTATGGACTTGAGAGGGCAAATCATCCTTTCATACCAGAACTGGGTCAAATAATTTCAAAAGACATGTGTATTTCTCTGTGGAGGAGTGTGTGGGGAGCCCTGACAGCCAGTTTATACTAGCTTTGCAATATTTAGATGGCAAAAGTTGTGTGAGATTAATCCAATGCTGGTGTCAAAATGAGACATGGAGAAATTGCAATGATGTTTCCAATGATCACTAATGGGAATTTTGACAGGAGTTTGAAACGATAACGTTTCTATGCTAAAATGGGAGCACAATGCTTTTCAGTTAAATTCTTGTCATTTTTGAAATGTTTTAAGACCAATTTTTAGCCCAAGTACTCTTCAGACAAATGCAGAGTTCTGCTAACTTACAGACAATAGTAAACAGGGAGAAATAGGATCATTTGTACATTTGTTAAAGTATGTTTCATTTTTATTTTGCAGTCCTGAATGTTACAGGGAGGCATTTTTTCTTCTGTTTCCCTCTCCATTTTTAAGGTTTCTTACCCATTTGTAACACACAGTGATATAGTTTCTGACCAATCCACAGAAGAGCCAAGCGACTCTTTCGTTTCCATGTGCCAAATGTGTAGTGTCCTTCTCTGGTGTAGCCTGATGGATAGGGTGCAGAGTCAGAAATGAACTTTAACCACTGGGAGAAAGTATAATGAAGTCATTTACTGTTCTTCAAATAGCCATTTAGAGCCTTTAAAGATTGTTACTGCTAATAGCAGAGTATGTTGTATTGAGTTTTGCCTCTCTCCATTGAAAGTGTAAGCCAAACACCAAAGTTTGGGAGGGGAAAAGGAGGATGCACAACTTATTTCATGAACTTTTATCTATTCTGAACTTACAAACAAGACTAAAGACAGCATTAAGACCTCAGTAATATATTGTGTGCTTACCACGTGCACAGGGTTTTTTTTTCTCCCCTGCAGTACTGTTCATGCTTACAGGAGAAATTAATCTGTCACAGGAATTCATCTCAATTCTGTAAGATATGCAAAGAAATAGTTTGAATTCTGTCACCCTGAAGCAAAGTTCATCCAAAAGTATTTTTTTATTTGGTCCCAAAATAAAATTGGACCTAAACCAGAACATCTTCTTTTTAAAGAAGTATCATTAATTTCCTGTGATCATTTCTTTATCCTTTTACTGATTTTCTCAGACAGAATAACTGTGTTTGGTTCAAAGGAAAAACAATTTCCAACAATGAACAGCATTTTTTACAGCTACAGAGCATCTTTATCCATAATTGTCTTAAATGCATAGACCTCTTCTGCAGTTTGCTTCTGAAGTCTTTCACATTCAGCTCCTTCCAGAGACATTCAGCTTAGGTTTTCAACTTAAGAGTGGCTTAAAAAGCCAAAGCTTAATTTTAGGGTTTGTCTCTATTAAATGAAGAGAGACAAGTTCATCCTTGAGGGCTATTGAGAGCACTTCAACTACACATTATGCACAGATAGTGTCTGTCCAGCTTCAAAAAAATCCATCTGAAATCCTTTTGACCTGCCATTTAGGGTCCTTTTTGGTCTCATCACTTTTTGGTTGTATTGTTCCCATACATTAAGGCTCCCATAATGTTGTGATGTTGTGGCATCACAAGAGGAATTTGTAAATGTTCCCCTCCCAACCATTAGCTCTGGGAGTTTTTTTCTCTGCTCTTGTTCTATGTGATTTTTAACTATTTTAGTTTACTGCCTTGAATTGCAAGTGTGAAATTGTCTGCAGGAGATGTTGTGTATTTTGTTGAGGTGTCCAATTTAATCATCTCTTTGTCTGTCTCTGTGAATTGTTCTAAGTATAAAACCTTTTGTTGTCTATAGAACCACATGATTTGCTGCAACTCCTAGTGCAGTTCCCTTGAGTGCAGGTAATTGTTTAAAGTTGGGAACAACATCAGCACTCTGAGAAACAGTCCTACTTGCACTGCTCCTACAAAGGTTCTGTTTGTTAATACAAATGTACCAGAACTTTTGATAGATTCACCTCTGTCACCTTTTTTGAATGGCAATGTGGGAACTGATAAATACAGCAATGTGGCTGTGATTTTGGGCTGTGAAAATCTCACCGAGAGCAGGAGCAGAGTATGAGAATCATTCCCTTACATAACCAAATGAATATTTAATATATAGCCAGATCTTATTTTTCAGGACTGCATGCACATGTCTTCACAATGATTATCTAATTCTATATTAATTAAGCGATGACTAAAACCCCTCCTGACTGAGTTACTGTAGAATCACACCTCATATTTTTGTGTTTCATTGCTATGATTCTTTTTCATTGAACGTAAATCACACTCAGGGCCACATTTTCCAGAACACTTCTAAACCTTTGCTGACTGAGAGCTACAGTCTGTGCAACTGGTAGAGAGGAAATCATCTTAATAGACTTGGTATTATACTGCTTCAAAAAATGCTTTAAAAATGAGCCCAGCATGGCCAGCAGTGACCTCTGTAACCCAGGAACCTTTGCCAAGCAAATGGCTATTAGATAGCAGTTGTACAATTAATTGCATACCAGTGTTGGGGTTGCCAGACCAAATCAGCTCAAGGGCCCAGCTTGCAGAGTATCTTCTGTGACAGAGCCCAGCACCAACTGCTCCAGAGAAAGATCAAAATATTTCCTTGGTGGGATATCATGACATAATCTGCCCGTGGGGAGAATGTGTTCCTTTCTGTGTCTGAACTGTAGAGCATGCTGGGAGATTAAAAGATTGCTATCTGTCATTTTATTTCCTTATCTAAAGTAGCTTTGAATGTCCTCAGAAGCATGAACATTTCTAATTTGTTATTGATTTGGTTTTTTAACACTGCTGTGATGCTATTTTGCTGCCCTGAGTTCCACGGTTTGGGTAAGGGAACATTACTCTGATTTCCCTTAATGTTTCCTTTCAGGCTTCTGGGTTTCCTCGTTTCTCATTTGCCATTTTACCCTCCTAAATCTTTTATACCTCTGTCATGACCTCTTTATTTTTATTCTGATCTTGATAGTTTTAGCTCTTGCCTCAGTTTCCCTAGATCACATGGAGCCAGGGAGCCTGTTACTTCCAAGCATGAAGATTGCCTTCATCATGGAGACACATCCTGTACAGATCTGCCCTGAGACCTCCAAACCAAGCAATGCTTGTGGTCTGTCTAAAAGCTCTGCCCTATGGCACCAGTGAAGTCAATGAACACAGAGTAGGAGTGAACACTAAGCTAAGGATGTCAACATTACAGCTTAAACACAAAAGGAAGGGCTTGTAGGAACAGGAATACCTGTGATATTCTTTCCTCCTTTTTATTACTGTGAATATTCACTTGCTCACTTGCAGGAATCAGCACTTAGAAACAAAACACTTGGAAACTGCTCTTTATCGTTACTGTCACTTTTTTTTCTTTCCTTCTTTCAGATGATCATTCAAGAGTGAGGTTGCAGCTGCTGGATGGGGACCCTCACTCTGACTATATAAACGCCAATTACATAGATGTAAGGCTCCTGGACATTCCCACTATGACAAATGCTCCCGCTGACAAGCGTGCTGATGGATTTGGTGCATCTGGCATAGGGACAGACTGTTGATCTGATAGGAACGACAGCTGAATGCTACACAAACATCATGTTGTGACAGGGAGAAGGTTCTCAGTCTCTAGTTTATTCTGTCTGACCAATCTGGACAGATGGAGATTTCCTGTGTTTGACAGATCCACCAACATAAGTGGAATGTGGCCTAAATGACGCATGTGAGAATCAGTGTCAGCCCCTCATAAGAGCCTTAGCAGATATCTGAGACTTACCAACTTCTTAGGAAGTTGCAGTGCAGGAGATTGACTTTCCTAGTGTTATAAAATAGCATTCAAAAAGCAGCCTCCCTCAGATGCCCAGAATGATCAAATGGACACGTGTTTCTTGTGTGTCCCCCCTAAATCTTCAGAGTTTTTCAAACGAGAAGGGGCAGCTTGTCAGAGTTGCCCACAGGTTAGACACAGGGCTTGTGTTTCCTCAAGGAAAGCTACCCCATTCCCATTTGCTCTTTAGCAGAATGAGATCTGATTATTTAGCCTGAGTAAGATGCCATCACTTAAAATCTCGTAGGGCAACCTAGTTGCCATCTTCACTCACTTGATCACCAGTGTTAGCACACTGTTCAGAGTGTAGCAGTTGTTGGCACCTGGAAAGTATAAATTACAAGGTGTGCTTTGACTGAACTGGGTTCTCACAGACCTTCCCATATTCCTTTTTCTCCAGGGATACCACAGGCCTCGCCATTACATTGCAACTCAAGGCAAGTTCATTCTTATATGTCTAAATATTTGCAAACCTACTGCTGTTTTAAACTTGTAAAACCTATTTGTAGGGTGACTTCTTTTGGGCAACATCTGAAAATTTGATAGAGGGGTACAAAAGGGGATGATATAGAATGTTGCAAGATTTTTTAAGGCACTCAAAAGCAAAACTTCAGCTACAGGAATAAAAAATGCTACAGATGTAGAGGTGGCAGTGCAATCTATAACCTGTCCTTTGTGCATGAAGTATGAGATTAGAACTCACAAGGGCTTTATGGATCTTGGATTTACCTTCTGGAGGGAAATTGCTTAGGGAGGGCCCTATGAATAAGCCTGTGACCGATGTAAACTTTTGGTTATTGAGAACTAGTAGAAAATGCATTTGAACACAACCTTCTATCAAGTTAGTTGATGAGTGGTGGGGAGAAAAAAGATAAACCCCAAACAATTCAATACTGAGACAACAAACCTCCCTACTTCTGTTCTTTACAATAAATAGGGTGCTGTTTTCCTGCATCACTGGCCACATTTATGCCATAACCACTCCCTCTATCATTATCCATCCTCATTTTTCTGCATTTCTTACCTGCAAATGTGATGTTCACAGAAATGACTCTGTTCTTAAATTCTGCTTTACGACTTCATTGCTGACTTGTTGCTATTGAAAGATGAAAGGCGTGTCCTGGAGTAAAACTGGAATTTGAGGATGTATAGATATAGGGAATGCAGCAAGGCAGAAAACATGGAGGATGGAGCATGGGCAGAGAGAATGAAGGGACTGTGGGGGAATTTTGCCTACAGTGTAGAAGAGAGGAAGGAAACAAAGTCAGAGAAACACTCTCATCTTACAAACCTCTTGTAAGTAGGGAACCTGTAGTTTTTCTAGAAGATGGATAGTTTCTGCATGTTTCCCTCCTGCTTCATAATGAATAAATATTAAAGTGTGAAATGGAGGAATTTTAGTGCTGCATCAGGTAAAAATTTCAATCCAGCCTTAATTACAGAGTCACTATAGGGTGCACTCATGTCCCATCACTTACACATGATTACCTACTGAAACTGTCTCAAACTGTTTACAATACAAGCATCACCTCTCTTCCCAGAGTACTAGAACCTTAAATACCCCTTGCAAGGAAGGATGAGATGTCTGGTCTCTTAAACAGCTGTCTGTAACTCTGAACCACAGAGGGATGCTGTCAAATGGAGAGTAGGATCCTATGGAAACAAAGCAGTGTCTGGGAAATAGCTGAAAAGGGTTGCTGGACTTTGAGACACTCTCTTAAGATGTCCTTTTGTCTTTTCTCCTGCTCCAGGGCCAATGCAAGAGACAGTGAAGGATTTCTGGAGAATGATTTGGCAAGAAAACTCTGCAAGTGTTGTCATGGTCACCAATTTGGTGGAAGTGGGCAGGGTAAGGGTGCCACTATCCCAACATACAAAGCAGAACCACCACTGGTATAAACACGGTGTTGTTCTTCAGGCAAGCTCAGCAAGTGAAATGCTGTAGCAAAAGAATGAATGAAGCCACTCTGGCTTTTTGTCTAAAATGCTAGATTTTTTAATATTTAGCTGCTTCCCTTTTGGACTAATAAGGGTCATGTTCCTGGTGTAAGTCTCAGCTTTAGCAGAGTTATATACATTTCTGGTAGCTGAGAAGCTGTCTCCTTTTTTAATACAGAAGGCAAAATGTGCTTTTGTAATAACTGTTCTTTATCTTTACAATTTGAATACTTCTCCACCCACAAATTCTGGAGGAGTGAGAATGTGCAACTGGTATTCAGACTATTAAAAGAGCTCTTTAAATGGCAGTTGAAAGCCTGGAGTTCCCAGTCACTTCAGAAGATCTCTATTCTATAGGGGTATGAGATCATGCACAGCTGGATCCTGGGGCCACCCAGCAGCGTTGGCCTCCTCAACATCCAACCCTTCACTCTCCTGGGCTCAGATGAACCAGAAGTCCCTCTGCCAGCACAAGGCAGTTGCCAAAGCCCGTGGTGGGAGCAGACTTGCACAACTCAAAAGGTGTAGGCTAGACTTCAGGGAACAAGAAAAAGAAGTGTCTGGGTTTGGCTTTCCCCAGCGTATTCTTCCCAGTCCTGCTAGTCTGGTTTAGAGACATTCTTAGGCAGAAACTGGAGCTCTTAAAAATCTTTGTGCTGATGTTTATTGCCTTCCATTGCTTTGGTACTAAGAAAAATGTAAATGATCGTTTACTCACAGCCATTAGTGAGTCAGCTGCTTTGTATTTGATTTCCTTTAGATCTCATGGTTGAATGCCAGCTAGTTCTGTTCACTTATTGTTATTTATTCTTTTTTACCTTCTGCTGACACTTCAGTTTGAAATAAATGGCTCTGTAAAAAAAACTAACAAAACCCAACAAACCTACATTAATCATATTTAATATTTATAAAACCCCTGTGACTGGAACTGGAACATGAAACCTGCTTTGCAGTAGCTAATTGCTTCAGCTTTTAGGTGCTGTACCACATTTTCATGCTAGAGCATGTAACAATTTGATGGGCTTTGTTAGCCTAAATACCCCCTTCTAGAGCTTCAGAGCTTTGGCTTTGATTTCTACTCTCAGTTTTGCACGTGACTTCTAGAAGTGGCTGAGCATGTTTATGTGATCAGGAGCTTTCTTTCTTGAGCCTTAGCTGAGACCTGTCACAGCTGGTAAAACGTGTGTCCACATCTGATAAGGAAAGCTTAGAGTCAAACAAATGTATCTCACAATCCCTATGAACCAAAATTCTTTGGCTAAAGGGAGAGAGCTCAGAATTGCAGTAGCAATAGCAAGAGCTTAGGTTTTTCTCAAAGGAGGTGGTGGTAGAGACTCCCCAGGTATCCTGAAAACCTCATCTATGGTCCAGCCATGTGTAGAAATTTAAGGAAGACTGTATTAAGGACAGGAACTAAGTGCATCCTTTTCATTTGTATTCCCAATGGAGGAAACTGAAAAAAAAAAAAAATCTTCCCTGTGGCTTCTATCTATGGTAAAGGAATTTTGGTCTAATTTATACAGTCAATTTTGACAAGGTCTGTACATCAGAAGCAAGCCCAATTTGCATTGGCTTTAGCTTGAAATGGGAGTAAAATGTAGGTCAGCTGTGACTCAACTTTGAGCTAATTCCTCTCAATATTTTCCTCTATCCCCTCCAGGTAAAGTGTGTTAGGTACTGGCCAGATGACACAGAGGTCTATGGAGATATTAAGGTCACATTAATTGAGACAGAACCGTTGGCAGAGTACGTCATCCGCACGTTTACTGTACAAAAGGTAAGGAGATCTTCAGACAGCTCAAACTCTGATGTAATAGTTTGTTTTCAGAAATGTAAGCTCTGGGAAACATATCCAAAATTTTCCTCAAGACAGGAGCTGTTACTGTTTGGACAGGTTTCACTTCAAAAACCTACATTTCTTTGACAGAGATTCCAATTTTGGACAAATTATTTTACGTGTACATCTTGATGTAGCCACAAAAGCAGAACCCACAGTGCATGAAGTTTAAATGCATCCAAAAGCCAGTAGGTAGTTGATATGCCAGGAATAATAACTGTCATGTTTCACAGTGGCAAATTACAGATGAGAGAAGGTATCACTTAAACTGGATGCCAAGTGGGGATATTCTTTCAATAGAAAAATACAATCAAGCAAGAGTATAAAAATTATCTCAAAAATCGTCAGGATTTGGAAGGTTTTTGTTACTTTTGTAATTAGCAATTGCAAGTCTCAAGTGTCACAGTACTCCAGGTCTGTCCAAATCACTCTCCAAACACTCAGTAAGTGGTTTTGAAGCTTTTCAAAGATTCCTGCTAAATGTACTTCAGTCACACTGAAAATATTTTCCCCCTTTTCTAATACATCAGCTCCATGTTTTGTCAAATCACTGAAAAATGTGGTAAGAAATACTTCTGACAAAGTCTGATGGGTTGGAGAACCTGCTACTGGGTTCCACCTATATCTCCTGTACCATAAAATGGCACAGCTGACACTTCTGTGTTACCCTTTACAGGGCAGATGCAAGTGGTGTTAATTTCCATGTATCAGTAACTTGGTATCACCAGAAAAGCCAAGTGATGGGTCTGGTTGCCAGTTTCTGCCCTTTTCACCACCAGCTGCAATTTCATAACTGAGGTTTTTTGGCAGGAGATGACAGAAAATCTACCATTGCCTGGGACATGGCTCAGGTGTTCCCCAGGCTGCTGCTTCAATGCTTCAAAAAGGATTTAGGAGTGACTTCTTGGTGATTCACGGCAATGACACCAAAGGAGGCTGGATAAATGCAGCCGTAGTATTCTGGGACTGAAATCACCCTTTAAAGTTCCTAATCAGCTGTGTTTGAAGACCATAGCTTGAATTGGGATCTGGCATTTACCTTCATGACCCTCAGTTGTGTGTTAACCACTTCCTCTGCACTTGGGGTTCAGCTTGAAATGTCTCGGAGTGAGAAGCGATGCTGGATACGTCCCGGCATGTAGCGACAGCCAGATGTTTGTTCAGCTCTCTGCTTGAGGGAGAGGAGTAGTGATCACTATATGCTGATTGCAATATGATGGGAGAAAAATAGAGGCTGTGTTGTCTCCTCAGAAAGGCTACCATGAGATCCGAGAGATTCGGCAGTTCCACTTCACCAGCTGGCCAGACCACGGGGTTCCTTGCTACGCCACGGGCCTCCTGGGCTTTGTTCGACAAGTGAAGTTTCTCAATCCCCCTGAAGCAGGACCCATCGTTGTGCACTGCAGGTATGCAAACTCTTTGTCCAAGCCTCTCCTCTGCCAGGTTGGTTTTTTTCAGCTGTTTCATTTTTTCCCTTTTTTTCTTCTCATTTGGCAACGATCAGCTCTGTTTTGTTTCTTTATAATTAGTAGGCCTCACCAAGAAATAAAGTGGAATTTGGGTTTGTTTTCTAAAGTGACAGCTCTGGAGCTTAGCTGGCATGAATTGGAGATGATATAAGTAGGTCAGAGAGGGCCATTCAGATGTAGAAGACTCTCTGGTGGCCTACAACTGTCTTAGATGCTCATAGCAGAGCTGGCAATATAGTAAATATCTGAGACAGCCGCTCCAGTCATTATCTACAACAAACCTCACGTGGCAGAAGGGACAATGCCTGCAAAAATATGTGATTTTAAAGCAACTTTGCTGTTCTTGTACCCTCATGCACTGGGGTTCAGCTTTGTACCAGCATCAATAGCCTTATCTGAAACGTCAGTCTGTCCTCCTGTGTCTGGATGCCAGCCCTTGTGCATCTTGGCCTCCTCAAAACCTAGGACCTGGAATGAGAATGTAGGGCTGAAAGCCTGCCCAGTGCCTTCTAGCTAATAAATAAAAGGAAGATGCCTGGCTGCTTGGTTTACAGCTGTGAAAATTCAGACTGTCGAATCACATGCTTGCTAACTCCCAGGCTGCTGCTGTTGCTGGTGAGGGCTCTTGTGCACTCTGTTCTTCCAACTCCACTTAAAGCCCTGCTGTGCAAGGCTCTATATGAATATGCAGGAGAGTGTCCCTGTCGTGAAGAACTAGCAGTGTGAGGCGTAATCGTGATCGGGCATGCTGCTGGTGGTGGGAGGGCAGGCACATGCACAGAGGCTGGCATCAGAGCTAGGTGACTGTGAATGTAAGGAAAGACTGCCACAAAAACAGAGGTTGAGTTTGTAGCAGCTGCATCTGCAGTGCTCAGGTCACAGCTCAGGGCACGTGTTCCAGAAAGGAGACATGGCTGGAGAACAAGACTACAGAGCATAGCTGGCTATAGCAAAATCTCACCCCTAATCAATCCACAGGCAATTTTCTCGAGTGCCATGCTGTGTGATCCAGGAGAGAGTGAGGCTACATCCCACAGCTGTTTTAAAAAGGAAAATCAATTCAAACTTACCTTTTTAAAACAGTTTTGGATTGGGGACGTGTTTTGTTGGGGCTTTTTTAGCAAGTATTGAATCGTTATTATAACAGAATACAGCTAAACCTGAGGAGCTGGCAAAAGGGAATTCATTCACAGCTCAGGGCCTGAATTTGCCACCTTGGTGCTGTGACATGGATCTGGGCTTGGAAGGAGTCTGAACTTGATTCATCGTCACCAAGAAGACAAGGAGAAATGTTTCATCCTTTTCATTTTGATGAATAAATGCTGTTTCCTCTCTGTTATTTATCTGCTTTTGAATTTTAATGACTTACTTTAAGTGGTAATTACCAAATTCTCCTTACCAATGCCTGGCTGGATAATACCAGGGTTCAATATTTATGAAGTGCCAGGATCCTCTAAATATAGAAATGTTAGAACTATTTGTTAAAATTCTGAAAAGCTGAGAGATGAAGGGAGAGGAAATGCTACTTATTCATTAACATTCTGCAAATGAAAAATATCTTCTCTCTATTCAGCAGTTGATTAATCTGGTCCATTAATTTATGGTCATTCATATTTCCTCGCTGGAGTTTTCATGCCGCTGAAGTTTGAGCTGAGTTTTCTTTCTTCCTTCGGAGTAATGTGAAGAGACGTTCTCCCCTCTCTATCCTTCACACCTAAACAGCTTGGATGATTTCCCAGGAGGGAAGGAGGACACAATGACAACACAGTTTTGCAGGAGACGGTCTAATTCTCACGAGCAGCGGGGAGCTCTAAACTGAAGGTTTTGAGTAGCCTCGAGCTCCTTTCTCTGTAATTTTACAATCCACAGCTTGAAATCATCCTCCTCGGGACCCAAACTCCTCCAGATTAAAAAAGGGATAGAAATATTTGAGGTGGAGGACTTGAGCTCCCTTCATCCTGCCCACTTGAGTAAATGCTGCATGCCTTTTAAGATGCCTCATGGAAGATGATTTCTGGGCTTGTGTGTTTGCAGCCCCCAGGTCTCGTGTGATGCCCTCAGCACGCAGCTGAACCCCTCCTGTGACATCTGAACCCTTATCTTCATAGAGTCATTTTTTTGTTGTTGATGTTCAAGAACACAAAGCCTTTTTTTCCTGCTACCTCAGTCCATTTCCCATTCAAGAAATACTACTTTACCTCATTCTCTTAAATCCTAAGGTAATAATTTAGCCACACACACAAATCAGCTCAACAGTGAGAGGGGAGCAGCTTCCAAGAGAAGACGGCTGTGTCTGTGATATAGTCATTTTCTCCTTCCTGCCCCTCCACAGTCCCTTCATCATGCATTTTTTTTCACCTTTCTTTCCAGTGCTGGGGCCGGGAGAACAGGGTGTTTCATTGCCATCGACATCATGCTTGACATGGCAGAGAACGAAGGCGTGGTGGATATATTCAACTGTGTGCGAGAGCTACGATCCCAGAGGGTCAATCTGGTGCAGACAGAGGTGGGTGCCAACAGGTCTCCTCTTACAATGCCCTGCTTTTCTGTCAGCTTCTCTGCTCAACAGGAGCCCAGCAATTCATTAAGGCAACGCTTACCTTCTCTGTGATGTGATTATACAGAACTTTCAGTGGCTGAACATGACCAGGTATGCACCAAATCACATTTGCTGGCAGCTCCTCGGGGCCTCCAAGACAGGAGGGCAAAGCTTGACGTTTAGGTCTGAGCATTGCTGATTAATTTTAATCTCTCAATGGAGGGGGAAAAAAAAGCTAGCTCCTGAATCCTCTCATGACTCATTCATAGCTATGCTGCAGACATGAACAGTACCTGGTTTATATCAAGTGCAAGCAAAACAAACGGAACACCTTTGATTCAAGCTTTGGGTGCTGATTAAGCAAACTGCTCCATCATGTAGCATCTAGCATTATCCTGCTCCACACATTTCTCCTGTGTGTTTCAATTCCTTCACTCCTGGAGGGAGAGGACAATAGCCTGGAGAAGAGAAGAGCTTTTAACTTTGCTGGACTTCTCATATTTAGTTTAGGGAAAGAACTTTACTCAAAATAGTCTGGAAGTTTTGAAGAGGTAGATGGAGCAGAGCTGTTGGTACATTTGTTCCTGTTGGTATTATCATAGGTCCAAAGCACAATCCACTCCTGACCATTGCCTCATGCTTGTGAACAGAAAAGTTTTGCCACCTTCTTTTTGTGCAAGGACTCCTGAGAGTGGTGACTCCCCATTTTACTTGTACATTTGAAATGAATACGTGAGACCTCACATTCAGTGATGGATGAAATATACTCACAAAGCTGTCACACAACACACTGTATAATTTGTTTCCACATGAAATGGAGCCAACTATGCATATTGGGTATGATTTAAGAAAACAACACAACAACGTGGTATTTCATGAACAGATTTTAATCAATTTTAGTCAGAACTGTGATTTTAATATCTTTCCCCCTCCTCTGTGCAGGAGCAGTATGTGTTTGTCCATGATGCCATTTTGGAGGCATGTCTCTGTGGCAACACGGCCATTCCAGTCTGTGAGTTCAGATCCATATATTACAACATCAGCAGACTAGATCCACAGACCAATTCCAGCCAGATAAAAGATGAGTTTCAGGTAATTCCACGTGTCTCAGTCGTTGCAGTTGGTGTATTGAAGGTGTTTAATCAACATCTGTGTGTTGTTTTACAATTTCCAACAGAGCGGAGAAGGGGGACACTGAGCCAAGGTGTGATTTCAGCTGATTATTGTTGTTTTACTAGTGGATCAAGCAGAGGTTTGTTTTTGAGCATGGACTTTTCAGACTTCAGCAAGGGAAAAAATTCCCCATCACTTCAGTAGAGCAAGGGTACTAATTTTCACAGATAATGTTGTGCTTCTCATGTAAACAAATATTCTGTTGTTCATTTTCTTCTGTAATTTATGCAGGAACATTTATGCCTCAAGGTCTCTTATTATCTGTTCTCATGGCTCATATGCTGCTTCCAAGCCTTGACAATCAGCTTGTTGACGTCTTCCATACAACAGGAGAAAGTGAGCTCAGTGAGCATCACTTCTTCTGTTACCTGTTTTCAATGAGCTGAAGCTCTCAATTCACTGTGGATGTTTTGCCAAGTACCTGGTGGTTAGAACTGGAGTAATGTGTAGTAAAACTCCCCAGGTGCTGGAGGCAAGTAATGGAGAACACCTTTTGCAATCACCATTGCTTATCCCATGCTTGGGACACACTAGCCATGAGCCCGAGGCAGTTGTATGGTGCAGGACAATGAGCTAAGCTTTCCAGTCTTATTCCCCCTGCATCTGTAAATCCCTTTAGGATTTTCAGCTAACACCAATGTATGAGAAACATGATATTGCAGGAAATCAGGGCAAGATGAATTAGATGGGGAAAAAGAGAGAGACCTCTGCTGTTTGTTAAAAGACAGCAGTAAAGAGGTGGAGTTTCCCTGAAATGTAGGAAATGGCCATCCCCTTTCTCAACAAAGTGTCTTTCCTCTCATCTGCCCTCATGAGACCACATCTGGAATATTGTGTCCAGTTCTGGGCCCCTGAGTTCCAGAAGCACAGGGAGCTGCTGGAGAGAGTTCAGCACAGGGCCACAGAGATGATGGAGTGGAGCATCTCCCTTCTGATAAAAGGTTGAGAGAGCTGGGTCTCTTCAGCTTGGAGGAGACTGAGGGGTGAGCTCATTCATGTTCACAAATCCATAAAGGATGGATGTGAGGAGGCTGGAGCCAGGCTGTTCTCATTCATGGCCAATGATAGGACAAGGGGCAACAGGCACAAACTGGAACAGAAGAGGTTCCAAAGAAACACAAGGAAGAATTTCTTCCCTGTTGAGGTGAGGGAGCACTGGCAGGGGCTGCCCAGATGGGCTGTGGAGGCTCCTTCTCTGGAGACATTCAAACCTACCTAGATGAGTTCCTGTGTGACCTACTCTAGGTGGTCCTGCTCTGGCAGGGGATTTTGACTCTCTAAAGGTCCCGTCCAGCTCCTCAGATTCTGTGATTATGTGAGCCCCAGCCTGAGTCAGATGCTGTTTTTCCTCCCTTTCTATGCCAAGGGGAGAATGTGTGTTTTTTTTATCTGAAACCTTACCAGGGAATCATCAAGGCTGGTGTACTGAGGTAAGCAATGTGGATCCCAACTGATGACAGTTCAATTAAAAACAGATCTGGTTTTATCAAGTGATATCAGTTCTGTAAAAGCCTCTCTGGTTCTGGCTGCTTGATATGAAGGAGCCAAAGCCTGACTTCATCAAATGCTGTTATGCTACTAAAAAAACAAGTCACCACTTGCTGCAGGCCTTTCTTGTCATGATATGAGACGACATTTGTCGCCTGTGTGCTTGTTCTTTGGAGCTGCCAGGGGCTGGCAACTCCTTTGGGAAGGAAACACTCCAGTGTACTTTGCATAAGAGGTTTATTCCCTGTCTAGTCTTAGAATATATTTTTACAGGATTTTTGGCTCAGAGCGTCCTTCAGCCCTAATTGTCTGGATTTAATGCAAAAGATGGTCTCTTTTGCTACAGTCTTCATGAACCAGTTGATCTAACTGTAGGTCTGTTGGTGCAATTTGTATTATTTTAGGTCCCACTGGCCCTCAGGTAAGACTGGATGAATTTTTCATGCCCCATGTATTGTCTGAACATGTAAAGGTTCTTTCTGGAGAAATTTTGTAATTGGAGTACGTACAAAAACAAGAGAGAGAAGGGAAGGACAAAAAATAGACAGGAGTAGATCACTATCGAGTCATCTGCCTAATTATCTGCACAGTCAGAGACCTGAGATTTCATGTTGCTTCCACAGCCAGACTACCAGCTCTTCATCTCTAGACAAAGGAGCTTTTATGTAGAACCTGCATAATTTAGAGCAGCTATGGTGTTTAAAATTTTATACTTTGACACATTCCTTTATCTTGGATTGTTTGACCTGCCTCTCTTCTCCATTTGTAACCCCTCCGTGGCAGAAGTCAAGCTCTTCGTAGGACTTTTTGTGTTCCTCTGATGGCTGCAAAGGAGTTCACTGTATGATTGCATGGGCTTTGCTCAGAAAGAGGACACATAACAAGTAGAATGACATCTACCACTGATTTAGCACAAATTAAGCCAGAGTGTTAAGACACATTCACTTTGATTCGCTCTTTTTGATCCCTGCTGACCAACTTGAACTGGTTTGTCAGGAAACCTCTGCAACAGGTAACAGAAAAGAAAATGAGATTTGAAGAAAAACAGTCTGTCAAGGAGTGGGAAAGGAGGATAATGATAAAAGACTGAGAGCAAGACCTCAGAGATAAGGTATGAGTATGTAAGTGAAGCATCCTACGTGTCACTCCGAAAGAAGAATAGTGATCTATATTGATTGACTTTCCCATTTAAAAAAAAACAACCAACCCACACTCCACAGTATTTTCTCTTAGGTTTCCTATACATTTTTAAGACAAATACTTGACTGTACTGCCAGAGGATTTGAACCTAGTATGACCTGCTGGGTGAGCCAGGTCAGTACTCAAGGTGCTTCTGCACAAGATGCATTTGAAGAGGGAGAAGACTGCGTTCTTCCACTCTAGGTAGAAATACAGGAAGGTTTCACTTCATGACCAGGTCAAAGCTGCAACTTGTGCCTTTGTCAGCTATTTCCAACCTCTAGGTAAGAGAAGAAATGTTACCTGACTGCTGTGGGCTTTTGGAGCTGGAAAATGTTACTAGGTGTGTAAGTGCCCTCAGCTTATGCTGGAGTGTAGGGTGTTGGGAGGAGCAGCTCTGCATCTGCAGAGTGCAATGTATTTTATAACAGCAAGCAGCTTCTCAGTGCTCCTTCCTTTTCATTCTCTGGGATTCCAAAGATCTTCTGGTCTAAGTACCTTTAAATTAAATGCGTTGTGCAGATAGCCTCCTTCTTGGAAGTAAATGCAAAGACACTCAGCCTGCTTCTGTCTGTCTTTCCCTTTTCTCCTCCTCTTTCCCAGACTCTCAATATTGTGACCCCACGTGTTCGGCCAGAAGATTGCAGCATCGGTCTTTTGCCAAGGAACCACGACAAGAATCGCTGCATGGATGTTCTGCCCCTGGACCGGTGCCTGCCCTTCCTCATCTCCGTGGATGGCGAATCCAGTAACTACATCAATGCTGCACTCATGGATGTAAGCATCACTGATCCCAGCCTGCATCGAGCTGATGCTTATCTTCTCCAGTTTATTTTTATCTCTTTTTTTTTTTTTTTTTTTTTTGGATAAAAGGATTCAAAGAAAAAAAAAAAAAAACCTCAAAACAAACCCTTTTGGACCTGTAGTTTCTGGATCTAACATCTCCAAACCTGGCAGAGGAACACTCCTTCTCAGAAATGTGTTGTCTGGGCTGTGATTATCACACAACACTGTGGTACCTCTGCCTCACATCAGGTGAAAGGTTTGGGCAAAGAAGTTCATGAGCATGCATTCTGAGGTTATATCATAGAAAGGCAGATGGACAACAAAGTGATGGCACAACTCTGCCCATACATTGGTTGTCCTGTAAGTTGGAAGAGAAATATTTGCCAGGTCAGGTCTTTGGAAGAAATGATTTTCATTGTGGAGCAAGTGATTCATTTGAGCTTATGGAGTTTACATGGCAGTAAAGGGATCAGATGTACAAAGTACTTGAAGGCTGAAGGGCAAGAGTTAAGCTGAGGTGAATCTGTGTGAGGGCATTTTTCCCTTGCTTTCTTTCTGCACTAGAAATCTCACAGCACAGGACATTTGTATAGGGTGAATTATGTTGACGGGTTTTTTTTTGCTGTGGTGCATAACTGCCTTTGGACATGGATGTTTTTAAAGCCACTAATTACTGCAGTTGGAGTATATGTAAATATGATGCAGGGTGAAATGTTGTCATTTGGTCCCTGTCAATGTTAGGGTCAGTCTTTTTTAGTTTTGTCTCCTCTTTCAGTATTTGGGAACCACTGCTACTGTTGCATTTAAGTCAAGCAGTTACAGCATTAATTTTATGAACTTCCAGAAAGGTTGTGATGTTTTCAGTGCAAATATGCCTAAAGAGGCTTTTATTCTTCTTTCTTTAAAGTATGTTTTTTACTTTGGCAAATCTGCAGAAGCACAATCAACAGTTCTCTGGTTTCTTGGGGACTGGGAATGTGTTTACACGTTTCAGCCCTCGTTACCTCAAATCCCTTCGCTAATACTTGATTACTTCTCCACAAAATTCTTGTACAATGGAATTTTTAACCTGTCATTGAAATTCAACCACTGTGATATTCTCTGTCTCTCCTTTATCCTTCTGATTTAGATATAAGATTCACTATTTAATTTACAGCTTTGTTGACACTGTTGATCTGGTATACAGGAACACCAGCATGTGTCCAAAGCTAGATTTGAAATACAAAGTAGAGAGAAAGTGGAAAATCCTTTCCAGACTGATTGGTTCCCAATGAATTGTTTCCATTTCCTTCTTATAATTTCATGTCCCATCACCTTCCTCACACATGCACGTGCCTCCCCTTCCCATCATGGTTGGCTCAGCACTTCCATCGACATCTGACTCATACAGAGAACAGGCAAGCCCCCAGAATGCCCATCTTAATACTTTGGGCTTCTGTTTCTTTCTTTATTTTAAATCCAAATTCTTAATTTGAGTTATTTAGGTGCAGTTATTTGTCTTTTTAACCCAGAAATATTTTTTATTCCACTCTGCTTCACAGATGTACAGCACAAAGTGCTGTGCATTTGGTAGGCTCATCTAAAGCATTGCCTGCCATGGTTGGAAAGTGATAAAGTTTTGAGCTTGTACCCTTTCATCTCAAAGTGCCTTGCAAGCATTCATTAACACAGCCCTGCAGAGGTTAGGAGCACAGTTCCTCCCCTCTGTGCTTAGGGAAATTGAGGTCAGAGGGATATTTTTGAAGTGAAAGAATAGCATCAGAAATTAAATGCCAGTGTTGGAGGCTCCGAATATTGCCCCACGAGCTCTTTAAGGTTGGCTGGGATCCAAACATGCCTCCTGTGCAGCAGTACATCACCAGGGAGTGATAGCAGACTGGGGCTGATCCCTTCTGGAGCTCCTAGAGTCCATTGCAGCGGCAAAGGCTCGCATTTACTTCCAGCTGTTTTTCTTTCCAATTATTAATATTACTGATAGTAATAGTAGTAGTAGAATTAGTATTATTTGCTGAGTCTCCAAATATAAATAATTGATTTGGGTAATCTCTGCTCTTGTGACACTCCTTTAATGAAATGTCTTCATTGGGAGCAAAAGAATCCCATTATGAGACATTCATTCATTGCAGAGCGATAACATGGAGAAGGATATGTGATTTGTATAATCTGGTTAAATGGCTCAGATTGCCCAGCCAGAGCCTCCTGGGTATAATATTCGTTTGAATAAAAGTTGATTGAATTCTTTTAACTAATCTTATTCTTTTGTTAGAGCCACAAGCAACCTGCTGCCTTTATCGTAACCCAACACCCTTTGCCCAACACCATAGCAGACTTCTGGAGGCTGGTGTTTGATTATAACTGCTCTTCTGTTGTGATGCTGAATGAGATGGATGCAGCACAAGTGAGTGATTTTTTCTCATTTCTGTCCTGTAACTTTCTTCTCCAATCCAGATGGCTTCAAGAGGGTTTCTGGTGCTGTTTTCTTCTGCTACCCTCCCCACCCCGAAAAGTAAATGAAGGGGAATTGGAAAGGAATAAGTAATGTTTTGGGGTGTAATGAAGAATAAGTGTGGATAACTCTTACAGCAATTAATGGGGATATCTGACTATGTTGTTTTTGTGAGGAAGATTTAAGTCCTCCTTTCAAACCTCCTTTCTTCCCTGTCATATTTTCATCTATTTTTGGGTCAGAGAAGTGATCCCTGCCACAGCCCCGGTGTGCTTTGAGCTTGCCAGCTCACACAGCAATTGCAGAAGAATAAAACCAAGAGAGATGCTGAAGTTATTCAAGGGATCTTTTCCCTGAGATTTCTAATGCCATTATTACTGAGAAGTGTGATTTGCACAGTTTCTGAAGAAGCACATAGTGTTTTGTGTCACTTTTTCTCTTTCTGGTGTGTGTGAGCTGATTTCTTGGCTGCTAAACATCTCATTGTTTTCAGGAGTTGAGCTGGCTGGAGGAGGAGCAATTTCTCCTGTTCCATCACTTGCAGCCACCTTGCTGATGAGTGGCAGAAGATAAAAGCTTTCAAAAAGGCATAATCATGCAATTTGTGTGAAGAGTACATTTGGCATGGCTAATTCACCCATTACAGCACTTGTTTAACAAGAGCAGAGGAACCCTCAAGTAGCTGGTACTTTATGGATTAATTTCTCATTTGTCTCTTCTCTGTCTTCAAAATCTTACCACACTGGAAGGCAGTGAGATTATTAGTCTTTTTTTTTTGATGGTGATGGAGAAACCAATCATCTCATTCATTAAGGGGAACTCCCTCAGGGTAAACACTCTTGGATTTTATTTCCAGGCACAGTAAGAGCTCTGCCCAGAAGTGGGGGTCTCTTGGTGACCCACAGAGTTCCACCACCATGGGAGAAACTGGAGGTCCTGTGCATTTGCTGCCTTCTGTCCAATTCACCCTGTCTGGTTCTGCATCTTGGCATTGAATCCAGAGGCAAAATTAGTCTTCTCTTTTTTTCTGACACTTTAAAGAAAAACACAGCTTTTTCTGAAAGTGACACGTTCTCACAGACTTCATTCTTGGAAACCACCAAACTAATAGCCTCAGCCAATGCCAAAAACACCCAGCTAGCACTCCAAGTTAAGGATGATTTTAAAGTTTGCATCTTATGAGCTTTGAAGGCAAGGTGTGCCAGTTTGATATCATTGAATCATTTAGGTTGGAAAAGACTCTGAAGATCGTCAAGTCCAATGGTAAATTTAATACCAAGTCTTACTGAAGCATGTCACTAGATGCCACATCTACACATCTTTTAAATACTTCCACGGACGGAGGACTTCACCAACTCCCTGGGCAACCTGTGCCAGGGCTTGACAACCCTTTCAGTGGAAACATTTTTCCTGATATCTGCTCTAAACCTCCCCTGGTGCAACTTGAGGCTGTTTTGTCTTGTCCTGTTGCTCGTTACTTGGGCTTTCAGCCTCCTCTTCTCCAGGCTCAACACCTCCATTCCCTCAGCCCCTCCCCAGCACCCTCATGCTCCAGCCCCTTCCCCAGCTCTGTGCCCGGCTCTGGCCACGCTGCAGCCCCTCAGTGTCACTGTGACAGTGAGTGAGGGGCCCAGCACTGAACACAGCCCTGGAGCTGAAGCCTCCCCACGGCCCAGCATAGAGGGACAATCCCTGACCTGCCCCTGCTGCCACAGTAGTACTGATCCAAGCCAGGATGCCCTTGGCCTTCTTGCCCACCTGGGCATGCTGCTGGTTCATGTTCAGCTGCTATCATCAAACCCCTCAGGCCCTTTCTCTCCAGCAGTTTTCTAGCCCCTCTGCCCCAGCCTGGAGTGTTGCCTGGGGTTGATGTGACTCAAGTGCAGGACCTGGCACTTGGCCTTGTTGAACTTCATGCAACTGGCCTCTGTCTATTGCTCAGGCCGGGCCAAGGTCCTCTGAAGAGCCTTCCTGCCCTCACACAGATCAGCAGGTCGGTTGTGAAAATGAGGTTTCTGAAGATGTTGTACTTGCACTGCCATTACTTGACAAGGTCGTCATTCTCTAGCTGTTCATCATGGCCTGATCCAAGCACTGTACCCTAAGCACTATGAAGCAGTTGTTGTACAGTGCCCAGATATCATATCTGTGTGCATGGCTGGCGTATGTTACCCATCTCCATCAGTAGAACAGAAACACAAAAATTGCCTGTATGAAAGCTATACCTGACCCTCAGAGAGGAAAAGAGTTACAATAACTAGTTAAGTGAACTTTTAATCCACTGTGCAGGGAAAAGTTGCAAGTGGAACCGTGTGAAGGTCAGAGAGCATGAGACACTTCTAAGCACTGTACGTACATATACATTGGGTAGAATACCACTCACAGACCTGCCTTATGTAAAGCAGATTTTCAAAATTAAGGGAAGGTTTAATCTTTTTTCTTCCTTCCAATGCACCTTGAGGTTGTTTACTGAAGCAACTGCTCAGCTCAAATCTCCTTGGCTATTGGGCAGATGCTTTGAGAGGAGATCTGTAGGCTGCTTGAAAGCCTAAATGAAGAGTAAAGACCACCTTCAAAGGAAGGCTTGCTTATATGGTCTTGGCTGGCCTGCTTAATCTTGAAAAACTAACAAGGGCAAGATGCATAGATTGCATGAATATCCCACCCAATTTCAATCCCATATGATCAAAGGAATAACAGGAATACAGAATTAATGCAGTAGCATGCACACACTTGACGTTATTACTGGCAAGTGATTGAACTTGAAAAGCTCGAGATCAAGTTCAAATGAGCATCTGGGGGGTTTCAAAACTTCTAAAAAATTACACTTGAAACTAGAAAGGAAAAAAAAAAACAAAACCAAACCCAGAAAGAAATACAATCTCAGCAGAACTTGCTAATGAGATCTCATGCAAAATATTTTCACACCAAGATCTATTTCCAGATGTGTTTGAAATATTTAGATTGGAATTTGTGTGGATAGGATTTTTTTTAATTTTTTTTTTTACTTCCAATTCAGTGAGATTAGCATAACAAAAAAGATTTCCAGCCTACTTCAGGAAACATAGAGATTCAGTTGTTCCCCCTGAAGTCAGGGTCAGATGACTCTCCTTGATGTCAGAGCAAACTGATTCTCTCTCCCTCACTGGTGGGCTCAGAAAGCTAAAAAGTTCAGCTCACAAGAGAAAGAAGTTCCACTTTGCTTGAATTAAGGCAAATTTTCTTCCTCATTAAGACCAAATCTCTGTGATTTCTATTAAATTTACCTACAGACACTGATGTTTTAATGTCCATTTTAAATCTATACCTCTACAGAAGCTTCATGTCTCAGCCACGTTTTCTGCACCTTTAGACTGCAGAATTCAATCAGCTACAAATTGTGTTCACGCCAAAAAAAAACAACCAAGGAGATAAAAAAAGTGAAGCTTCTAAAATATTTTTTTTTTCTTCATACTCATGCTATAAAAATCTTCTCCTGAGCTAGAGGGAGGAGTTCTTCTCAGAGCAAATACAGGTAATACAACGTTGCTTGTGGATTTTGAGCTGGTTCAAAAGGA
The DNA here is from genome assembly GCA_013401255.1 of Urocolius indicus. Taxonomy (NCBI): domain Eukaryota; kingdom Metazoa; phylum Chordata; class Aves; order Coliiformes; family Coliidae; genus Urocolius; species Urocolius indicus. The sequence continues at coordinate 133,228 of WBNH01008549.1, forward strand.
AGGAAGGCTGAACATGCATTTCCTTGTGACTAGTGTTAAGTGCTTTCTGTTTCTGTTGGTGTCTCCTCCAGCTCTGCATGCAGTACTGGCCAGAGAAGACGTCCTGTTGCTATGGCCCAATTCAAGTCGAGTTTGTTTCAGCAGACATCGATGAAGATATCATCAACCGGATATTCCGGATCTGCAACGTGGCCAGGGTAAGAGCCACCAAATACCAGATTCCCTCTGCTCAGAAATCCATTTTGGCATGAGGAAGAGGCAGAGCTGAGACTTGTGGATTAGTGATGCTGCATCTCCCACCTAGGAACTAAAAATCTGCTGCGGAATGTAGTAGCTCCTTCTTTTAATTAACATTTAATGGTATCAGTCTGTATTGGTAAAAGACTCTTGGCTGAAAGTAGGAAGTGGATGATATGAGCTGGAAATCTGTGTTTAAATGGAAAGCATTTTTCTGTGGATATTTGAGAACAATTAATCACTTAGTAGCCAATATAAGCCCATTAGTATAGTAGGAAATAAGCTGGGAGAGTGTCAGCAGCTCTCTATCTGTCAACTACTATGCAGTGTCTCTGAAGACAGATGCAATGTTTACTGGCTAGTCTGGGATTCCCAATTGCCACTGTTTTTCCTATCAATAAGCAGCTGCCATTTCTGTAAGCAGCTCTTTGCCTGTACCCCTCAGCCCCAGGACAGCTGAAATGATAGAAACAAAGTTTATCTGCACTCTGGCAATGCAAGTTTGGAACTGCAGGAGAAGGTTTCAGTAGAGGATTTTTCTTTCTTTGGATGTTCCCCAAATGGTTTCTATCTCCTTTTTAGTTTCTTTCTTCTTGTTTTAATCAGAAATGGAAACAGGCTTCACAAATTACACTTCCTTGCTCTTTAGCACTTCAATCTGATTGTATGGTCAGAGCAATTCAGTCCTGGCATTGCAGAATGAACTTTGTGGCCCAGCTATACAAACTGATCATCAGGTAGATATTCACCCTCCTGTATCCCAGGCCAGCTGCCTCTGAACCCAGGACAGCCTTGAAGTCATATAGCTTAACAAGAGTAGGGCTCTGTGAGCCTGAGGATGAAGCTGGCTCATAAATGCATAGCTGGTAGGATGGATGCTGCAAACTCAGAGCTCTCTACTTGCATCCCTGTTCCACAGCAGTGGCCACTGCTAAAGCTTTTATGAGCATCACAGAGGTTTGTTTTTGAGGACCTACTTTATGGCACAACTAATCTCCAATACAATTAGGAAAGACACATTTGATTTATTTGATCTCTTCATGCAGTTTGATGAGAATTTATTCCCTACTGAAAATAAAACAAAGGATCTTATGCACCTAGTTTCTGTCTGGCTCAGTAATACCTGAGATCATCAGAGTTATCCAGATAACCAAAAAGTCTTTGTTTCCTCACTGTCTTGGCTATGCAGAGTGCAGGATGTTAATACTGATGGCATCAGATGCAGAGGTAACCAGTGCCCCTTGCTTTTACTCTGTCTCTTTGCCTCCTTGCCCCATTCCCTCTTTTCTTTAGCCTCAGGATGGCTATCGCATCGTGCAGCACCTGCAGTACATCGGCTGGCCAGCCTACAGGGACACCCCTCCTTCCAAACGCTCCCTTCTGAAGGTGGTCAGACGGCTGGAGAAGTGGCAGGAACAGTATGATGGGAGAGATGGACGGACTGTTGTCCACTGCCTGTAAGTAAGGCTGGAAAAGGTCTGTAGGCTCACAAAGATGCTGTTTGAAGAGTGCTGATTGTGGATCTGGAATGTTGGTGGTTTGCCAAGCTTCAGCTGGGGGAAAATGAAGCTCAATTACATTTCTAATACACTTCAAGTTGATTATTGTGCTAGATTATAGCATCCTGGCCCAGTGATTTTTCCTGGTTGCAGTGAGGAATGGCTGAAAAAGCTCTGCTCCTTGCTGTTGTGTAGGCAGGTCTGCTGGCTGGAGCCCAGACACGACCATCAGCTGCCCAGCAAAGGCTGCTGTGAAGCCCAGAGCAGGGATGAGCAGCACTGCAGTCACAGCATCATTTAGTTTGGAAAAGGCCTGTAAGATCAAATCCAAAGCAATCCCTGGGGCTTCCCCATCCATCACTGCCAGGGATCAGCTCAGCCCTGCTATCCCCATCACCTGCCCTGCAGATCTCTGCTTTCAAGAATCCTTCAGCATCCTTAACCAGTCCTTATTGCATAGGGCGTGTGAGGTGCTGTGGAAGCCCTGCTCACCTCCATCCCCTCAACCTTACCCAGTTTCACCTGGTGCTTCTTTTCTTCCACTCCCAGGAACGGTGGCGGCCGCAGCGGCACCTTCTGTGCCATCTGCAGCGTGTGTGAGATGATTCAGCAGCAAAACATCATCGATGTGTTCCACATAGTGAAAACCTTACGGAATAACAAATCCAACATGGTGGAGTCACTGGTGAGCTTGGGGTGTTGTTTCCTATGCCTTCCCCCAACCAGGGCATGCAGAGGGGGGCTTTGGAATTAGTAAAAGATGTCCTGGCTTAGCCTTGTGTGAATCAAAACAAATCAAAACACAAAGACATCAGAATGAAAATTAGCACATGGAATAAATGCTCCAGTCATACAGCTTCACACACAGAGGGAACAGCTGCCTCCAGGAGAATCATCAGATAATTTCAGTCAGGAAAGCCCTTGAAGCAACTGGAGCCCCAGTACTCCCCTCACCCTGCCCAGCCCACCACTAACCCCTGCCCCTCAACACCTCAGCTCCATGGCTTTGGGATCTCTCCAGGGCTGGGCACTCCCCCAGCTCCCTGGGCAGCCTGGCACAGGGGCTGACACCCCTCTCAGGGAAACAGGTCTACCTCAGCTCCAATCTCAACCTCCCCTGGGACAACTTGAGGCCGTCTTGTCCTGTCACTTGTTACTGGGGAGCAGAGGTGGACCCCCACCTCACTACAACTTCCTTTCTGGGAGCTGTAGAGACTGAAATCCCAGTAGCTGTCAGGAGGTTAAAACCCAAGTAGCTGTCACTGTGGCTGGGGCAGGGGTAAGGCTTTGTCCTCCTGTATGTGCACACAGCCCAGTGTTTGGTGCTGTGATATGCCTTGAAACCAGGAAGGGAAAGTAGTCTGAACCCCAGGCCTTGCTCTTTTCAACCAAAGAGATTAAACTGTGCTGAATTCAATTGATCACACTGAATTCTTCCCTCAAAAGCAATGAGAGCTTGGAGAAAATAATGAATAGTCCATAGTGTGGCCATCTCTGAGTGTTCTTCTCTTCTATTGATGAATCACTTAGTAATGTTTGTTCAGGATCACATAGAAGTGCAATTAATGTTTGCCTGGTCCTGCCAAATGGTGTAAGAAGGAAGGAGTAGGCATTTTTTGGCAGCTTATAGAATGAGGCTCTGAAGAATTTACCTTTATCCTAATGCCACTGGTCTGTGTTCTCTCTTTCAGGAACAGTATAAATTTGTATACGAGGTTGCACTGGAATACTTGAGTTCCTTCTAGCCCAGCAGAAGGAGGGGAGCCTCTGAAACACCAGACACCAACCTCTGGCAGACATTTCTCCCCTCTCCCACACTAGAAGGCAGTAACAAGTGTGGGAAGGAACGACCTCTCCTTCCCTGAGCAAGAGACTGAGATTGCACAGACCTCACTGGAAGGAGGAGATGATGCCTGTGTTTGCTGCTGCCTGCTTTCTATTGGAACATCTACTGCTTCTTAAATAACCTACTGTAAAAATTAGCAACATGGGAGACAGGCTGGAAGACTGGACTTTCTAATGCCCTCTGACTACTTCTCTCCTCTTTTGGATTGTATTTTTGCTCCCCTTGCTGCAGAGTGGGGAAGGAATGAAACCCTTAGGAAAATCTCTTTCAAATGTCTCCTTTTTAATTTATCATTTTCTTCTCAAACTCTTTGATTTTTCTATTTAATTTCATGCAGCAGTCATTTGGGAAAAAATGAGATAGCCATAGGGGAGATGGGAAAAGTTTCATTACTCTTTGTCTACCTTACCTGTTTCCTTTTATTTAGTTTGGGTTTGGTTTTTTTATCTCCATAAAAAGGCCAACACACAAAGAAGCCCCTGGAATTCTCTTCCCATGTGTGGTCCCTTTGAGCATGAAAACAGATGGTGGAGATGAGCAGCTGTTCATGGATTCACTGCCTCGGCTTCTAACATGAGTGTTTCCTCCCAGTTTCTGCTAGACTCCCAAGGCTGTGCATGAACCAGTTACACCTCTCTGGTCCGTGTTGGTTCCAGTGTTCATTCATTCAAGAGTTTCCCAGCCACTTGAACCTTAAGGTTAAATATTTGCATCAAACAAATTGCATTTGTCTTGCAACTTTTGGTAACTTTGTTACCATATTTTTTTAAGTATTTGCTGGGGTGCGGTGTGTCTTTGAAAAACAGGGTATAAAGTAGATCCTGTAGTATGTATTATTATTATTATTATTATCATTTTTATTTATTATTTGTATTGCTGTAGAGCTTAGGACCCCTAGTCATGACAGGACCCTGCTGAACTAGGCACTGTGCAAACAGAGAACAAAGGAAGGTTCCTGCTCAAGAGCTTGAAACGTGAAGGTAATCTTTAAATTGTATTTAGTCAAGATTTCCTCACTGTTTCCAAACTGTTGTGCAGTCGGGTGGAGTTGAGTGATGTATTCACATTGCCAGGTCTTACGAACTTCAAACTGGTAACTCATTCAAGCTGGTGGAAAGGTGATGTACATACACAGAAAGAGATTCTGATGGATATTGTGAGACCAGTGCAGCAACTTTCCTTCTTAAGCAAAACAGCTTTTGTTTTGTCCTGCAAAAAAATGCCTGTGCCACTCTCCCTCTTTGAAACAAATGCCAGATGTGTTTCGCCATGGTTCTAGATCTCACTCTGACTTCCTTCGCAGCTAAGAAATTGCTTTTCTGCAAGAGTATGTATAAGCAGTTAATCATTAAGGTCTGCAGGGTAATCTTGGAGAAGAAACCTGAGTGAGCAAGGCCTTACAATATTCAGTATTTCAATTTAGCCATCTATTTATCCTGGGGGTGTGGGGATACAAAGTTGCTCTGTGTGTAAATTAGATTCTGGGAGATGTTGATTACTTCAAATACAGACTTACTAAAAGATAGATTGAACTTAGGAGTTTGAGGAAACTCCACTTTCCTACCACCCTACAGTTTTCCACCCTCAGGTAGATACTCAGATGCTGTGCTGGGAGGGAGCATTGTCATGTCAATAGCTGCCATGGAGCATGCCAGAAGTTCAAAACACATTGTAAATTCAACAGGCACCTCTGCTTCATGGTCATTCTTTTTTCCCTGATCCTACCCTTCCCTAGACAATGAAGGATGAAAATGCAATCTGATAAAAGCAGCTCTTGATTCAAACATACCTATATCTAAGTACATCGTTATCTTTTCTACCAAGACCTGCAGCAGTCTAAGGAAGGATGCTTGGAACAGCAATAATCCTCTTCCTGCTAAGCAGAGGAGGGGCTTCATAGGATTTTAAACCTCCTGGCTTGGATTCTTTCAAAGGAGCTTTGGATTCTTGGCTTCAATATCATGAAGGTTTCAGATGAGCTCAAATCACATTCTCCCTGTTGTAGCCAGTGTACCATGAAGCATTGGTAAGAACCCTCTCCCAGGTGCCTCTGCTGTCTTTCTAGTTGGTCCTTGCTGTTGTCTGCAAGAATCACAAGATCACCTTTAGCACCTCTTGGGGCTGTAGGTGGGTGTCTGAGGACAAAATACTGCTTTTAATTGGGTTCTTCTTTTGCTAATAAGCCACACAAACAATTCTACATAAAAAAAAATACAGAAGGCAAAGCATAACTATGAGGTAAAAATGAGAAGGAAGGCGTAACATGAGTGTTTTTCTTACAGGTGGCTTGCTGTCACGGTGCAGGTCAGGAATTGAGAGCTGTTAGCAAAGAAAAGGGAAGAGAGAGTCCTGATCTCAGAACAGGGTTTTCAGCAACTGCACAGGTAGAAAGAAGCTACAAGTCAGCAAAGTGTTTGTGGCTCTGCTAACTCCAGAGAGCAGAGGGAACCTTTCCCTGTGGGTACCGTGGAAATATTAATTAGCATTTAGCATTCTGTTAATTTTACATGGAAGCTCATGTAGAGATAGGTCCCCCTCATGAGTTACTGAAAGACTAGTGCAAGCACTGAGAGGGAACAGCCAAGGTAAAAGGATCTAGGTGAACCTGCTTCTGCAGGGGGGTTGGACTAGATGATCTCTAAAGGTCCCTTCCAACCCTACCATTCTATGATTCTATGAATAGAGGTAGAACAAATGGCAATGTGACTGAGGTGTGGGGAATAGGAGGTAACTCAGGGATTAACAGTAACGTGAAGGGAAGTGGCTTGAACAGCCAGAGGTAAGCCCACAGGAGGGATGTATGTGTGAAGAGGGGGTGTTGGATGAGCAGAGCAATTGCCACTTGCAGTGGTGTTGTCTGTGAAGTAGGTTTAAATGTGGTTTATTATATGAAAAATGCTACTAGAGGGTCAAATGCATGTATCAGCTGAACCAGAGCAACTTGCCACATGCTTTTAGCCCTTTGTAAATGCCAAGTGGTGTCAGCATAAACTGCAGGGAAATATAGTTAAGCTCATTTTTACCTTTTCTTTGTAAGGGTCAAGTTTAATGCAAACATTAGTTACCACAGTCCAGCTTTTAGAGCTTATTATGTGGCAACTCCACCATGTCTCAACCTTCTTCTAATGTCCAGCTACAATCAGAGTGGAAAGATACTCAGCAGACTGTACAGATTATGTTGCCAAACTGTTACATCATCACAGTTATGTTGCTTCCAGGGGACTGACCCTACTCCAGTCTGTGATGGCTCAAGGATCTTTTTGCTGTTCCTCCCTGCATGGTGCATAGGTGCTGCATGTGAATGAATGATGAAGGGAAATGTGTGGATGGAGAAGAGAAGCTCACTTGAAGTAACCATATTAGCTTGAGGTTGTTTAAACTCTAGAGAACAGCTCTTAGCAAAAGAGGTAAAGTGTTTGAAGCAAGATTATGGATGATGGGTTTGTTTTTGCTGGGAAAGAGAGGAAAAAAATGAGGTGAGATAAAGGAGGCTTTCTCATTCCTGAAAGGATTAATAGTCAGGGTGAGCTTTCCAACCTGATTATCCCTGCTATGGATGGAAACTAATAATGTACAGTAGTAAAGGTGAAATCCTCAGTGACTGAATTTTAGGCTGGAAAAAATATGATATTGACAATATTTGAATGGTCATCATGAAGATAAACTTATTGCTGTTCAGGCGTTCTTCAGGGCTGAGTGAGCACTGTTTATTGATAGAATAGTGTGAGTTTAAAGTTTGCACTTAAATATAGGGGACTAAAAATAGGTAAAGATGGGTGATTCAGGGGTGAATTAAAAGATGTACCTGAAGCAAACAATTCCAGAGCTATCTTGGCTGGCTGCTGGAGAAGGAAGGCTCTGAATTGTCAGCAGGAAAGAGACAGACCAAAACCCCTAAAAAGGCACAGTAGGTCTTAAAAAACGTGTGTATTTGGTGGTGGTTTGTGGGGTTGGTTGTTAAGGGTTTCTTAATGAATTAATATCCCTGCAAGACCTGTAAGGAAAAAGGCATTTGACCTCCTGTAAATAGACTTCAGGTACTTGTTGATGAACATAAAGAGACTGTGAAAGGGACTACAGTGTTCTGAAGGTAGCTGAATCAGGACCTCTGGAAGCAAGCAAGCAAGTGGGAATTTGGTGGCATTATTTATGTCTGCTGATTGAAATGATTGGCATTCTCTGATCAGGGAAGTCTCTGGGCTCTAGTTAGTAGGAGGCCTTTCAATTTGTGATTTAAATGCTTCAGCAGTGTTGCCTTTGCCATGCTTTGCTAGGTACCTCTTCATTTATTCCTACTCTAGCTAGAATTGTCCATTTCAGTCCACAAGCAACAAGCACTTGGCATTGAGAGGTTTTTACATGCACTGAAAAGCTGGAACTTTTGTGACCTCTATCCCCAAGCCAAACATCAGTTTCTGCACCCCATCTCTCCTGCTCAGCCCCTGTCCATCTACACACACAGATAAATCCTAAAGGCAGAGAGAGATTTTGAGGTCAGTTACATGGCCATGTAACTCCACAGGGCAGGGGAGGTTATCCCAAGGAACACCTTTTGCCTAGAGCAGCATGTATTGGTGTGTCAGTAGTTTCCAATCTTTTATGCTGAATCTATGAAGTGTAAAAACAAAACCTTCAGTGGCAACGTGGACCCCACAGTAGTTTCCCATTTGATTTTCACAGGCCCTTTAGAAGTAGTTTGTGGGATTTCCCTTGGGAATCTGGAGCCAGAGGTTGCTGGCCATAGATTTTGATGTGCCATAGAGTCAGAGGAAAGGGAGAGGCTCCCACAGCAGGTGATTCAGAAGGCAGTTAAACTAATTGCCATCTGGAGGAGAAAGAAAGGAGAAGAAATCTCCTTTGGGAGAAACTCAAGCATTGGAGGAGGAGGCAGATTAGGTAGGAAACTTGCACCTTGTTCTGTCTCTTGTTCTTGCACGACCACTCTTAACATCTTTCTTACTCTGCTGAGTTCATTGCCAAGATCATAAAAGCCAGGCAATGCCACATTCTGTGCTGTGGAGCTGGGTATTTAAAGGGAATAAATCCTGAGAGACAGAGATAAAAAGAGATTTGCTTGAGAGAGAAATCTTCAAATATGAGGTGCCTCTTTCTGTCACACTTGCAGAATTCTGAACAAGTCCTCACAGAGCAGCACACCGTCATGGATGTGCCATGCAGTGGAGATGTTCCACTTGAGAAAACTTCATTGTCCTGTCATAAATTTAAACATCCAACTCCATTTAATTCACAGCACAGTTAATTTTATGATATGTCCAGCCAGTGTAAGGGACATCTCAATAACTTGCTGTGAGTCTGCTGTATTGTCATTTGTCTGAAGTGTACAAACTTCAATCCACTCCTGTTTGTGGGAAGATAAAGGAGGGGGCACATGGCAAAAGTTTCTCAGCACAGCTACTGCCTTTGGGTTAAAAATTGAGTAGCCCTCCTAGGAGACTGAAGTGGGTAGAGCAAACTGCTACATCTTCCCTCACAGACATTTACAGCAGTTAGAAACAGGGGGAGATAGCTTTAAAGTCAGAGGTGACAGAAGTGAGTAATAAGGATTCAGTTAACCCTCCTGTGTTCCTATTTATTTAGATTGCAGCCTGTAGCCATACATACATAATATACAATATCAATGCAAGTGCTATTTCTTTCTCTGTTCCAAACTATACCAGCAGCTCTTCTTTCACTGAGGGTGAGCCAACAGCATAGCAAGCGGAGCCCACTTTCTGCAGCTTTGGCAAGGGCCACAAGGAAAAGCTGTCATGTATTATCTATCCATTCATTGACTTGGGAAAGGTATCCATCATCTTCAGCATACATGTATTTGAAGAATGTACAATTTGCTGTAACTGTCAAGCAAAATCATACATTTTCATACATCAAGACCAAATCCTGGTGGTACTTACTGAGTGTGATGGAAAGAAAAATGGCAAAAAAAACCTTGCTGACTTGCAGTGACCTCTAGTCTATGATATTTATTTGCTGTGTTACAGTATTTTAACAGCCTCCTTTGTAAGAAAAACAATCTATACTCAGAATATCCTACAGTTTCTTGTTGGACTAGCACCATTGTGAAAACCTGGCAGCTTTTTCAGTTTGTAAAAACATGAGAGACCTAAATGAGCCTTTCCATCCTTATCCCAGTGCATGCAGCAGCTATTTCATCACAATTCCTTTTTCAACCTGAGCCTTAAAACATAAGTAATGTGGCAGACTAGATGATAGATGCTGATGTTCCTGTGGGTGAGGGAGAAGGAAAAACATAAATGAGAAAAGAAGGAACCACAATGTTTTTTCTCCTTGCCACTCAGTTCAGCATGAGCTCTTTGTGAGCAGTACAAACACGAGCTAGACGTGCTCTTTGGGATCAGTCCTGGTGTTTCATAGAGAGGTATCCAACAGCATGGTGGTTGCTGTAGTGGAGGCTCTTGTCACAGAGTGATGGTGTTTCAGAGGAGATATTGAGAAATCTGATAGCCTGAGACACTACTGTTTGGAGGACATTGTGAGACAGCTCGAGTGTGTTGCACTGTGGAGATTTATTTCCTTGTGTGAGTACATCATCTTTCAATCGGTACCTCTAGGAAATCTTAGTTACATGAAATTAAGGAAAGGGGTGTGCTTTCAAGGATGAAAGTGGGAGTGTGGCAAGCATTTTACAAGCTTTCATGTATGTAGATACTCTAACAAGACTCCCCAGGACAAGTGATGGTCAGTTGTTTGCATTGCTGAAAGTCTAACCAGACTTCATGTGCTGGACTTTCATGGACCTGGAACAGAGGTGGCATTACCCTCTCATTGTCCCTGTAGGCCTTTCCTACATCTTCAGCACTTAAATGCTGTATTTCTATGCCCAAAGTTTGAGCTGTATCCTTCCTTTAACCCATACTGACTCTCCACATGGACAAAAGTTGCTCCCATATTGATTTAATCTTCTCCACTCCCTCCTCCTCCCTCACCAATCCTGTTGAAACGAAAACATCATAGCATCACTTGTTACCAGACTTGTGGGGAGTTCACACAGCGATGCTGTGGCTGCCTCTGGACCAGCACTTTCCTGTTCCAGCCCCAGCCCCTCACATGCATTTTGCCAGTGAGGAGATGTGCTGCATGAGAGCTAGTCTCTGCTGTTGCCAAGCCCACCCCCATCTTCCTCCCCCTTGGCCTTTATGGCTTTACTGCTGAAACTCACTTGTACAGTTTGGATGTTTGATAGATAAAAGCACGTCTGAAAAAAAGAGGAAAAAAATATAAAGACAAGAATCTCAACACTGTGCATTCAGTGTCTTTTCTTTCTAGCTTAAAAGAAGGAAGGTAAATAATGTCAAGTCAATGAATATCAGATATATTTTTTGACTGTACATTACAGTGAAGTGTAATCTTTTTTTTACAACTGCGAGTCCATCTTATTTATTCTTGTAAATGTTCCCAAACAATGTTTGTAATATGGGCTGTGTTGCAAATCCATAAAATAAACCTGTGATCTGAGATTAATGTTTTACTAAGAGGCTCTTGTACTTGTGCCTTTTCTTTGCACGTAGTGGGGACAATGCACTGCAAGCAGAGATGGTGGGATTGAGGGGGGAAAGAACAATCATAGAATCATAGAATGGTAGGGTTGGAAGGGACCTCACCTCTAGAGATCATCCAGTCCAACCCCCCTGCAGAAGCAGGTTCACCTAGATCAGGTGGCACAGGAACGTGTCCAGGCAGGTCCTGAAGGCCTCCAAAGGAGGAGCCTCCACACCCTCCTTTGGCAGCCTGGGCCAGGGCTCCCTCACCTCACAGTAAAATAGCTTTTTCTTATACTTAAATGGAACTTTTTGTGTTCCATCTNAACAAAACCAGCTTCTTGTCACACTGGTGGGCACTTTGCTTTGTGTGGTGGTTGGAGTTCAGAGTGAGCTGAAGAGCAGCAGAGAACAGTCACTGGGCGCTTCAGCTTAGCTGCAGATTTTGAGCCAGTCCTTTCAGAAAGCCTGTGCACCTGAGCACAGTATTTTTGAACACTACAATTTCAGCAGGAAGGGTTAAAGCAAAGCATATTCCTATGTGACTTGATCTAGGTGAACCTACTTCTGCAAAGGAATTGGACTAGGTGATCTTTAAATGTCTCTTCCAACCCTACCGTTCTATGATTCTCTGATATTTGTACAATCTTTTCTGTCTAAGAGATATTACTGTATTGTTTCCTTGGTATTCAAGTGCTGAATAGAGTTTGCTGATAACTTTCTGAAGTTTCTCTGATGTTTCCTTTAGACAAACACACAAGGAAGGGTTTTTTTTTTTTTTGTGCAGATGTTACACATCAAACCTGATGATAGGATACAGGTGTCAGTGGTGAATATTGTTGCTCAGTTACCAGCAGGCTGCCATCCTCTGGTCTTCCACCCTCGTACACACACACACACACAGCAATGCTGGCCATCCAATACAGGCAGTGGAAAGGAGGAGACTGTAGGTGAGAAAGCAGCCAAGGCTTCTTTGCTCTGAGGACTGCTTTCTTCCCAGAACACAAGCAGGAATGCATCGAGATTCACAGCTTACAGTATCAAGACAGGAGACCCCAGTCATGCTACACTTGTGCAATTGGTTAGAACACTTTTTGGCTTTGTTAATTAGCCTTACTAAAAAAAAAAAAAAGTTTAAAATAAGGTATTTTAGCAAGAACAATGTAGCTCCTGTTTTTCTTACAGCAAATCTACTCCTGAAGCTTTTCCTTCCTGTACAGATTCACTATTTTTCTTTTGCAAATACTTTGTTTTGAACTGCTGTGAACAAAACTATGACTCTGCCCTGGGTACCAGTGTTTGGCTCAGGTACAGATGGTTTTTCATTGTCCTGATGAAGCAAATTCCCCATCCTAATTGTGGTGAACATTCAGATGTAACAAATGTTAATTCAGGCGGTTGATTCTAAACAGATTATACTGTATGAAACACTCTTCAGTTACACAGAGTTGATGCTATGCCAGGGAGACAAGTCGAAAAAGCTGATACCAAAGAAAGCTCCTCACCAGAGTGTTAGATTGAGGGGAAATTTTACCTGTACAACCCTGTTTAGTAAAGACAGTTGTGTATTCATGGTGGTTATTTACAGTTCATGGTGGTGCTTTATTCCAGATTTATCCAAAATGTTTTGATATCACAGCAGGTTGCATTTGTGGATGGGAAACAGCAGAGACAGCTCTGCCATATTCCAGATGGTCTTAACAAAGCTACTCATTGAAGTGCCAGCATTGAGAAACAGCCCCAAGCTCACCTTTTTATCCTCTGCCCAACACAAGGTTAGTGGTGGGTTAAAGCTGACAGGGGAAGACATGCAGAAGCCTGAAACACATTGGGATTGAAAAATGCTTCCCCCCCTGTTCCTGTTGCTGTGACTGACACATGCCAACGTGTGAATCCTACAGACGTTTTTATCCAGCTCAGTCATTGCCTCCAAGTATCAGCTGCTACTTTTCCATCCATCCCCATGATAACCAGTATCATCACACTGATCCAGCTGCAAAGTCTGTCAAGTTGATAGACACTTGACAACTATCAACTTGTCAAGTGATAACAGTGATTTTTCTCCCAGACTTTGCTGTTTGTTTTTGAACATGACTGCTGTTTCCATTAGCAGGTGCTCTGAGGTCGTGCCTGATCAGGTGACAGTGATTTGTATTTTCTCACATCTCAGTTCTGTGTGGAGAAATTAGAGAGCAAAACCCTTTTCTATTTCTGCAATTCCCAGTGCCCAAGCATTTCCCTCAAGCTGAACTGAGTTGGGACTTTACCTGAGTTCATATCACTCCCTTTGGAGGAATATTTGTGTGCTAGGAGAAGCCTGTGTTTGCTCATCAGCACAGTGGGAACTATGCTGAGAAGCCAAGGAGGCTACTAGGTGGTAAACAGAGCATTTAAATTGCTGAAAGCTCTCTTAAACCTGCTCAGATCTCTGCACTGCGTAGATAAGGCCAGGCTGTTGTATGAGCTGACACAGTAGGAACAAACTTCTGGCATGTGTGCAGCAGTTAACAGCATTAGAATTGTAAAGCATCTTTTTTTCCTCTCTCTTTTAATCAAGGTAGGAGCAGGTTTGAAAGGATGATTTGTGTTGTGTGTTTTCAGCTACAAACAGAAAAAAAACTCAAGAGGGGTTAGAAAAGAGGTGAGGAGTCTGAGCAAACACAAACAGGCTGATCTAATCAATCTGCTTGCCTCAAATGTCATCAGTATTTTACCTCAATTACATTTTAGTCTCAAGATATCACAGATTTTAGTGTCCTTTAAATGAGACCAAAAAAAAAAAAAAAAAAAAAAAAAAAAAAAAAAAAAAAAAAGCCCAACCTCTTTCCTGATGCAATTCTTCCTTCAGGGAAGCATTAATCTGAAATCAATGCCTAAACTGACTTTTATATTTATCTTGGTGATAAAAAGATCCAATGAGATGGAGGCAAGTGGATTTGGTTTTCTGCTTAGAGTCTTGTTTGAGTTGGTACAAAGAGGTGAGAGCAGGCAGCCTGGGGTTCTGCGAGACCCAGGCACCTTTTGGTATCAAAGGTTTGGTTTCGTTGCCTCAGCAGCCAAGTAGGAATCCAACAGACTTAACTTTGGAGTCATTAACTTCAACCCAAGGGGAAATATGAACATAATTTAATATTCTGACTCCTTCAGGTCTGAAACACAGACAAAGCCAACGTGACCTAAGTGACAAAAGGATGTGATGTGTTGCATTCAGCAAAGCATCTCCTAGCAAATTTGCACTCTCTGTCTTGTTTCCTTCTTCCCTGCCCGCTCTGAGACAGGCTAATTGCAAAGCTCCCAGATGTATTTGAAGTGCTGCCTTCAAAACCCGAGTGCTACGGTCCAGCCCTGGTTGTAGTAATGTTGCAGGGAGAAAAAGGTATTAATGTGTTTTCTGTTGCAAAAGTGCTAATTTAACCTGAAACACTAGATCCATGCTTCTGAAGAAAGGTAGGAGCCAGAATTCCCTGTTACAATGTCACAGAAATTACTTGAAAGGATAAAGGAGACTGTGCACATCAAGTCAAGTGCGGTGGTCTGTGGCTGTGTTCTCAAAATATTGGGATCTTCCCAGAAGATGAAGAGAGTGGTGCAGGATCTGGGAATGCTATGAAATGGAAGGAATCAGAGGAAAAGAGTGAAGAGGCTCAGAGCAATGTTTTTAAAGCCAAAGTCCACAAACATAGCAGCAAACAGATTGTACAGAAGACGCCCTGGATCCCACTGCACACTGAGCAGACAAAAGTCCAGGTCCTTTGACACTCATCTTTGTGGTCCAGCCACATTCACATCTGCTGCTGATGGCAAGCAAAGCAGCTCCCATACTACCTGCCTCTTTAAACATGTCTGTAGCCCACAGGAAGAGACCAAGTGATGCTCACTGGGCTCTGCTGGCAGGAAGTTCTGTGTGTGAGCTGACAAGGATGCTGCAGACATAGAGCAGACATTCCTCCCTTCAGGTAGCCATTGGAGGGAGACACCAAACAGGAGCTTTTATTAATCTGCAGATACTTTAAATATGCCATATCTGATCAGATTGGAGATGGCACAGAGACTACTCTGGAGTCCCAGAGCATCTTAGCCCACCCTGCCTGTGTGCTTGGTGCTGCCAGTGCCATTACCTCTGATTGCACTATGAGTGGTACCCATACCCATAGTTCTTAGGGATGTACGTCCTCCTCTCATCTTGAATTGGAGAGGAAATTGTTGAAGTAAGTAGAAGAGAGATGATGTCATTGGCTGCTTTTGTCACAGGACATGAGCAGAGAGAGAGAGAGAGATATGTTAAAAATGAGCTAACGAGTGTTGTTAACAACAACAAAACTGCTGCCTCCAGGCAAAATTTTGCTAAGCTTCAGCTTTCCTCTCTTCCAGCTCAATATCCAGATTAAAACAGGACAGAAAAGCAGAAAATGTAATAGTTTTCTTTTTAAAGTACATAAACAAGAGCATTTTATAAATGCAGCAGTTTCCCTTCGTCCAGAAGGAATGAATATCTTGACTCCCTCCACGAGATGCAGTTGCCAAGAGGTGTTCAGCTCCTGTCCCAGCTCTGTGATTCCCCAGAACACGTATGCCTAAGAAATGTAATCCTCCTGCATTTTTCTGCCTGCCTTCCTTTCTGAATGCACTTGCAGCCACAAAAAACAATTGGAGATGGGAATGTTTTTTTTTGCTTTAAAACTTGCTGGATGATAGCTCAGCCTGACTTCCAGCATGAATGAGATGGGGATGAAGTGATTCTGCCAGAGAACATGGGATCCCACATGCAGATGTGAGGGTCTCTGCTGAGCCTTATGTGAGATTGGCTTTCATGTTCTGCTGATATTAATTTCTGCTTGGTTGGCACCGTTAAGACTTTGCACAAACAATGGTTTTTCTTTCGTCCTTTATTCCTTTACCTCTAATCTAACACAAAAGGGCTCTTGGGAAGAGCATCCCATTGGGCTGCCCTGGCAAACAGCCTCCCAGTCCAGATGATGATGGTGGGATTGGTGGGCAGGTAAGAATGACTTTCACAAGTCATTGCTTGAAAGCATTGCAAACATTCTGAAATGCCTATTCCTAAATTCCTGTCTCCCTTCTAAAAGATTGGTGGTGTTTGGGGGTGTTGATGTATGTGCATTGGAAAGGAAAAGTACTGGTAAAAAAAATCAAACAAAGGTTTCTGCCTTTCCTGAAAACCCAGGCTGTTCTCCTGTTAATTCCCTTGCAAGTCTACAGCTACCTATTACCTTCAGCTGCAATGGCTTCTATGGGGTTTTATGAACCTTTGGCCCTGTTGCTATAAAAACCTGCCACGTTTTTGCCAAACCTCCCTCAGAAAGATTACTTTTGCTTTGAAGATGCCAATAAAGGAAATTGCTTTTGCAAGGAAAGAGCTAGGAAGACAACCCTAGACCCTTCATTTGGATTTCTTCCAAACTTAAATTTATTTGAACTGAAGAACAATCCAAACTATACTATAAAACACAGCATGATCCAAGCAGTGAGGTCCCTCTGGGCAGTGCTTAGTCATGTTTCAGTGCCTCCTGCCCCTTCTTTCAGCTTTGCAAAAAAAGCTTCAGATTCAAAACCACACCCCTGCCCAAGCAGGGGACTTAGGAAGCATTTGGTACAGGGCTGTGGCTGGCAGTGGGGACAGGACAAGCCATTGTGGCACAGTCTCTATCAGTCAGCCTCTTCCAGGGAGGGAAAATCCCAGATGGTGAGTAGCAGACCTGGATCTCATCTCTGTGTTCAGGTGGCCCTGAGCCATTCTCTGCTTTCTTGCTTTCTTTCTCTATCTGTGGGAAGGAGGGGGTTGCTATTTTTCCTTTAACCCAAATCCCTTTGTACAATCTTCTTAAGAGCAGCACATGCTGCTGGACCACCTGGAGGGTGTTGCATAGTGGCATAAACCTGAAAAGATGAGACAGAACCAGGGCTGTCGTCTTTATCCACAGAGACGTGCCAGAGCCTGCTTTAAACTGAAAAGCAACAACCTTGGGAAGTGAGGCTCAGTTCTATTATTAGCTCATCTGAGCTGAAAAATGAGGCTGTGCAAATGAATGCACATTCACTCCTTCTTCCTGCCCAGATTTCCTAGATGGAGAAGCCTGTAGAGCTCAAACTCGTGCTGGGAGTTCCAGGGGAGGTGAGAACTGCCACAGAAGGCAGCTCGGTCGCCCCAAGTCGCTTTATGTCAGTGAGTGTGAAATAGTCCCTCCTGCACACACCTCTCACACCATCCTACCCCACTCTGCAGACTGGGACAAGCAATGAAGGAAGAAGAAACATTGCTGCTCATTAATGAAGCCAGCACATTTTCGGTTTAGGTTTCCTTGTGTTCTACCTTTTATTTTGGAAGTGTTTGGATATACTGGATCACTTGATAATTTAAAATATTGTGTAGCTGTTAGACCACAAGAACCATTTTGTCAGCAGTAATTTTTCTGTGGAGAGGCAAGGGGATGGCTAATGGCAGCAAATGGCTTGCTCTCTGGGCAGGCTGAATTCACAACCAAATGTGAGGTTTGGATGCACACTAGCACAACCAGTGCCAAAACAGAGATGTAGCTCAATTGCTCAAGTCAATTATCATGTAGAAATAGGCAGCCTCATTCTTTCTCTGCTTTTCTCCCCTCCATCCCAAGGGCTGCTGTTGCACAGGAGGCTTCACCCAAAAAGATCATATCAAGAGCAGCACAGGTCTCTCAGAGCTCCCATGGCTTCAGGTCTGGGGAAACAGCAGGCTGAAGGTGAAGGTAAGATGCTGGGAGCTCTCTGGGTATGTGGGCTCCTACAGCATTGGTGACTTCTCTCTCTGAGCTCAGCTCATGTTGTCAGGTGATCCAGTATCCTCCAGTATGCCTGGAAAAAGCTGTGGTTATCAAAGTATGTGCACAACACGTTCTCACCACCTTTTCAAAGCATGGAGTAGTTTAGGTTGAGAGGGACCTCTGGAAGTCTTTCTTCCAGGTTTTATCATCTGCTCAGGTGGAGACTTCACAGACCCTTTGGGGCAGAAGATGAAGTGTGAGTAATTTTTCTGATGTGTAGTTCTTTTGCTTCAACCTGTGACTGTTGCCTCTTGCCCTTCCACTGTGCACAAGAGAAAAACCTGTCCTTATCTCCTCCATAATCTCTCTTTAGAACCTCTGCAATCTTTAATTAAATCTTCGTATAAATAAATAGTCTGCTTGGGGAGATGATGTTTGGCTCTTCTTATCATCTCCAAAATAGAATCATAGAATTGTAGAATAGTAGAGCTTGGAAGGGACCTTTAGAGATCATCCAGTGCAATCCCCCTGCTAAAGCAAGTCACACCTAGATCAGGTCACACAGGAACGTGTCCAGGTGGATATTGAAGACCTCCAAGGAAGGAGCCTCCACACCCTCCCTGGGCAGCCTGGGCCAGGGCTCCCTCACTGAAACACTGAAACAGTTTTTCCTTATGTATAAATGGAACTTTTTGTACTCCAGCTTCATCCCATCACCCCTTGTCCTGTCACTAGATAACATGGAAAAAAGTGCTGTCTCAACCTCCTGACACCCACCATTTAGATATTTGTAACTATTAATGAGCTTCCCCTTCAGTCTCCTCCAGACTAAACAGGCCCAGGTCCCAC
The DNA here is from genome assembly GCA_013401255.1 of Urocolius indicus. Taxonomy (NCBI): domain Eukaryota; kingdom Metazoa; phylum Chordata; class Aves; order Coliiformes; family Coliidae; genus Urocolius; species Urocolius indicus. The sequence continues at coordinate 151,934 of WBNH01008549.1, forward strand.
AGCCTTTCCTCAGAAGGAAGGTGCTCCAGTCCCCTGATCATCTTGGTGGCCCTGTGCTGGCCTCCCTGTCCCTCTGGAGCTGAGGAGCCCAGAACTGGACACAGGACTCTAGATGAGGGCTCATCAGGGCAGAGCAGAGGGGGAGCAGAACCTCCCTCGGCCTGTCTTGCATCAAGGTGGATTTAATGGTTGGACGTGCAAAAATATCTGTATGTCTGAGGCTTTGCATCCCTGTGACTTCCCTGCCCTACGGTTAGCTGCTCAGAGATGCTGTCTGGAGCTTAATGGCACTGCCTTTGGGGAGCAATTCCAGAGCTGAGCCCTTTGCTGGTACATTCACCAGCCCCTGTATTTTTCTGGTCTGTTTGACCTCTTTTGAGGTCAATCAAGTCACTACTATTCAAGGCTTCTTTTGATAACACATTCTTCAGTGACAATGGTGATACTTTGGTTTTCCTTGTAGTTATCAAGATGCTTTTCTTTCCTGTAGGCATAAAAGCAGCAATAATTTGACTTGTCTTCCTTGAGTAATGATTTCGTCTCACACTTCAAGGCATTGATTTTATTCCTTTTTACTCTTCATAAAAAAAGTTCTTTTCTCCTCACATTTATTTTCAGGTAATTCTGAATGAGTTCTGCTGCCTTTTTCATTATTCAAAATAGACAGCACTTTTCCATGTAGTCCCCCCCCAAAAAAGTGAAAGCCTTAGGCTAAGCTGTTCTGAGGAAAACTTCCCCTTCATCCTCAGAAGGTTGGGCTTTCTTAAAATACCACATTGTTTTTAGTTTCACTGAATGTATGAACCACAGTAATTGATTGTTTCATTGTCCTGGGGAATGTTCCTAGCCTCCTATGTTCCAGCCCTCACAGGAGACCCTCAGAACTGGTGCCTCTCCTGCCTGGTGCATGGCCCCTTGGTTCTCACCCACCCCTGTGCAGGACTGGTGGGCTCAAATGGAGTGCATGCACAAGGGAGACTTACTGTAGATCAGATTTTTTGATCTAATTTTTCCTAGGTTTCTGGCTGCAGGCTTGAGACAGCAATTTAGTTTGCCAAGTCCCCATCAGTTGCAGATGGCTGTGGATGCTGCCCATCAGAAGGAACTGTTGTATGAGGATACAAGCGGCACTAGAGAATATCACAGAATCAGAGAATGGTGGGGATTGGAAGGATCCTGCAGAGCTCATCCAGCAGAACCCCTGCTAAAGCAGGTTCCCCTTAAAACAGGGGCACAGGAACATGTCAATATGGGTTTTTAAGCCCTCCTAAGCAAGAGATTTCACACCCTCCCTGGGCAGCCTGGGCCAGGGCTCCCTCACTTCAGCACCAAAGGAGTTTCTCCTCATGTTCCAGTGGCACTTTTTATGTTGCAGCTTGTGCCCATTAGCCATTATCTTGTCACTAGATGCTACAGAAAAAAGACTCGCCCCATCCTTTCAACACCTGCCCTTTAGGTATTTATCAGCACTGATAAGGTCTACCCTCAGGCTTCTCCAGGCTGAACAGCCCTAGGTCCTGCAGCCTTTCCTCCTCACACACATGTCCCATCCCCTCAGCATCTTGGTGGCCCTGCACTGGCCTCTCTCCAGCAGTTCTCTGTCTCTCTTGAGCTGGGGAGTCAACAGCTGGACATGGGACTCCAGATGAGGCCTCACTAGGGCAGAGTTAATTGGAAGGACGACTTCCCTGAGCGTACTGCCCACACTCTTTTGGATGCATCCCAGAATGTGAAGTCTTTTTCTTTTACCTTCCATCTAGTCCTCTATCCCCAAGTCCTTTTCTTTTACCCATCATTATTTTTCTCTTTCATCTCTTTATGTTTTATGTAATGGCTCTAAGTGTTTCATTGGTAGTTCTATTCAAACATGATTTTGCACAGTGCAACCAGATGCCTGCGTTTGAGATGGAATGTTTGCTGTAATAATAGCTATATCCCATACCTTTGTGACAGTGATGGTCCTAGCTGTCATGTTAGGAGAGACACAGCAATGTGACAGCGATTGGGGGCTTTTTATTCTGGTAAAAGAAAAAGCTTTTTTAAAAAAAGCCCCAACTCAATGTGTCATGAATTTGCATCCATTTGAGTAATTTCACTGAATTACCAGAGAGAAAATGAACCTGTTAAGACCTAGAAAAGAGATATTTGAAGTAAGGCACATATTTGACACCTGTCTAGACCTCAGCAAATGTAAAACACCAGTTTCCAATTTTGAAGTGCAGGGCTCATGTCCCAAAAGAGGCCTGATCATGGCATAAACTTCCAGAGGAAAAATGTACAGTGCAACCAGTTTAGAAAATCACTGTAGCTCCATCCTCTGATGCTGCACTTGCAAGAGAAGGCAATCTGCTTTTCCCCTCCCTGGAAATAGGCACCCATGGACTCACTCCACATATGGGGTACAGCAAAAATGACAAAGAACCAGAAACCCAAACAAGGGCTTAGAGTTCATGAATCTACTTTACATTTCAGATGTTCTGATACCATGGTGATGGGCAACAGTAGAAAGACCTAAAATAGAGCCTAAGTGTTTTCAACAGCTTTTTCTTACTAAGTGCACTTTATACTATCATGAGAAAGTCCTCTTGATTTTTTTTCCTCTTTCTCCCACTTTAAATAAATTGTCTAGTACCTAAAAGGTCATTTTGAAGAACTTTGCTTTTCTATAAATCACTGGATTTTGTAAAAACACTGAATATAAGTAACAATTTCTTATCTATCTGTATTTAGTATCTTACTTTTAGACTCCTAAGAGACAACCTTTAACAATTTTCTCAGAAGGAAATGGGCAAGGGAGGGGGAAGGATCCTGCTATCACGTTTTCTGCCTGAGATTTCCATGTATCTAGAAGAAGAAAGGAAGGAATATCCCAGAATAATTAGTGTAATGATGATAAAGATGACTGTGAAAAGCCTTATTGTCTAAAAACTGTGTGTTTCTCTCTGCAACATTCTACATGCAGCCAGGCTGCTGTGTGTGCAGCTCTTCCACAGAGCTGCATTTGAATAGAAAGTAGTGAGTGTTGTGGGGTTTTGTTGATCTTCTCATCACTTTTTTCCCCCTCCCTTTCTTCTAGCGTGAATCTGATGCCCGACTTCAATCATTTTTAAGGTGTTTGAGATTTGTATGCTACTTGATGGGGTTCAGCTTATTAATGCCTCTGCCTACTTAAAGCCTACTACATGATCCCAGCAGTGACAAACTGGCAGTCACAATTCTTGCTGATCATGGGGAAGTGACACTCTGTGTGTGTAGGGCTGGCTCTCAACCTGCTCCAGACAATGGAGCCTCTGTACAGATCAGTCAGGGCTTTAAAGGTGAAATTTAAAGTCAAATCATATCACTTTCTGTTAAAGAGACATTCTGTGTGTGTAGGATGTGTTTAAGCCTCTTGCAGAAGAGAGTCTCCTACCTTTCATTTCTTTTCATGCCTTTCTCTCACCTATTTTCCTCTCACCTTTCAATTTTCCTCTCTGTTCTGTCAATAACTTTCCCTTCCTTTGGTGCTGCTGCAATGTTCAATGGCCCATTCTAATGCAATATGTAGCTGCCTCCTGGCTGTGGTTTAAAAGGTACTTGAACATTTCTTGTCCTAAAGTAGATTTCACTTACAGCCCAACAATTCTCCGCTCCTTCTGCTCCTCAAGTTGAAACTTCCAGAGCCTCACCAAAGCCCCATATCTCAGTTGGCTCAGACCCCATTTTCAGTACCAGGGGGTTTTTGTCCAGTGGTATCTTGTCTTTTTGCAGCATTCAGGGTTGTTGGTACTAGTTCCTTCTTATTTTTTAGGTGCTAAATAGCACTAGGAGGTAGATGGGCATTTATATTTGTTGTGTTACTTTTGTGTTTGTGTGAAAAAGCAGCATGAGATTCAGGCTGAGTGTGAGGCAGGCATTTAAAACTGTGCTGGGAAAAGTAGAAAAGACTCTGAGTAAGCAAGAGGATCATTTCTTTTGCTTCCACTCCACATCTAACAAATCTCCTTGGTTTCCCATCTCCAGTCGAGGTCTAGGAAAGAGTAGGACAAGAGCTCTTAATACCTATTCAAGATTATTCTATTGCAGATGATACTGAAGCACTTCATAAATGGATCCCAAGAAAGTACAGGGTCACTTGACCTTTTTGCTGCTTACAGCAACAGCTTTGGCTTCTGCTCTTTGTTATAATATCATTTTCAGTGGCATGAAGCTTGTAGCATAATCTGCTGCTCCAATATTTGGGACAGTGTCCTACTTGCTTTCAGACCTGCCAGTCTTGGCAGGTGAAGGGAAATCTCTGGGGAAATATTGGAGCTCAGACTTTAATAGGCTAATCTGCACAGCAATGGACTCTTCATTGCTCTCCAGGGATTTTGCTTCAGGCCTTCAGCTGATGCAATTTGTGACTTTGGAAAGTGGGGAGTCTGTAGAAATTACAGCTTGCATTTTTGTCTCCCACCCACCCATTCACAGAGTCCCATAACCATGCCAATTAAATGCCAGTTATGGATTTTATCCATGCCAAACTAGGCAAGGTTGGGATATATCAATTACCTATTTTAGAGAAAATGAGGTGAGAAGGATTCTTTCTCCTGGTTAACACAAGTGGGATAAAGCACTGCTGGGAAAGGCAGCTGAGCTGATGTTGGTGATGAGCTCATTGCTGCTCAAAGGTGGGATCCTTCCCCAGCTTTTCTCTCCTCTTGGCAACCTCCTAGCCTCCCTAAACCCTTGACACTGAACACCATCATTTTTCCTTGGCTAGCTTTATGTAGCAAAGGGAGCTGCAGGGTGAGGGAAAGATTGAAATGGAATGGGCGGGTACCTGGCCAGGGGATTGCTGGGGTGGGCATAACCACTTTTTCCAGTGTCAGTCACAACTGTGCCATGCTGAGCAGCAATAGCTGAACAGTCTTCCTCATCCCCTGTCTTTCCCAAAGTTCAGACAGGAAGAATTTCTTTACCAAAGGCATCTGGCTTGGATGAAGAAATAGTTCAGTCCTGAGATCCAGCTCTTTCTCCATGCTGGCATCTTGTGACACATGAAGTGTCACACAAAAGCCTCATTACCTGATGTCTTGACTTGTTCCTTTAATTATCACATTGTCTGCAGAATAGTGGTTGTTTGCCACTGATGGAGTAGAGCCTCTCCCTACACTGTCACTGCTGTGGTTGCCCAAACTCATGCAGCTCCAGCTCATGGTGCTGCAGCTGTGTCCTCCTGCCCAGCTCCTCTCCTGCTGCTCACTATGCACCCACCCCCAGCACCACAGGGCAAAACCAGCACAGGATGTGTGCCATTCCTAAGCTCCTTTCCCTTTGTCCCAGGGTGCCAGACAGCCCATCTTTCTGGCTGCATGAGGTGGTGTATTTGTAATCGATTAATTCTGCACTGGAAGCACACCCATCATTCTTGGCAACATATGGCAACTAATCCTCCCTTAAGCAGTTAATTAGACATCATTTGTATGCACATGTCAGCTGTGGTTCCTGTAGGAAGCTGTTTGTTCTGGGCTGTCTTCTTTTCTGTGGAACCATTAGGTGTTTCATACTAATTTCTTTGAGGATGTTCTTTTTAAAGAACAAAATTTCTTTAAACTGCTACACTGGGGTGCAAGGCTGAGGTAGAGGAGGGATCCAGTCTTTAAGGCATAGGTTGAGAAGAGCAGAGAGTCAGTTTGGGTTTTCTGTGATAGTGATAGTTGGTAATTTGGCAGGAATTGCCCTTCCTGTGAACTAACGAGGGGAAGGAATGAAGTGCCGTGGCAGGACTGATCAGGCAAATGTATTCAGAGGGTACCTGTATCTTCAATGCAATTTGCTAGCCAGCATTATTAACTTCTAAATTTGAGAATGCTAATCTACTGTTTTTAAAGCTTCAAAGATGTTAGTGTTTGCTGTTAAAAAGAAAGGGGTTGGGGGGTGGGGAGTAGAAATAAATGAAATCAGACCGTGTGTATTTTCATAGAAGCACAGAATGGTAGAGTTAGAAGAGATCTTTAGGGATCATCCAGTCCAACCTCCCTGCAGAAGCAGCTCCCACCTAGATCAGGTCACACAGGAACGTGTCCAGGTGGGTCTTGAAGACTTCCAAGGAAGGAGCCTCCACACCCTCCCTGGGCAGCCTGGGCCAGGTACCTCACAGGGAAACAGTTTCTCCTTAAGTTTAAATGGAACTGTTTGTGTTCCAGCTTTATCCCATCACCCCTTGGCCTGTTGCTAAATATCATCAAAAAAGTTCTGCCCCAACCTCCTGACACCCACCATTGAGATATTTGTAAATGTTAATAAGATCCTCCCTCAGTTTTCTCCAGACAGCCCCAGGTGCTACAGCCTTTCCTCCTGGAAGATGCTCCAGCCCCCTGATCATCTTGATACTTGCAAGTGTTTTACTGGCTCTTATTCATGTGCTGCTCACATTGTTAAGCATCATCCAGAATACTATGTGAAGCCATTTTATGGAGGGAGAAATAGATTATTGCTGCAGTCTGTAGGTATCTGAAAACTTTAATAAAAACCCCCAAAACTGAGCCATCCATTATAGGAGGCAGACTTTGTGACCCAGACATTACAGTATGCTTCACCTCTTACTGTCATTTATTGTTTTGTCTTCCTTCTACAACCCCCAAAACAGAGCTTTTTTTTTATGTTAGGCACTCTCCAGACCATCTCACAAACATGGTCCTTACTTCATGGTACTCACAGGTAATACCAAAGGCCATAGAAGTTTGGGACTGGAATCGGTCTTGCTTTTCTGTTATGAATGGGGAGGTACAGCAAGGATAAATGAAATTCTAGAGGTAAAACCAGGGGTCTGGATTCTTGAATGTCAGATCCAATGCTGCAGCAAAAAGATATCTTTCTTCCCTCAGTAAATTTCTAGTTTGGCATCTTGTGTCTGACATCTAGATGGCATTCTAACAGCTTCAGGAGGAGAAACATGTAAAGGACAGTCAATAAAGTGTTTGTTGGGGAAATTTGCTCCTATCAGAATAACAGAAGCAGGAACTGCAGAAGTCATGGGAAGACATTTCAGAGCTGTTCATCAATTATCACTGCTGCTTAGTGTCTTGAAGCTGAAAAGAAGAGCTCGGTGCCTGAGTTGGTTTGAAGACATGGGAAGTGGTTGTTGTTCTGTTTACCTCCAACTTGGGCAAAGTCCTTAGAAGCCTGTGACAAATTGAGACTACAATTTCTCATAGCTGTCTTGTCTCTATTTGGCTGTGCTTGGGTGTGATTACTGCATATTCTATCTCCCAGTATCTTGTAAATGGTATATCAGCTTTACTGAACGTGGTGTACCCTCCTGCATTTGATGAGCTGAGTCTGGCCTTGGGTGTGTTGTGTGCATGAGGGTTGGATTTTCCCCACTCCCACGATGTGGGAGGCAGATTGGTGAAGTCAGGCTTGTGACTAAAAGGCTCTGAATTCCCCCAGGAAGCTGAATTTCTCCTGTTCACAGTAACAGAGGTTGTTTCAGAGTTTCTTTTACTATCTTCTAGTAAGTGCCAAGTCCTTTTCCTTTAGAAGCAAGTGTAAGTACACTCACTACATGTAAAACACAGCAAAAACCATGTTATAACATAACTGATTTGCTTAAGCTGTCTGTCCCCTTTTCCTCTATGACTGGCCTCATTAACCTCACCTATTTTTTGTTTCTTTTCCACTTTGATTGCTTTTTATGGTACACAGCTGATAAATTCCATTCTTTCAGTGTAATATATCACAAGCTTCTATATGAATTCTTCAGGATGCTCTGAGGAAAGCCTGAGCCCCAAGGTGCAGCAAGAGCAGGGGCAGATCTGAAAGGGCTATTCATGATTACTACTCCACTGCTACTCACGAGCCCCACCTGCATCCAGCTCCAGCTGAACTGGGTACACTACATAAGTGAGAGGAGGGCATTGCCCTTTTCTGCACAGGCTTTACAGGCTGACTACCCAACAGGATTAAGCTCTAGGGGAAAGAGAAATTGGTGGGAAATCCACCAAGACCAATTACTCTCAAGTTTCTAGAAGACTGAGATACAAGTAAGATGAGAAAAAGTAGTAAGCTGCAAATCAACATTAAAAGATACCTGCATGTACTAGAGACAGATAAATGAGATGGGAAGTGCATTTTTGTCTGTTTTTTTTTAAATTTTCTAGCTGTCATTGCAGCGTCTCCTGGCTGCTGTGGCAGCAACTGACTTGCGACATCAGTCAGCAAACAAGACATGGCTGTCCAGGCATAGCCCTAAGGCTGCCCACTCCAGTGGGCTCTCTGCTCTCTGTCACATTGATGCCATTCCAGAGCAAAGGGGTGCTGTGTGGAACAAAAGGATGATGCTGACAGCCTACAGTTTACTGGTTTGGGTGACTTCCCCTTGGGAATCTGAAGGGATGGATCTGTTGTGATGTTGGCCATAGGGGTAAAGCATTAGAAAGTGAAAGGTGGCAAAAAGGCTTGTGTTCATGGAGCAGAGGGTCCTTGAGGCCACAGAGAACAGCACAAAACCTTCAGTCATCATAGGAGACACAGTGTAAAGGAGACTGGGTAATGTAGTGAGTCTTTTTTTGCTGCACTCCTGCAGGGATGAAGATGTGTTCAGGAGTTTTGAAGTAACCCAGCTCCCAAGTGAAGGAAACAGTCAGATGGCATTAACATAGTGATGGCTATTTGTATGCCAAAGTGACATAAGGATGGAGCTGAAAGGGCAGCAGCTCAAGAGAGGGATGGACTTTGTGTGTCAGCTGAGAGAGAAAGAAAAGTGAGAAGAAGGGGAAAAGGTGGCAGGGGGAAAGGAGCTGAGAGGTTGCTACAGCTTGAAAAAGGCCTTAGAAGTGCTACTATATGAAATTAAAGGCAGGCATCAAGGGAGAATATTTAGCTTTTTCAGAGGTTTTGAAGAACTGTAGTAATCAAGATGAACACACAAGATCAAGGAGGCCAAAAATGAGCGATGAGGCAGCTTTCCTGTGCTGATAGATACATGGCTCTCCTCCTGCCATGGGCCAGATGTGGGAGAGAGACCTGAAGTAAGGGATGTAAGATAAATAGTGGTGCAGCAAGGTTTTAAATTAGAAGGGATCAATTTCTCTGACATAAATAAAGTTTCTTTAACCTCAGTTCCCCCATGAGTCAGCATTTCTGACTGGAAATGATTTACACTAAACCCCAAGAGACAGTAGAGACAAGACTGCAAGTGGAGAATGTAAATTTAAGAAAGATCAGTACTTAGCTGGAAAGGATGGAGCAAGAAGCAACAGTTCTGTGGTTTAAAAGGGCTATTCAGTCATCAGCCTCTGAGCAGGGCAAAATTCAGAGCACGTTGTTCCCCAAATTAGGGTTCCAAACTTCCTGACTTCAAGGAGAACCTCTACCCATTCTGCTTCTATTAAAGGTGAGATCTGTTTTAAGCCAGGCTCTCAAGGGATGGGACTTTCCCAGGCTCATATAGATCTACTCTCCTTTGCAGAAGTGTGCAATGATGACACTTGCCCATTAACCCATGAACTTGGTCTGAGCAGAGACTGACCTCCACTGTGCTACCACTTAAGTTATCCAATTTTAACTCATTTGCACACATAATGTGCTGCCAAGGTGACATTACTGAGTGCCCATGATGAGGGAAAGAAAGAGTAAACGGGCTGGAAATCTGAGCTGGAGATAAGATTGGTTGGAGAGGCAAGAAAATACAAACCAAAGGTGGCTGTAGGGTTGGACTTCTTTGGTCTCTGCTTGAGATGCCTGTAGATCTTAAATCCATGTAGGTCACACTGCTTGTGTGATACCCACAGTCTGCTTCCAGGAACCTTGATAGAGGCTTGTTTAGGATTTCTTTTTAAAATCCTTAATTTATTTATTTAGTTGTATTTTTCCCTTGGTTGTTTTTATTCTTCAAAAGTGGAAAAAGAGCAAAGCAGCTCCCCTAGACCACTGGCTAGGACCAGTTCAGGCTGAGTATGTGGCCAAATTGGTTTTTCTAATGCTTATACACTAAGATCCTTTTACTTAATATTGCAGTCATAAAAGCCTTGACTGTTTTGGGTGATCCTGACATATAACCAGCTTTCTCATCTTTGTACTACTTATATGCCCCACTGTAACCTGATTTGGAAATGCTTCCAGCAGCAGTGCTCCCCTTTGCTGCTCAGACAGTCCTCAAGAGACAGAGGCTGCAGACACCTGAATGTGGCTGTGGTGATGAGCATCTCTCCTTCATGTGTTGAGCAGGAATCTTGCTCAGATGTAGCTTGAGGATGTCTGAAGTGTGAACTGTGCCATAATCAGGACACTGGCTTTCCTGAAGAAGATGGTGCAGCTTTTGTTCTACAACTCAGATAAACAGATGCTGCATCCCCACAGCAAGGTCAGGGACTGGAAAGGAAGGCTCTGAAGCTGTCTCTGCTGAAGCTCAGGTTATGACTCTGGGCTTACCTGAGTAGGGAAGGGATGAAAGTGTTATTTCAAGCATTGACCAGTGGATAGCCAAGCTGTGATAACCATCCACATTCACATCCATATCCACATCCACATCCCCAGCCAGTTGTTACTGCAAAGTAAAACATACAATTTCACTCTACATCCATTTGTTTTAAAGATCATATTTTCCTCTTTATAGTGTTTCAGCTCTATATATTTAGCTTAATAGCCTTTAGAAACAAAAAACATCTTTTATTAGTCCCAAATGACAGAAAGCTTAGGAGGAAATCTATGCTCACTGCTCACATTACCCCCAAGCCACAAAGCCTGGGAATGGCAGGAGGTCATGACAAGCACACATGGAGACATGGAGAAGCTTGTAGAAACTGTTGAGTTAGAGCCTCCCAGTGTGGTCTGAAGGTCAGAAATCACAGCTGCTTCTCCCAACTCAGACTCACAGCCCTGGTAGGTCCCAGACAGTTCTGGGCAAATGGTCTCTTGGAAGAGGGAAAAGGGAGTGGATGAGGACCAGAAGGGCTAAGATTGGCTTGCCATTTTTATATCACTTTGAGCTGTGAAAATGAATGGGGGGAAAATGCCTACTTGTAAATGCTGAGATAAGTCCCAATAATTTTCTCTATTCCTCTTCATTTTAAAGCATTAGCTGTGAGTACTTTTAATAAGTCTTTTTATGAAAACCTCTTTGGTGGGGGGGAAGTTATTAAGCCTCCTACAAAGGGATTTTACGGTTTTAATTATAAACAGGTAATGGAGTCTATTTAAAAATTACCTTTTGACTTTGCAATAAAACCCATTTCCCCCAAGGTAAGATCTCCATAAAGAGAAATTACACGGCAAGGGAGTGGAGAAGTCAGCTCTGAAATCACAAGGTGCTTGCACAACAGCAGCTTTTGAGAAGCCCCAGGGATCCATCGACCTCAGCCTGCATGTCTGTCTGTCTGTTGTAGGCCAAGGAAAGGCAGAGGGCAATGCAAGGTGGCAGGGTCGCCCAGGGTGTCTCACTGAGTTGACTTAAAGCAGCCTCAGGACTTCTTTAACTTTGTTGATAATCATATCCAGACCACCCAAAGGCCACAGCTGGAGACTGATGCACAGTGGGGGGATATAACAGCTCTGTGTCTTTCCTTCAAGCTGTGCAGTGGGCTTCCATGGATGGACAGATTCACTTTTGCTCTGGATTCTATTAGACTTATCCACCCTGGCTGTCTTGCTGGGCTTTGCCCACTCTACAGCAGGAATCACTTTCATCTCCACAATGGAGAAAGCCCCTGTATTGGGAAAGCTTTCTCTGTCAGGGTTTTTCACTACAAACATATCAGGCTTTTCTGCTAAGCTTGTTCTGGAGAGGTTGGTCAAGGTCTGTGCTGTCAGTACAGTGAAGGCCAGTAGCCATCATTGCCCTTTTCTCTGTCTTGAAAGGAAAACAGTGGTTTGCCTCCTGATGTCTGATGCATGTTTTCTTGATTATTAGAGGAGGCATTTTCTTGGCACCAAGACCCAATGCTGGCTTTCAGCACTGAGCTCAGCCATGCCAGTCCTGCAGACTTCTTATGACCTCAAGTCACTTGATTTTCCTTTGCCTTGTCATTTTTCCCCTCTTCCTTCCTTCCTCCTTCTCTTCCTTCCTGACCACAGCGAGCTCAAGCCTTTGATGAATGAGTTGTCTTTTAGCATAAGGTCAAGTGATACAAAGAGACTGAGTTACTGTGACTTAATGAGTTAATTGTGTCATTTGTCTGTCAGCAAGAACTGACTGTACTTGTGCTCTTAGCTGCTCCTGCTAGGAAATACACAGAGTTACTCCAGCCAAGAGAGTACTGAATTTGAAATGAAGACATAGGGAAAAAAGCAAAGAAAGCAACTACTCTGAAACAAAAACACTTCTAGCAAATGTGAAACATCTTTTTTTCAGAGCACAACCTGCTGTCCAAGCGTGTGCCCTTGCAGCAGGTATCAGTGAGGCTATGACAGGACCCTGTTTGGCAGCAAGACATCTCCTGGGAGGACATCAGGTAAGTCATGCACTGGGGCCAGCTCTGCAAGAGCAGTAAAACTGGCAAATCTGTAATAAAACCAGGCAGGTGGGTGCAAAGAGGCTGAGCAAGAACCTTTTCAACACGTGAGTGGCACTGTTGTGAGACCTCGGACTCCTTCCAGGTCTAGTCCAGACCGCTCACCTGCACCACCTACCAGAAGGGGATAGTGACTTGACTAAGTTAATACATGGTTGGTTAAGAGATTGTAATTGCCTTCTTTCAGCTGGAAGGCCAAGGAAGAAAGAGGCAAAGAGCAAAGAATTACAGCACTGGAGACTGTAATTTGCTGTCTTTTAGCTCTCCCTGTCTATCATTTATAAGAATATATAGACTGTTATGGCTTATCTGTATCCCTCTAATCATTAACGAGGTGCCTTTCATGGCCTTAAGTTGAAGTCATAAAAGTAAAGTGTGTTTTCCACTGCAGGTCCATTTTAGTTCTTTATACAAATGTCCTAGTGCCCTTTATAATGTATTTGCTATAAATCTTGCCAGTGTTATTTGTTTTGGGTTTTTTTTCAATATAATTGCAGTGTTGGGTGGAAACAGCCTCCTTAGCTCCCTGTTTCTAAAGAGGATTCACTGTCTTTGAAAGGTGCTATATTAACAGCCTTGTCCATACAGAAGAGGCAGGGCACAAGCAGGGGAATTGAGCCTTCCCCTTCTTTGCTTTTGTGCTTTCAGTGATGAATGAGTGGTACTTCACTTACCTATCCTGGGCTTGTGGCTTCAACAGCAAGCAGGCTCATCCCCACCTCGTCCTTTCCCTTGCTAAGATCAGTGCCAGCTGAAAGGTTTTACCAAGCCTAGGGAAACAAAAGTTTGCTGCTTTACAGACTTGGTTCGCTCTTTTTTGGCTTTGAGACAGTCATCTTGGAACAACCTGAGCCTTGTCCTCTTGTAATTATCATATTGGTCACAGCAGTACCTGACAGCTAACTAGACCCTTACTGTAGTAGGCTCATAGACTCTTGAGGTCTTATGGGTGTCTCTGACTCTTCCTTGCTTTCCTGCATTTTGCTTTTAAACTCTCCAGCAAGCTCCAATCCCACCAGTCAACATCCAGAACCCTGCTGCAACAGCAAGGAAATCCTTCAGGTCATGTTCTCCTGCATGAGCCATCCTGCACAGCTCTAAGGTGAGTAGTGCTTCAGTCAGCTGAAGTTTCTCTACAACTATCTGAAGTCAGGGTGTACAATTTCTTTTCAAGGAAGTTTAACTCAGCTCATGTATTTTAGACAGCACTGGGAAAATAAGGTTGGTTACCCAAGACTTTTTTAAGCCCTAGCTCAGAATTTAAGTGCCACACTGAGATCTGTAACCTTTTGCAATATCTCTCCTGTCTTTTTTAAGAAGTCTCTCACTACCTAGACCTACACTGTCAGCCCTGACTCATCTGGACAGCAAACACACCAAGGCAGCCCTGTTCACGTCCATTGTGATGACTCATGAGATAAGGAGGCACTGAGAAGCTCCACTGGGAAGCAGGTGGACATGCAAATGTCTTTCATATCCCAGATATCTTCATGAAATCTTTGTTTCCTGGTGAGAAAAGGAATCTGCTACTAAAAAGAAAAATAAACATGTTAGAGGGAGAGAGAATGGAAAGCAAAAAGTAGTAAATAAATGGGGTTTAGTCAGTGTGACCATTTATACTGCCTTTGTTCTGCTAAAGACTGCCTTTCTCCAGGACAGGAGCAGCTCTGTCAGCCCAGCTGCATCTTCACAACATAAGGATTGCTTTTAGCCTCCTAGCCTCCATAAAGCCTGTCCAGAATTGCTTATGGTTGTCTATTTAGATGGAGCTGATAGCTAATCTCCTACCCACGTGCACACACACACACACAGTCTCTTTCATGATCCTCCATGATTCTTCAGAGACTCTTCCTAAGTATGTCTCAGGTATCATACACAGCCCTTTGAAAGCAAGGAAGCCCTTTCTTTTGGCTTCAGTGGGCTTTGGCTGTGGGGCTTATCCTTATTTTCTGCTTAAGAAACTACTCTGAAGGTTCTCAGTAAAGGTTAAAATGCTGTTTACCCCTCAGACCTCTGCCTGGGAGGTATGATACCATAACACACTAGCATCAGTTCCACATTACAGATGTTCACAGAGTTCAAAAGTGACAAGGGATTTTCCTAAAAGCTCCTGTAACAAGGTCCAGTTGAATAAACTGCTCATGACTGTGTTTAAATCTTGTTAATCTCACTGTGAATCCACTGTGTGATTTACTGAATGGCAGCTGAAACACAGATCCCCTGGCTCCCACTCCCCCACTGGAAAGGGCTGGAGTTATTTTCTCTTCATTTGCAGCTATCAAAGGGTTTTAAAACTTCTTGTAAGCATGTGAGGTCTTATGTTTTGCACCAGACAATATTTCTGTCACCAGCATCTTCCTTTTACCTGTTTTGATTTTGGCAATTAAGCATGACAAAGGTTTTGTGTAGGTAGCACCATCTTGATGGGGCAAAAATTGTCCCAAGTGGATGTTTTCCTTTGTCCTCCATCTGCCAGTCTTCCTGCTGACAGCAACTCAGCTCATCCAAAGTCTTTTACAGGCAGAGCATCAACATAGAAACCCTACTAATAAGGTTTACTCAGAGGCAAATCTGTTTTATTTGGAATTATGCTCTCTGTTCCTTTATCTTTGTTACTGTGAAGGAAGCTGACCAAATGCATAGAAATGAAGTGAATGTTTTATCTGGTCCAGCACTTATATCCAGGTAGATTCCCCAGGTGAGTTTTTATTGTCAGACAGCAGGTTGTTAGGCTTTTTTTTCCCCTAATCTTACCTCTCAAATCACCTGATAGCCAAAACAAGACATTGTTTTTCATCTTTCATTGGAATGGGTCATTTTAAAAACACAGCCATTGCCAGAGGCTGCTGAATTGGGGGTGGTTAGTCACAGCTTTGGAACTAATGAGTTGTAGACACTGGCAGATCCTGACTTTTTAAATTAGAGCTACTACAGTTCAAAAGAGACAGATGGCTTTATTTATGAGAAGGGATTTAAGGAACACGCACAGAAGACTCCACAGAAAGACAAGGTGATGTTGGAGACCATGTATCAGAAAATGGGGTATTTAAGGCAGTCCAGACTACAATTCCCCTTTTCCTCATTGACAGATAAATATGTTTCAGCCACTTTTTAAAATACAGGAATATTTATTTGTATAAAAACAAACACAAAACAAGAGGAAACTTTGAGCTGGAAATATTAGAGAGTTCATCTTGGACCTGATTCAAACCCCTTTGAACTCATTTCTATGAATCCCAGTCTGCTTCTCTTTCTTATTATCTCTTCCATTCAATGCCCATCATCTCAGACTTTGGAGGTTGATGTTGAGTGATCAATACCTTGGCTTGTTTCCAGGTTCTTCTTATTCAAGGTATCTGGAGGACAGAATTCCTTGGTAGAAAGACATTTTGCCAGTGTTGTTGTCACTTTAAAATACACATTTGATCTCAGGTTGGAGGGACCAGAGTTGCTGAGGTTCCAGTTACTGTTTTTCATCAGTACTGAAAGCAGTAAAAGGTAACAATGTGTGTTGTTTTGAGCAGAGAAGGGATAAAACCGTTCTTGTTCAGAAGCAGCTGTGCAGCGACATATGAAGCAAGAGAGATCAGAAGCTGATACAGAGCAGGTTAGACATTGACAGCTTTGTCATTCCTCCACAAAACATCTAGAGCTGCACCAGCTTGGACAGATTCAAATAGGAAAGAACCCTATTAGAGACACTTGTAGGAAAGCTGCTTCCATGGAGAGAGACAGGAGGTGTGACAGGACAATGATGGGCAGCAGTGTAAAACCTGTGCTCAGTTTCAATTGAGGAGCAAATCACAACCCAGAAGGGTGCACAGCTGTTTGTGCTCTAAGGGGATGAACTCCTTATAGGGGAGGATATTCCTCTGCTGCTGCTGTTATTTTCATTCCCAGCTTTAAGAACAACTTCAACAATCTCTTTCCTGTCAGCACAGCATATGTCTTCTCTGCTCTGCTGTTATCTGAACAGAATACAGAATAGAAGCAATTTCCAGAAAGCACAGCAAATATTAAGACATGTGGAAGTGAAGGGCGCTGGGAAAATACATCCCAGCAGTTACCTGGCTCTCCTGAATGTAGTGTGGTAGCTCAAATATGCATCAAGTCCAGATTGCTCCAAACAAGGAGGCAAATTCTAAACCTTTAAGAATGTGAGGTGAGTGGTTTTACATGTCTTGCAGTCTTCTATGGCAGCATTACTTCCATGTTCATTTGGTCTGGTGTCTACATCTCCTGGAAATCTGGGTGTCCTGCACTGTTGTGTCCATGCATCAGAGCCTCTGGCACTCACAGTGACCTCTGTGGCTGTTTGAATGACAAAGGTCATATGTGTAAGTCAGCTTTTGTGCTCTAAAGTGTGGGAACAACATTGACAGTGATGTGAGCCCTGTAGAGGACACCAGGGTAGTCAGCAAAGTTTGAAATCTTCATCTGTTGAGACATTGAAATCTCAACAAGTCCCTGAGCAACATGCACTGCTTTGACCTGCTTTGAGCAAGGTGTGGGATCAGGAACCTCCAGGGCTCCCTTCCAGCCCAGATGCCAATGTGTAAAGCAGCATATGTCAGTGGCTGAATGATTGCCAGCCCCCTGTCCTGAACTACAACGCCACCAGAAAAGTTGATGCAGTTTTACTGGTGACTTGTTCTAGATAAGGAGGGATTATTTGCTCATACTAACCCTACACACTCCTGTGAGCCAAGCACAGAACTACCTTCAGCCATCAATTTACAATGCTGCTTTTGCCATGACTCCTGGCAGCTGTGTCTTGAAGAAAGCACCTATAGAGCAGAGATTAAAGCTTTGGTGTCAACTGAACCCCCAGTCTCCTAATGGCAAAGAAGCCACTGATGTCCTGATGGTGACATCATGTTGGTCACTGCTACATGTTTGTGCAGAACCCTGAGAGCCAGTTGCATGACCTGTGTCTAGCTACAGATTCTTCAAGCAGTGGGTGCAGCTGGAGCCACCATCCCCAGGCAATGTTTGAGGCCAAGCAAAGTTCTGGATCCTATTTTAAAAGAACTCATTTATTTAAGCTTGCAGCTTGTTCCAACAACGTTTGTGTTTGTGGGTTTGAGCTGGAAGATCCTCATTCTCAACTCCTGCTGTCCATGTAGTTGCCATGATAGAAGGGTTACAACCTCCTTAGGGCAATGACAAACACATACCCATAGTGTCTGCTGCTAATTAAAGAGCACTTGGGAAGTCCTGGGATGAATGATTATTATTCTGTAAGAAAGTGGAATTAACGTGTAGATCTCTCCACTGGAAAACAAGCCTCGAAACCACAGGGACAGATAGCAAGCTGCAAGCAACAGTGAAAGGAAAGCTCTGTTGTGTTTGTCTCTCTGTAATCTTTAAATAAAGCATAATTTAGTCCCTACATATGAGCTCTTACTGCTTCAACATTAAGACCAGTATGACTACTGGCACTAAATGCAGCTAGGGAATGGAGGCAGGAAGAATGAGAAATGACAGGGGAAGGGTATAACAATAGTGTGATAGTGTAAACATGGTTTAATTTCTTGCAAAACATCCTGGGGGGAGATATCCACTTATTTTAGGATTACAAAATTGCAGTAGGATTTGGGCTGTTTTAGTGGGTTGTTTTTTTTTAACAAGGTGCCAGCAGAAGAGGAGAAATGAAGGTAAGTAGCTGACTCAGGCATTCTGAAATGAGCGCTGAAGCTTTCTGTTGCAGCCTGTCATTACTCTGTGCACTTGCAAAGTGAGGGGAAAAGGGAAACATTAAGCCAAGATGCCATTGAAACAAACTGTTCAGTTAGAAGGGTTAAAAAACAGCTTGTTTTTATTGGCCCTGATATAGTTTTGATTCTGTTACTTTTTTCTCCTTACACAAGTCACAGCTCTCCAGAGAGAGAGAAAATAGTTACGTGGGGAACCTACTGACCTGTGCCTAGTACTTAGAATTTGTACTTGTGTTACTGTGCTACACAGATTAGTTATATCCTAACAAATAATGTAATAATATATTAGATTTATGTAGCACCTTTCTATTCCCAGAGATTCCAAAGCACTTTGAAAACAGCAGGACTTCATTGTCTTCTCACTTTGCTTTTTATATGCTCTTGACTTCAGGGGGGTTACTCTTGATTTACACTAAAGATATAGAAGAATTGGTTCTCTTCCCTCTGGACAACAGCTAAGAGGAAACACAGCAATTATGAAAGATCACTTAGAAGCCTGATAACCTATTTAGGACAGAGAATGAAAATAAAGGGTTTTGGCTAAACAGGAACCCTGGAGCACTGGAATAGGTTGCCCAGGGAGCTTGTGAAGGCTCCTTCTCTGGAGTCTTTCAAGAGCTGACTGGACACGTTCCTGTATGACTTGATCTAGGTTGGACCTGCTTTAGCAGGGGAGCTGGACTAGATATCTCTAAAGGTCCCTTCCAACCCTACCATTCTTTGATTGTGTGAAAGCAAGTGCTATAGAAAAGCAGAACATTATAAGTCAAAACTAGAATTTGGTCAGGAGCTGTGGCTCAGAAGTCTTCTGTTCGATGCATCTCTTAGTCTTAAGTGGCCAACCTTGAGTTAACATTGCATGGGGGAAAGTGCACTTCTGATACAGTACTGGAATATCAGTCCAATGCTTGCAATTGCACACAGGCATGGTCTCATATTCATGAAGATTCACTGCAATCATCCCTCCCTGTGTGGGTAATGCCTCTGTGGTCTTTGGAATTGATCAAGTCCCTGTGAAACATTCTTTGACAACAATATTACTCTTTTTTTCCCATGAATCTATGAAGCATGTGTGATCTCAAATGTGCAGGAGAGAGATCAATGCCCTGTAGAGAAGACAGTGCACATTGCAGAGCTCAGAACAGTGCTCTCAGCTGGCAAATGGACACTGTGGTTTTTTTTTTTTTTTAATCAGGGCATTTAAAAAGAGATTGCAAAGGCTGATGCTTTAAAAATCTATTGCAAATTGTTCAATCCATGAAGAACTCTGCATTATAAATCAGAATATCCTGATGTCTTAAAATATCTTACTGTTTTGAACTTTCCCTTAAAGTGATTTTCTTTCCTCCCACTTGATCTTTTAAGTAGTGCAGTGCAAATAGCATTCAACCAAAAGCAAAATGAGGAGGGGGGATCTAATTGTTCCTTTGTGCTCTTTGGGTTTCCAAGCTTCCTAATAATTTCATATGTTTATTTTGATTAGAAACAGGTTTCTTCTTCTATTTGTACAAATCAATAATTGTCTCTCTAATGTGGAAATGCTGCTTAACTTCATTCTTTTTGTTTGATGTTTGATATTTGACCTTCAGAACCAGGAGAAACTAATTCCTTCCCTTTCTACCAAGCCAAATGTGGCTGAGGTACAGCAAAGAAGATAGAATTGCTTATAGCTCAGGGATTTTGTTGAAAAAATAGAATAGCTGCTGTGGTTTTGAGCCAGGGCTTTGCCTCCTGGACCCTGGCTACTTTAATTTGTGAGAAAACCAGTTGGAGGAGCAAGTTTCAAGGTCTACAGCTGGTGTCCAGGTCATCTCTACCACTTGCCTCAGCTCTGCTATTTGGTGTTTTGGTTTTCTAAAGAGGGAAATAGCAGGTAGCATGACAAAAGTCACTGAAGTAACACCATTCCTGAGGGAAGACCCTGCACATCCTCATTTGTGCAGGCTTTGTACTGGGCAGTGTTGGTCCTTGGGGGTGTTATTCATTCATAAGCATAGTTTACTTCAGGTGCAAACTTCAGAAAAGCTATTTTTTTGGTATTAATAAAGGACGATGAAGGCACCTGCCCCCTCCCCTGCAGGGAGCTGCTTTCAATTCCTGATTAAGCAAAACTTTTTGAGCTGGGTGGTGATAACCACAGCTGGGATCACATTGTGTGTCCACAGGGAGAGAGCAATGGTTTCACTTGAGACAGCATCTGTCGTTTTGACAGTGCCAGTGCCTTGTTGTGTATCAGAAGACAACCTGAGGCCAGCCTCCCTGGGATCCCAAGTGAGCAGGATTCAGAGGATTCACTGAGGTTAATGGGAGGTACCAGAAACTAAAATTCAAATTGGAGACACAGAATCCCCAAATGCTGAGGGTGGGAAGGGCCCATGTTGAGCTCATTGAGCTCACCCCCCTGCTAAAGCAGGTTACTCTTGATCAGGGGGCACAGGAACATGTTCAGGTGGGTTTGGAAACCTCCTGAGAAGGAGCCTCCACACCCTCCCTGGGCAGCCTGGGCCAGAGCTCCCTCACCTCAGCATCAAAGGAATTTCTCCTCCTGTGCCAGTGGCACCTTTTATGTTCCAGCTGATGTCTGTTACTCCTTGTCCTGGCACCAGGTGCTACAGAACAATCCGCTTTCCACTTACCCTTTAGATATTGATCAGCATTGATAAGATCCTCTGTCATACATAAAATACAGAGCAGGCTGAGCTGATCATGGCTGCCTGCAGTAGAAGGGTGAGGGATCATGAGCATCTGACACATCTCCTTAAACTGCAGTGAGTGATATATATGCCCTATCCCATAAAAAGTCATTGGCCTCATCCAAGTGAATATTACTAGCACCTTAGTTTTTTTCTTCCTGTGTGCTAGGTAGCCCTCCACATCTGAACAGCTTCCTCCTCTATCCAGCCCCTGCTTTTGTTGTAACGGCTGGGGTTTTGAAACAATTTTGTCCAAGCAAGCCGAAGTCCAGCAAAGAAATGGAAAAGGTTTGAAAGTGGGGATTGCATCTTCTCTGAGGAAAT
This sequence comes from Urocolius indicus, assembly GCA_013401255.1. Taxonomy (NCBI): domain Eukaryota; kingdom Metazoa; phylum Chordata; class Aves; order Coliiformes; family Coliidae; genus Urocolius; species Urocolius indicus. Next base: position 173,144 of record WBNH01008549.1, read on the forward strand.
GACTAACAATCTGCAAAGTTTACAGGACAACAAATGAGAGCAAGAGGCTGAGGGCAGAGTGCACTGGCTGTTTTAAAACTAGGCTTGTTTGTTCTAAAGTCTGAAAGTGGTGCTTTAGAGAGAAATAAAACAAGGATGAGGAAACAGTAATAAAGCAGGGCTATTGTGCAAGTGAACAGCTGCCTTCCCAGGGGAGCACTTAGAAGCCCTACTGATGTGTGACGGTGCTCCTAATCACTTACTGCTACCTGCTGCTCTAATAGAAGTGGCCTTGTGATGACTGGATGGGAGCTCCTGGCTGGGGTAATGACTACTCTGCTTCAGACCTCCTGGGAGAGGATTTGCCTTAGACCTGGTAGGGTCTTGGTCTAAGTCTGTCTTCCCACTTGCTGTTTATTGATCTCCAATGAGAAGATTCCACTCAAAGTATAAAGGGTCATTTCTCATTGCCAGCTGGTTAACTGGTACAGGGCAAGTGGAGCTAAAGAAAGAGATTTTAATGAGCACTTCACACTGGAAATGAGATGGTTTTTTCATGAATTAAAGGGATGCTTCTCTCAACCCTTGAACCTCTGGCATTGCACTATTTTGTGTCAGACATGTTCACAGTGTTCAGAGGTGAGTTCTGACAAATGGCCAAGGAACCAAAAGGGCTGCAACAGCTTCCTTGAACACAAATTCTACTTGGAGGCAGCACTAAAGGCAAGCTTGCTCTCAGAAAGCATTTGCATGTGAATTCTGCAAAAAAAAAAAATGTTTCAGGGCATAATGGATAGTATGATCTCTTTCTGTCAGTGTTAAAAAGAAATGCTTAGTCATAAATTCATACAACTGCTGCTTTTCCTGAATGTACCTGCTTTCAGTGCGTAGCAAATCAAACTGGCTTGCTCCAGGCAGCTCAGCCTCCCATGTATTTCTCATAGCTGGGAAAGGTAGATTTGTTCTATTCTTGCTAAGAGCTCTTATTTTCTCATCTTTGTAACAGGAATGAGAGAGTTTTGAGGTCCAGAGCCTGCATGAGTGATGTCTCCACAGCCCCTGGTCTGGCATTTGCTTCAAGCCAGTTCTCTGATGCTAAGAGTGTGAGGATGTCCAGGTAGGTGCATCTCCCCCTCAGCTGGTGAAGGAGCGCAGGTGCCTTAAGCAAACTGTTGAAACAGCTAACAACTAATAAAGAGTAAACTGTTGAACATAGCCATTGAAGTTATCTGAGATGGCTCTGGGGAGCTCTTGATGACTTTCCTGGGCTTTTGGCCAGATTCTCAGAAAAGAAATATAACATCCTGGAGTGATATGTTCTCAGTTGCTTTTTGCTGACAATAGCAATCTGCATTTTGTGTGCAGGGCATTATTTTGTTATCTCCTATTCTGCCTACAACACTGAGTTGAGATCCTGGGATTTCTTTAGCATTTGTCATGTCATGAAACATTGCTTCCAGTTCTGAATGTACCAGCTAAGTCTGTGTCTAGGTGCCAGGTCATGCAATGGAAGGAAATGCCCAGTGATGCTCTGAGAAGAATGGAAGGCACTTGTGTTTTCTTCTGTTTTTCTAATTTAGAGAGATGCTGGTGCTCTGCTATAACACCAGCATGCAGCACTGTAGAGCCTCTTCTGATTAACTTCACAGAGGGTCTGAATATTTCATTTGAGCAGCTCATGAACTTAGTTATCTCTGCAAAGGGAGCTTGCCTGACTTGTCTCAAATTATATGAGGATTCTGAGAGAGCTGGAAGTCAGTCTCAAGTCCCAGTGCAGTCCTATAACCACTGAGCCTACCTCCTATAGCGTTTTGGAACAAGACTCTACGGCAACACACCATTCCTAATAAATTAGTGAGACTTCACAACACTCCTCCTCATCCTTCCAGACTGCTTCTCTTCGAAGTAGAATTCAGAGCCAAGGCTTTCAAGAGTGACTGACTTCTGCTACCTTGGAATTAACAAAATACATTCAAGAAGCAGCAGACTTTTCTCCTCCCCTAGAGGACAGAACCGTCCCTTTTCCACAAGTTCCCATTCATTAGCACTGTTATAACAATTATCAAGAAGGCAGCTGGGGAGTTCATGTGTTTTTTCCACTCTCCCTGTCTTACATCCCCTTGAAGAGGGCATGAATGCAACACATCCTCATTATTGCTGGAGCCTATGGAGAATTAAACCAAATGGTCAATTTGGTCATATAGGAAAGATAATGCTCCGACTGGAATAATATTCTAAGCATAATTAAAAGAACTCCCAGAAGAAGTGAATTAGCAGGTTTGGAAAAACTTTCCACCTCATCCAAATGATAACATGAAGCAAGACAGAGCTCTGAGTGCCTTATTTTGTGTGGTCTCTGCAGCATTTCTGCTTGTAGAAATGAGATTCTGTAAAAGACTGCTTCTCTACTTGGATGCCACACAACTGTGCTTTAATAGTTGAGCATTCAACAGAAAATTGAACACAACATGGTTTTGTCTGATTCAGCTGTGGTCAGGAGCATCAAGTCTTATGAGAACAAGTCTGATGGGAAGTAGCTGAGGGAATGGAGGTGTTCAGCCTGGAGGAGGCTGAGGGGAGACAGGAGCACTCTCTGATACTCCCTCACAGAAGGCTGCACAGAGTTGAGGGTCAGTTTTTGTTCCCAAGTAACAAGTGACAGGACAAGAGGAAACAGCCTGAAGCTGCCCCAGGGGAGGTTGAGATTGGAGCTGAGGCAGAACTGTTTCCCTGAGAGGGGTGTCAGCCCCTGTGCCAGGCTGCCCAGGGAGCTGGGGGAGTGCCCAGCCCTGGAGGGATCCCAAAGCCATGGAGCTGAGGTGCTGAGGGCCAGGGGTTAGTGGTGGGCTGGGCAGGGAGAGGGAAGAGCTGGGACTGCAGAAGCTTCAAGGGCTTTCCCAACCAAAATGATTCTGTGATTCTATGATCATGCACTGTCTTAAGGAGATTTAAACATCTCTGTGGACCTGCTTACCTTTGGGAAATAGATGTGTGCACTGTACCACCTGATTCCAGCACTTGGACATTGCTCACGATATTGGGCAGGAAGATGACCTTCATCTCTTTCCTCTCTCTGCCTGCCCTCAGTTTCATTCCCTCACTTATTCAACCATCCCTGCAGCTCACAAATAACAATGAGGGATATTCTGTGTGTGTCTCTAATGACATGGGCCCTCAGCCACTTTGCTGCCCACTGATTTGGGTAAACATGTGCTGTCCTGAGGGCACACTGAGGCAATGGGGGACAGACCAGTCCAGGATCCTGGGGAAGTATCTTTATTTACAGGACTTGAAAGCAAAAAGTAACTCTGGAGTAGAAGTTATTTGCTAGGTTTGTATGGTTTCATATAAACAGTCACATTTTTAGTCAATCAGATGGATAAGGGATGAAAGCTCTTTTTTTTGTTTTTTCCCCTCAGGAAAACTTATGTGACTTCAACTTAGTGACCAGCAAATCCCTCGCAGAGATGAACTTTCCTCACTCTGCATTCAACTACATGAAGCTGCTGTAGCAGAACAGTTCTGCCAATTTATTTATACATCTGATATTTGCTAATGTGCTTTGATTTATTGGCTTTCTTATATCACAGTAAAGCTGTATTTTTCCTACTTGATTCCCTTCCCAATCCCCAGCATACACAGTTCCTGCTGGGACTTCACAAATTAATCTTTTGTATTTTTTGTCTTGTGTCTTGCACAAGCAGAGAGCACCATCCATCTCATTGCAAAATTGCTTATGCTCCAACTTTCTGCTTCTCCTTTTGGTGTATTTTTTTCCCTTGCTCTCTGTCCCACAGCACTTTCCAGTGGGCACCTATCTGTGTGATCACCCCAGCCATTGCTCTTAGCAGTGTCTCCTCATGCACAGGAGGGTGCAGGGATGGGCCTCTGAGTTGGGTAATACACACACTCACTGGACTCTCTGCCCTTTTTTCGTGTGTGTTGTCCTCTCTGCATCTGGAGGAAAGGCACTGAGCAACAAAAAGCAGAGCTGGCACCTTTCCACTCGGCAGCAGAACAATTACCAAGTCTCAGGAGAAACCAGTCATGTTGTGTAACATCCCAGGGCAAGCTGGACTCATAAAATCATAGAATGGTAGGGTTGGAAGGGACCTTTAGAGATCATCTAGTCCAATGCCTGACTCCCATCAGGCTAAGGCAGGCAGTATGCAGCCTTACTAGTTTGTGCTTAGAAGGTCCCCATGTTAAACTCCTGAGGCCCTGTGCAGGGAATAACATGGATAGTGCTGCCTTGGGTTTTGCTGCTATTTGTTTAAATTTGTGTGTCCAGGACACGGCTAGAGATGTAATTTTTCCTAAAACTGATGAAGTTACAGTTTGACTGAGGTGCTGAGGATAGATTTAAATTTAGATGTAATTGTCTCTCTTTGCTTGGAATGATAGTATCTAGGAAATGGGGCTTACTATCCTCTTCTTTTGCTGCTGCTGTTCTTTTCAAAGACTTTGGTTGTTGCACATGAATACAAATACCTCAAACAGGTAAGGGACGTGGTGAGATCCAATCTCCATGCTTTAGGGATGGAGGAAGGAAATTTAGGGCAGTAATAAAAGCTTGAATTTTGTTCATCATGTTTGAAAGATGGGTTCACAAAATGGTTTAATGGAGGGATTTGGATGTAAGATAACTTCTTCCCAGCCCTTTTAGGTGCACTAACTGAGAGAGTTGCAATCAAATTGAAGTGACTCTGCTTAATTCACTGGAAACCATAGGATCCACCACAGCAACATCTCCTTTAAATGGCTTGTTCCATTATCCCAAACAGTTTGGGACTGCTGGTGTACAGACTAGTGTTGAGCTCAGGCAGTGAAAGCCAGCAAGACTATTTCCCAAAGCTGCTGGATTTTTTTATGATTGCTGTATTTTAAACTACTTACAAACACACTGTTAATCTGCTCCCAAATACACCTATGTTTTAGGATCAAGATAAGTGCATTTGAATGCAAATGTGGGTAATGCAATTCAAATTGCTTTAATGAAAACCAGGCTGCCTCTTTAAAAGCATTGGCATTACCAGAAGAATACAGGCTAATATAACTTCCCAGAGTACACAGCATCTTGAGTTTGCTCTGTAAGTAGATGTTCACCAAGGAAGGTGCATACAATACATAAAATAGAGAAAGTACAATGAAAAGGGAACTGAAAAGGGAATAGTGCTGAGATTAAACAAAAGAGGAGGAGAGCACAAAGTGAGAAGGAAAAAAGATGCTACAAGAATCAATGGAAGATTAAACTTGTATTTAGTCACGAAAGAAGAATGAACCACCTTGGGACAGTCTGGATAGAGCAATACATAATCTTGATACACTGAGAGAAAAATGGGGGTGAGAGGGAACAATTTTAAGCTGACAGGGGTTTTGGAATTAATCCCAAAGCCCATCCTGTCACAGATCTGATCCTAAATTGAGTGCAATGGGAAGAATTTCACTTCAGTGTTCACAGGCAGAAAGATCTGTCTCTGGGGTGCTGTATGATGAACTGTGATCATTGGGAACTTGATCCTCTTTTTAATCTTGTGGCAGATCTGAAATGTAAATGTGAAGAAAAATAATCCACACCCCCCACCCCCCTTGCCTGAAATCCAGGATGAGTCCACTTAGTGTGAACAGGGATCTTCATTGGACAGGTGGGAGAGACTGGGTATTGGCACTGGTAAACAACAATATCGTTATATCACTGTATCACTATGTGAAGCAGAAACAGAGGCAGAAGCAGCCCTGTTTGCTCTAAGGCCTTTGCTGGGGCTCTCCTTCCCATTCTATGTGAGCACTAAAGCTCCTGCATCATCCCACTCATTTCAATGAAGAAGATGCAAAACATTCCTTTTACTCTAGTGCTCTGTGATCAAGCAGAAAAAGTATGTGAGAAAGAAGTATGGTGGAGAGAAAGAAAGGAGGCACACTCTAATTCCTACTCCAGTTGTTTTCTTCCTCCTGCCACTTGATTTCTGCTCTTCCTGAGCACCACAAGTTAATTTTCTATGGCAAAGGAACAGAAACACATAGCAGCTGTTGCCAGCACCTTTCTTCACAGCCCTGGAGAGAGAAGTCTGCTCATATATCTGTAGGGTATTAATGGTGACATCCTGATTTAGTGGTTCTTGGGTTACATCTCTTTGAGGCAAAGGGCCTGTCTCTGCCAGCTGGGAGAGAGAGGTAGAGGCAAAGACAATTACAAGCTGTGTGGCATCATTGTGTGGGGTGACGTTCTGTTCTACAGCTGCATGGAGCTGTGCTGCAGAAAAAAACCCAACCCTAAAAGATTGGATTGCAGCAGGGTTGACTCAGGAAAAAATAGTGCACACGACACTTTGGCCTCTCAGAAAGCAAAATGGTAAGGATCTGAAGTATCTTTTCTCTCTTGCCTAGCATGGGCAGTAGTTATCTAGTCACTAGAATGTTGTGTAAGGAGCATTAGAGGAGACAGGATTTTTTTTCTGACCTGATCAGGTGTGAATGTGGCAAGAACAGCAGGTATCTAAGTGTCTTCTTTTATGGCTTTTCACTGTGTGACAGAGGAAGACTCTCCCCAACACTCTGCCCATTGGAGCTCCAGCAGCTGTGATGCCCTTGGTGCTTTGTTCTCCACTGCACCTTCCTGAGGCTCCTGGCCTTCCCTGGTACAAGCATGAGGGTAGGATATAGCCCTGAAGCTGGCAGAGTGAATGCAGAGTGTATCTTCCTGAACTTAAACTGACTTGAACACTCAGGTGTTAATTTTCAGACTTGTACTCACTGGTCACTGATTTCTTCCCCTGAGCAGTTTTGTGAGCCATGCCTTCAGTATTATTCCATGTAAAATGGATGTCAAGTGAGGAGGAGCAGTCCCAGGGTCATGCACCTGATGGGTTTACACAGAAAGCCATGGTCTGTTCTTGAATGGGTTATGTGGATGTAATCAAGTCCCTTTGTGCCTCAGTGTTCTCATCTGTGACAAGGCTCTGAGGCCTGCTGCATGGCTCTGACACACTGCTGGATCCCTGGCTGCAAGGCTCTGTAGCATTCAGAGGAGCAAAATTGATGTGATGAATTTTCTTCTCTAAGAAACAATCTTTGGGGTCAGGATGGTGTAAAACACATCAATGGGAGTCTGGTGCTTCACTGTGATTTCAACCTGGATGGTTTCCCATGGCATGGTGACCTGCAGGTTGAGCAGAAGGCTCTACAGGGTCCCAGTGGTTTAAGGTCAGTGCTGGTATTAGCAGACTTTTATGTCTTCTCTCAGCTTCCATGTTGATGTATTTTAAAGATGTTTTTTTTTGCTTTCTTTGTCTGTAAAAGACACCTGCATGGAAGTGGTGGAAATACACATTATTGTCTGAACAATCTACTTAGGTCAACCAGGAGAAGCAGAAGACAGAGATGGGAGTGGGGAGAGCCTTCTCCCTGCAGGTAGACTGGCAATGAGGTCCCCTCTTCACCTTGTTTTTTCTGCTCTGTCTACTTGGACAGCAGCAGAAGACAAGACAGTAGGTTATCATAGCTAGCAGCTTGCAGAGATATGCCTGAGACAAATGGCATCAAGCAAAAGGATCAGAGCTAGACCATGACAGATATATGGACAGATTGGCTGAAGGCTGCTCTGTTCATTCCAGTGATTTGCTTAAAGACACTTCAGCAGTGGATGTACAAAGAATCCTGACAGAAGCACCAGCAAAACGGAAAGACACTGTCAGACAGCCATAGCAGCTGTGCCCAGGGTCCTCCTTCTGTGGCTGTGCCTCCAAGCTGGACTCATTCTGCTCCTCAGGTCGAAAGGAAATGAACTGAATCCCAGATGCCTTTGCAGGAGGCTCGGTGCAATCTTGTTGCTGCTCTGTGCCAGGTTGATGTCAAATCAATCCTAGTGGATTACACTAACTTAGTAAATGCAATCTCATTTCCTTTAGCTTCAAGGCTACAACCCAGTTTCTGAGACCAACTTCTGTAGTTCAGGATGGTGACATATTTTCCTGGTGCTGGGAGTCATAGACATAGCCCCTGCTATCATTCATCCCGGGCTCCTCATGCAGCAGAGGATGCTTTCAGGGCTGCAGACAGTGCAGCTGTGAGCCTCCTGCAGACAGATGCCTCATATGGTGCTTCCCTCTGCCTCCTGCCTCAGGTACCAGGAGCAGTGGGTGAGTACTCAGCACTGCCTTTCAAATGTCAGTGCCAGGGAACAGATATTCTGCCTGTTGTAAGACACAGAGCCCAACAGAACTCTTAAGCAGCTCAGGGAGTAACAACATTTCCAGCCCCTTCTATTCTTTAATTTTGGTTTGGGTATTTTTTCTCCCTAAAGGTGAGTGTGTGGAAGTTGGTGACAACAGCAAGAATAGAGCTGGCTGTCCTGTCAGGATCTCCTACCCCTTCCAGCACTGAATTACCTATCCATTGATTGATGAAGGGAGGCTACACACAGCTTTTGTCCAAATAATTCACCTTAGAATTCTGATTAGTGGCCAGTAAAACAAGACAGATTTCTAGCCATCTCTTTACAGGCCTATTGCTGCCTTAGAGGACACCACTGGAAAACTGGGGAGCCTGAACCATGGAGCTGTGAAGGGCAGTAGAGTAGTGCAGATGGGAAGGAGAGCTCCTTGACTCTCCCTCACTCTCTGACCAGCAGCATCAACCACCAGCTCATCCTGCTTCTGCCTGTGCTGTGAAAGCTGAAAACTGGGCTCTGGAGTAATTTCTGTGAAGCTATGCCTGCTGGGTCAGAACTCCTGTGGTGAGATGATCCAGCCTGATATCAGGTTTCCGCTCTGTTGGTTTTCCTTGTAAACTCATTTACCAAGGATTGAGAGGGATGCTTTCCCATAAGAGCTTTCCATTAAGGCAGATTCCCCATCCATGTTGAGATTTCTGGGTCTGACTCTCCATCATTCCCAGATGTCCCAAAGACATTAAGAGAAACACGGGCAACACAGGAGGAGAGTTGAAACTCTGTCATGTTTCAGTTTCCTTCTTGTTGCCAATTAAACAGGATTTATGTTGTATTTCTCTGTTCTGTAATTACCTCCTGGGATTTATTTCAGATAGCTCAAGAAAACAATGTACCTCTAGAAGTTTCTGGCTGCTGAGAAGAGTTATTGCTGTACCTCCTGGTTGTCTAGCAAAAACCAACTCCCTTCATTACTTGCTCTACCTTACTGAAGCAGAAGAGAATATCCCCTCTAATTTTGTTCCCTTTCAGGCAGGTAGGTAAAAAATGTCTCTGGACATGCCAGGTACAGTGATCCTCTGGGACAGATTTAATCACAGGTCACAGAGAGTATTAATTAACCCTTGTGCAGCTCACGCTGGGAGATCTCTCCTCTGTTAGCCTGCAGATTAAGACTTTGCAGCGGAGAAGTTGTCATTAGTGATGAGCAAAGGCCAGCCTGTTGTTTCTGATTAAATCCTAATGAGGAGCTGATGCTACAAGGTGGCTTTTTTAATACTGTGTTGATTTCAATAACAAAAAAGAGAGACTGTTTCTCCACTTGTGTTTGGCAATGTGATTGGCACTGTAAGAGAGTGTATGGTTGCATGATTCTTTTGAAAACTGAGGGGTGGGAAAGGTAATTGTTTGCATTTGATAAAAAAGGGAGAGAAATATTGACATAATTGAGGTAACATGCAGTGTAAACAAGCTGCTGGATGTTTCTTATAATAATTTACATCCATTCCTCTGTAGAGTGCAGCCTGTGTATTTCTCCTCGTCTAAGACAAAGCAAATCATTCTGCCTTGGAGGTTTTCTTGCACATATTTCTGCCATATTTGCCCTGAACTTTGGGTCTGATGAAATCCTGTATGGAGTCAGGCTCTGCTGAAATTGCTGAGGGTTTCCATGCAAGATAACAAATTGGCTTGTTTTATTCATACCTAGCTTTGCTTCTCACAGCTCAGCCTGCATTTGCAGACAGATTTGCTTCCTGCACACTTATTTGGGATTGCAGGTTAGCTCCAGGTCAGGCAGATCTACACCTGGAAAAGGCAACCCACACTAAAAACACACACCGAGTGGGACTGTGTAGCTTCTCCCTCCAAATGCAGGCAAGTGATCCTACCTGCAGCCATCCCACCCGTGAAAGACAAGGTGATCACTAACGAAAATGGTTCAGCAATCATTTCAAGTAGGGCCGTGCAGACATAAAAGCAACTGGAGCTGCTTGGTTAGGTGATGCCAGATGTGTAAGCATGTTTCACAGGAAGATAGTTTGACCTCAACACTTTGGCCAGGACCTGGGTTGGTCACATTGATTCTTCCATCCTGTTGGTCCCATGGTGGGACTGGTGTGTGCACATTTATCTACTGATATTGCATTAGTCCTAAGAAAAGAGAAGACAGGTTGTGAGAAGTATCCTCAGAAGAGAATGTAGAACAAATTGCCTTCCCTCCTGCCTTTAGATGGAGTGTCCTCCTGCTCAGAAGAAGTACTTCTGTTGTCAGAGGCAGGCAGCAAAGCACTGCTGTGCATGTAAAATCTCCCTTGCTTGCTGGCAGTCAGAAATTACAAGGCATTTCATTTCTCAAGTTGCTTTGCCACAGCTTGGGTATGAAAAGCATGGTATAAACCCAAATAATTCTTTTCTCAGAATGACTTTCTAGAACAATCAAGCCCTAAATAAGTCCTCTCCAAGGTCTGTCTACCCCAGGCAATGTGTCATGAGTCCCCCAAGGCTGCACTGGCCATTAACCATGGCAAATATCCGTACTTGTCTTTTTCTTTCTTGATTATCCTTCCTCTTCTTTTGTGGCTCTCCTTATGTCTCCTTGCTGTTTTGTTCTTCCATGTTTTTGTAAGCCATGATCATGTTCCCAGAGTTTAGAGGAAAACATAAATGGTTGTGGAGGAAAGAGCTTTACCTTTTTCAGTGAAGAAGGTTACAGCAGTGCAGGAGGACAAGGTTTTGCATTCATTGCAAACTCTTGGGAAGGGAGTCCCATAATTTCTGGCTCTGTTGTTTCCATCAGGTGAGTAGCTCTAAAAGAAAGTTAGCAACCAGGGTCACTCTTTCTGCCTCCAGAAATTCAACCCTGTGCTGCAAAGGTTACTCTGGTAGAAAACAGAGCAGTCATTGATAGTTTCCTGGTAATTATTCCGTAAGATGATGCTCATATTTGTCATTCTGAATGTGGCTTCATTTAGAACTTCTTGTGAAAAAAAAAAAAAAAAAAAGGTACCATTTGCTTACTAAAAACAACTGACTGGCTTGAAAGGCACCTGGGAGAAGCCAGAGAGAGAACAAACACCTTTTTTTCTTTCATTATTTCCAAGTGAAAATGTAAGGTCCAAATTAGAGATCTGGCATATATTTGTTCAAATCTCCATAGAAAGTGCTCATACCACAGCTGCATTTACAAATAGCACATCTGTGAGACCCTTCTGTTGTCATCACTGCAGCGTTTGTAATGTTAATGCTTGTTTCTGAATGTGTATTTGTTGAGGAGCTTCAGGCATTTTTACTTGTTATTTCCCTACCAGTATCAAGGAGGTAATAAGTTCTTCTGTTTTTCTACCTCTCTTTTAAGTGTACCTATAAGTAACCATCAGGCTTGCTGGAAATAGAGATGCTGGTCATTTTCCAGTCCCCTTTTCAACCACTGTCTTACACTTTCTTCCATGTGGTAACTCCTGAGCCAAATTCCATAGGGTCAAGAGCTCTGTACAATGAAGTCTGTGCAAAGTAAATGGTACCTGAATGTCTCACAGTCTATATTGCAAACCATCAGGGAAGCAGCCACTCTGAGCTGAACTGTTTGCTGCTGAACAGCAAATCTTCAGTGGATTGCAATGTCATCTGTCCTGTTTGGAAAAACACCTTGAATTTAGTGAGGTGAGGAAAAAGTATAGTCTCCTTCAAATAATCAGCTGTGGAAGGTAGATTCCTGCATCCATAACATGTGTGTTTTGATGCAAGTTTGATCTGTAAGCAATAAAATGGGCAAAAACAGGCAAAGAATTTGAGAACTTTGCTGCATTTGTCCCAGATTCATCCAGGGGTTGTAGGCAAGGACTCCTGAGTCAGGTCTGGTGAGCACCCGGAAAAGCTGGTAGCTCAAAACAAGAAACACATCACTTGGCCACTTCTTTCTGTATTCCTGTCCTTGGGATCTATCAGCAGTGAGAATTTTCTCAGCTGCTTTGACATTTGCTTTACTGTATCAACAGAAACATTCAGGTTTCTGTCTTCACTCCCTGTGTCATTCAAACTCACAGAGGGTTTGAATGAACAGGAAGGAAATCTCTCTCATGCTGGGTAGCTTAGGAACTGCTGGGTAAAGTCTCTTCCACTGACAGCTTTATGTGCTGAGGAGGGAGGATGGATTTCAGTGGACTTGCTGCTTATTTGTGTTGTGTGATCCATCTGAAATTGGAACTGTTAATGTCAGAGCTTTATAACCAGAGTTGGTGCTGAGTATTGATGAAGTTTGGGAATAAGGAAGAGAATAAAGATACACCAATAGGCAAGAGTGTATAAAAGGTGGAAGTGGGAGGAGGCAGACCTGGGGAGAGAGTGGGAAGCTATGAGGTAGCCAAAGGAGCTGCAGCAGGAGCTGAAGAGCTGTTGGTTGGAAAAGGCTACTCCAGGCATGTGCAGAAAGCAGCAGCAAATCAAGCTGTCACCACTCCATTGGACTTGGATCCAGATGTTTCCAAACTGGTGATGGCACTTCTCACAATGTAGAAGACTTGAGGCTCCTCAGGGAACGTGTCACATATGTTTCAGTGAGGACTTTAGGCCAACAGTCCTTTCTCACCTCTGCATCCTGTAACTTGTTGTTTCTCTTCAGCAGCAGATTACCAGGAGCAGCCAGAGCAAACCTTGCACTCGATTTCCTCTCTCACATAGTGAATTCCTCTGCTTCATATGTTGGTTGGGTGGTTGATAGAGAACACCAGGAGGAAAAAAAGCAATTATATCCAGCACAGACACTCACAGCTGGTATCACAGCTATGTATTCAAAGTGATGGTTACAGTACTGCTGGGAAGCCATAACACTTACAGTTTCCAGTTAAACCCTTCAAGGTTAAAGCCACAATGTTCTTCATCTTCAGAGTTAAACCCCCTGGTCTGTGCTTTAAGCGACCCTGTGCCCCGAGTCTCTGTATGTGCAGGGTAAACCCAGCAGGAAGGACCATGTGTATAGCAAGAAAATGTATTTGCATGGGTTTGTGTGAGGCTCATCTGCTTCAAATACCCCTGCTCCTGGGTAATTACCAGCTTCTTTTGAATATTTCCAGATTCCCTGCTTCTGCCACCCACATTTAGCACAGACAAGAGGATTTCTCAGTCTCAGCTCTGCTCAGTTCCCACTTCACATGTTGTCAAAGGACTGCTCCAGGAATAAAAAAGGTATAGAATCTCTTTAGTATATTAAATTATTCTTAACAGTTAATTCTAAATTACAAGGAAATTCAACACTTCACAGGTTGTCATTAAAAGAAAAGGTTTGTGTCATTCAACAAAGGAGTACAAACACTTAAAAAGGCATCTGAGTCCTAAATTCTATCATTCTTTCTCCCCTCTAGATTTGGGGCATTTCTCAAAGCCTGTTTGTTGCTTCCACATCTTCTCACTCCTCTGCTTTCCCTTCTCCTCTCTTCCACTTCATCTCAGTGACCTGAATAATTTAACACTGTCAGTTAGTAACAGGGGCTACAAGCAAACATGTAGTAATTTTGAAGAACACAAATGATCTTTTAAATCACTTTGGGCATGCCTTTGGTAGGTTTGCAGCAGGTGGCATCTCTGCCATTGGGCCACTGCCATTAGAAAATGCCCATAGCCATGGGCCTGAGGAGGCTCTGCCCAGGCCTGTGTGTCTGACCATATTCAAATGGATAAAGCCAAGCAGGATCCCACAGTTTGTCAGAAGCAGTTTGTCAGGAGAACAGAGCTGGATAGTGGCCTTGTAGCTGTAAGGTTAAATAAAGCAGGCCCTGAAATGCATATGTGAGAAATGGGAGTGCTGCCACAGAGGTAAATCAATGAAGATAACAGTGTCGGTGAGAAACACCACTGCCTACTCCCTCCCTGAAGTCCTGTGAGCTTCCAACTTGCTTTGAAAAAAGCCTGGTATAATAAATGGCTGCACAGGCTCTTGGCTCTGGAAAACTTAATTTGAACTGGTCAGCAGCAAAGGTAAAGCTGGGAAGTGCTTTGGATGGAGCCTGATATAGCTGCTGTTCTGGGTTTGCTATGCCACAGCTCCAGCAGCTGGACTTGCTGCAGGGAGGGCACATGGTGCTGAGAAAGTGCTGAAATACTTGTAACAAACAAATCTGGAAATGCATTCAATTAATAAGTGGTGAGAGGTGAAACTAATTGGTCTCTCCACAGTAAATGATTAATTGGTTTACATTCCTCTTCTCATACTCTGCGGTGGAGAAGGCAGGTAACAAGGGCTTGTCAAGATCATCAGGGCACTGGAGCATCTCTCTTATGAGGAAAGGTGTGGGATCTGGGGCTGTTCAGCCTGGAGAAGAGAAGCCTGAGGGAGAATCTCATCAACACAAAAAAGGTGAATGTCCAGAGGATGGAGCAGCATTTTTTCTGTTGTCTCAAAAGACAGCACAAGTGGTAATGGACATGAGCTGGGACATAAAAAGTTCCACTTAAACTCAAGGAGAAAGTACTTTAAAGGAAGGGTGAGGGAGCCCTGTCCCAGGCTGCCCAAGGAGCATGTGGAGGCTCCTTCTTGGGAGGTTTCCAAACCCACCTGTACACGTTCCTGTGCCCCCTGATAAGGGGAACCTGCTTTAGTAGGGTTTTGGGCTGGAGCAGCTCTGCAGGGCCCTTCCAACCCCATTATTCTGTGATGCTGTGAACAACTGCACAAGTGAGTGTCAGCTCCTGGGACTGACATTGTCAATACTGAAATATTGATCATACATCCCTGACATCTGATGAGTCCCAGCTCCAGGGCATATCACCAGCCTGCAGCAACTTTCATTTACAGACAGCTTTGGTGTTTACCACTCCACAAGAATAGTGAGGCAGCACCAGGATGTTCCACAAAGCCCAGGGAAGTGTGGTTGCTAACCTCCTTATTCTTTTTTTGTCTGGAGCAGCATGTGGCTACCTGAACCTTGCAACATTACATTAGTCCAGCCCGGGAGGGAGGGATTTGTTCACACAGACAAGTGAAATATGAATACAATTTGCAAGAGGTAACCTCACTGAATCACTCACACAGCTGATTCTTTCCTTCTACGTCGGGCTGTAACCACGGCAAGGTTAATACAGAGCATCCATCATTTCCTTTAATAGATGGCAGTGCTGTTTGGATCCCTTGTGTGGTCTGCCTTTAATTATGTTTTAAAGTAGCCTCTGTATATTTCTTTCCAGTGAAGGCTGAAGTGGAGAATGGAGGTCAGATCTGTGGATTGATTGATTAAACCTGCCTATCATACCTTCTGTACAGGGATCTTTCCAATGCAAATAATGCCTCATAGCAGAAGAAATAGATAAGGAAAATGTGTTGGTGCAGCCTGTATTTGTGAGGAGGCAGATTTGGAATAGATTTTCTTTGAGAAATAGAGGCAGAGAGGAAGAGTAGGGCTTTTTTTCCCCTCCATACTATAGAGGGAACACTGAGCTGCCTTTTGTGGCTCCAAATCCTAATTGCACTAATGATGGAAAGAGCAACACTATTCAAATACCCCTTATTACTGCCCTGTCAAATAATCAGGACTGCTCTCAATACCTGTTTAATGATATAGTTTGTAGTGCATATTATATTTTTTAAAGGGCTCCTGTTTCCTGAGGATGAAATTACATGCAAAGATCTTTGTTACCTTCATCTGTCCTCTGGACATCCATTTGGCTTCACAAGATTTCCACCACATGTACATGACACACAGAAAGTAACTGGTGTTTACCACATTGTCACACCATGCCACAGGTGTTTCACAGTGATGTTAACTTACAACATTCTATCCAGATCAATGTTTCTTTGTTATGCACTGCACTGACTAAGATGCAGATAGGTCATGTAAGGCCTTTGTGTGTACAGAGGTATATGAGAGAGCAAAAATGAGCATTAAAAGTAGCAGCCAAAAAAAATTGACCCTACATGCAGAAGAAACCTTATGGATAGGATACAGAGGATGACAGCAGGTACAGACCCCCTGGCCCAGACAGAAGGAGAAAAGTTTTAGGTCCAGGGGAAGAGAACTGAAGTTCTAACACAAATTTTTTAGATGTCTATCCCTTGATGCCATTGATTTACAGTCTCTCTGTATTTGCCTGTAAAATGATCATTTAGGTAGGACTGGATCCACCCTATTATAAGTGATGATCATACCAAGGATGAAAATCAGTGGACGGCTTCAGATTTATTCATGACTTGCTTCTTCTTCCCAGAGAACCCTAGAGTGTTGGCATTTGTTACTATGAGTGTACATGCCCAACAGTCTGCCCTACAGCCATGGGCTGAGTCTGTACCCCTGCACTGGGCTGTAAGGGCTCTTCCATCACTGTCTGGAAAGCAAGGAGGATGGAGTGTACAGAAAGACATCCTAGGCAGCCCATCTCTGAAACCAAGCT
Source organism: Urocolius indicus (assembly GCA_013401255.1). NCBI lineage: Eukaryota > Metazoa > Chordata > Aves > Coliiformes > Coliidae > Urocolius > Urocolius indicus. Next base: position 189,666 of record WBNH01008549.1, read on the forward strand.
ATGACTCTGGCAAACCCCTCTTTGCTGTCTGTGGAGCCAGCAAATTGCTGCTGCCACCAAACCCAGGATGCTGAAGACATCCCTGCTGATAAAGGTAAGTAAAACTTCTTTGCCTTTAGTCTCTCATCTCTAACTCTGTCTGTTGTCTCTCTGGATATCTAGAAGAAATGGTTTATGAGAGAAATATAGGACTGACATACTTGATGAGAAGTGTTGAATGCTTTCATCACCCACTGTACTAAAAATGTAATCCCTTACACTGAAGAGCACTAGATGCTACTTCAGCTTTTATGGCTGGACCTCTACTTATCTCCTGGTGTGTTTTTCTTGCTGCAAATTAGGGTGTGAGGAAGTATGGAGAAAACTTGTCTGCTGAGTATGTGTCTGATCCACTCTTCTGATTATCCCAACTCAGCAGCCACTTGAACACCACTAAGTGATATCCAACTTAACACAAGCTCCTGAGGAGCCATTAAAATTCCTTTTCAGTCCTGATCATTAAACAAACCACACAAGAGACAGACTCCATACCTGGGAAAAGTGGCATGTTAATGGAGATGCACCCAGCATAATTGCTGTCATCCATTACCTCTGTCCTGCTGATATTGACAGAGTGAGGCTAACTATTTAAATAAGCCATTTTTTCCTTCAGAAGCTGAAGGATTAGATTCAGCCAAATGTCTCAGTCTAGTCAGAAAACTATACAAATCCAGGGATTAAACAGGATTTTGCTGGAGTGAATGAGAGCTGCTTCTGCATGATGCTTCATGAAAAAATATTCTCTGCTGCCAAGACTGTTGCTTGGGGTGAGAAGGGGAGGAGAGACAATTCCCCTTCTTATTGAAAGCAAGCAAAATAGAATTAGTTCCTCTTTACTTGACACTCTTGATTTACTTGGAGGGTGTAGATGACAGAAAACCTGGCTTTCCCAAGCCCCGTTAGCAACACGTTTGAAATGAAGATGTAGTGGTTACAAGGCTTTGTGCATCTCCTTCCCTTCAGGGTCAGTTCCTTGGAAGGCTTGCCAAGTTATAATGAGTGAAATAGAAGAGAAACGTGTCTTGAAGTCATTTTTACTTGAATCCATGTTGGCATGCTGCACTTTTCCCCCATTTGGTGACTGGCATATTGAATGTGTTGGATAAGGTAAGAAGTTCTCATTGAAGAACAACAGATATTTGCAGAGAGAGAGACACAGAGTTTGCAGACACAAGAAAATATGTTTGCTGGGGCTAGTTGAGTTCTTTCTTTTTGAACAAAAGCTCTTTTCATTTGGAATATTTCAGCTCATTAAAAGTGAATGAAGTCATTCACAGAAAAAATTGGTATTGATTTTTTTCTTTAACAATCCAAGTGTAAATTTCCAGGCTTTGGTTATTGCTTCTTTCCAGCATCAAATGACTTGGTTTTCTTTGTTTGTCTGTAACCATAATAATACTGTGGTTTAAAAAAGCAAAACAAAACAGAGGAACAGAGTGAACTGAGCTGATTCCAATTAAATGGAACTAAAATATTTGAATTACCTAAACCAAAACAATGTTTAAATCTCCCTTGGAATCCCAAGTTTTCAAAAGTGATTTGAGTTTGAAGCCTTATGGTGGTCTGAACAGGGGGAGAATATTGATATCTCCCATCTTTCTTCATGGGAGAAGGAAAAAACAGCACCCAACCCTTCTTAGGGGTCAGCTCAGCACTGTTTGGCAACTAGCAGGAGTGATTTGTGAATTATCTTCTCAGAATGTGTGAAATGCCCTTAAATCTCACTTTTCTTGATGGGAATGTGTTGGTAGGGGGAGGAAGAAGAGATTTGCCTTTGCAATGACAGCAAAAAAGCTTGCATGCCTTAGCATCTTTTAGTTTGTGCCCTAGATTTGTTGTTCTGACTGACTTGAAAGCTGAGCAAAAGTCCCTATCTGTTCACTTTAGCCAAGGTATGAAACTCAACGAGGATTGCAATAAAGGAACTTGCCAGAGCACTTTGGTTTTTGCAGCATCTGGGAAGACTTTTTCTCCCAGTACTTTATTTCTCTTTGCATATTCACAATAATTTTCCTGTAGAATCTGAACTCCGGCAACATCTGAATAGAACTCTGCTTGAGGCTCAAAGTATTACCTCTCTCAGTGGTACACTGTCCAAGGATTGCTTGTGCTGGTCTTGTCAGATCAAATGTTACATACTTTTCCCCCTTGAATCAATCAATGTCAGGAATGTAAACCTCATGCCCATCTCTAGGGAAAGCCAGCAGCATTTATAAACCACTGAGAAAAACACAATTGAAGTGGTAAAATAAATGTTTTCCAGCTCAGGCTTGTTAGGGACTATGGAACGAATATTATTCCCCTAAATGATGAGAAATCAAGTTGTTCTGCCCTTACTTTATAGAGAGCAGGTTTTGCTGGAAATTAAGTAGATTATTCCTCATGACTTTATTGAAATCCTACTAAGATGCCTAAAAATGCACGAGCCTGTTGCTCTGCAAGGGAATTCAGTGTGCTTCATCTTTGTGAATTGATAGTGATGCATAAATGTCAGCTTTATTGAACATGTCTCCACTGTCTGGCTATCCAAATAGTATTAATTAACTCCCAAAGTCCTGTTCCAGCATGCATTTGAACTCATTTAAAACTTGCACTTGAGCAGTTGCTAGACAAATGAGAGAGAGAGAGAGTAATTAAGCACTGAAATAAATTATCCAGTGGCAAGGTGGATTCTCCATCATTCCAAGTCCTTAGCTCAAGGCTAAATGTCTTTATGAAAGCTATGTCATAGCTCTAAGAGAAGTGATAAGCTTGAGGATGTGCTCTCTGTAGGACACACTTCTGTATTTACAGCTTCACTGAACGTGGTCTGCAGGAGACTATTTGTGTTTGGTCTAACAGTTTAGAGAAATGACTGGTGGGACAGAGCTCTCGTGAGCTGGGAGCAGGACCCAATGCTTGCCCACTTCTCAGGATGATTCTTAGTAACTGCTGCCCACGGTGAAATCAGTTAGCCAAAGCATCACCTTGCTTTGTTGGCTCAATTTCTCACCAGAGCTGAGCAAAACACTTAAATCTGTTAAATGCCACCCAAATGGAAAACATTTCACAAATAGCTCAAGCAGATATTTTTCAACCTATTCCACGAGCTCTTATTTTGACTGAGGGAAGAAGTCTGGCCAACCTTGGTGGGGCTTAGCCTGGAAAAATTGTGAATCAGTAAAAATAACACACATCTTTGGATTTTCTTTTCAGAAAGACATAAAAATGCACAACTGGAGCTGTTTCTCGTGTGGTAACTGTTTGCTGACGCCCTGTTTCTATCTACCTGAGTGGAAAGGCCATAGCCACACAGGCCAGCTCACTGACAGGAAGGGAATAGGTGAGATACAGCAGCCAGATTAGCAATAAAGGGATGCGCATGAGGCAACCTTCAGGTGCTCAATGTCTCCTGGAGACTCCAGAAACATCTTGAAACCAAATTCCTGGTGAAGCAGCTGGGAAGCAGCTCTGTGTGTTCCCCAGTGCAGGTCAATGTCAGATGAGTTTGTCTCAGCCTAGCTGAAAGCTGGTGGATAACGTGATTAAACAATAAGCATTTTGTCACAGTAATGAATACTGGCATCCTTCGTTCTGATATGATTAATTCAGTCTGGAGACAAATTCTTCATTCCTGACACCAGGTCACTGCACAAGTTTGGAGTTTTGTTCTTTAGAGAGTTGAGCAAGGTGCTGCAGGCAGTAAGGAGGTCACTCAGGATTACTTTTTCCCTTGGTAGATGGCATGGAGCATTGAGTATTTTCATTTGCTTAGCTGTGGATGTTGATGAGTGTCTGCCTGGCAAAGTGGTGGCTGGTTTCTTTCTCCAGAGAAGACATTCACCCTACTTGCATACACACAAAGAAATACCTTGATCCTGTTTGCTTGATATTCTTCACTCCGCTCGTTAATAACACCAAGCAAAGCCCAGCGTGAGTAGCTGAACAAGATTATTCTATAAAGTATGCAGAAAGCTCTTATAAGGCCATATAATTATTGTCATTGATGAAAAGTCCCTTTCACAGCAGCTCTGATGCTTGCAGGTTAAAGAAGGCTTTGCAAATACACTATCAGCCATTCACAATTAACTTGGTTATCGATGGCATTCCATAAATGTTTAAAAACACTGAAAGAGAAGTAATAAATGGTTGATTTGTTTTCTTGACTGCAGCTGCTGCAGCCTTGTGCTGTATGTAATACTTTATTTCACCTAACACCAGCAGATATATCTTCTCTTACCTTCCCCCTTTTTAAACTAGGCTAATGAGATATCTTTTGGATTTACTGCAGGATTTCCTGCTGCATTTCAGCCCGATTAGAAACAAAATGAAAAACCCAGCAGGCCAGCACCCAGCTTCACCTGTTTGCTTCTCAGGGGTGTAAGGGATTACTCCCATTCCACCTGTGGGTAAGTGGACAGGCTTCTCACCTTCCAGTTTGTCACTTGTACAAAGAGTGCTTTAGCCCAAAAGTTTTCACTGTCTCCTGCAACCTGTTTTCAGGTTCTTCTCTGGTCACTGAAGCTAAAAAACTCCTGGAAACAGAAACTAAAAGGAAGTTTTCTTAGAAACTAAAGAACTGAACCAGAAACTCTTTGCTCTGCCATCAGTGGAATGCCTGGCATGCATTTCCATTAACTGATGTATGAATGTATATGCAGCCTACCTTAAATACCTTGTAAGTTCACAACCATCTGGGCTTTTCTGCTGAGGCCTAGGACATCCTTTCATTCACCATTAAGATCTGCAAGTACAACTCACACTCAGGTGAAAGTCTCAGTAGTTTTAATGTTGATGTGTGAATGCCTGTCTTATGATAGCACCTTCTTTCTCTCTGGTAGCCTCTGCAGTAATTCACAGGGCATGGATTGCAGGTTTTCTTATGGGTTTGGAAAGAGAAAAAAAAAAAGGAACTGTGTGATCAACAAGAAATTATAACTTTGGTGCTGTGGAATCTGCAGGCAACACTGTTGTGTAGTTTAAAAATATCTGTCCTTGCTCCATGTCCTTTTTCACTAGCAGCAATGGTTTTTTAGACCCTTCCAATCACTCAGTTTGCTTTCCTGTGGGCTGGCAGGGGCATCAGCTACTGTAAAAAATAGTCTATTCCATGGAATACATCTCCTCTGAAGGACAAGATTGTTCTTCTTTTCCCTTCTAAAAATAACCTCTGAAGAAGGGAAATGTTTACTAACATTCTCTTCAGAGCTGCTGCACACTTGATTGGGTTTGTGTTGCTCTATGATGTGCCTTCCCTCAGGGCACTGAGGGCCCCACACACTAAAGGCTCCCCACCTTGTAGTTAAAAAGGAGAGATGGGTAATAGCCATTGTGCACATCTGCTCCTAATGCTGAGTTCCTTCTTGTTCTTCAGTCAGCCTCTGTAAAGCCATGGCCCCTTGGGTCCCTGCTGCTGGATGAGCAATGAGGGGGAGGGTTTGGTGTGAGGTACCTGTGACAGGTATCAGCTCTTGGCTGCCCATCTGTTTCCCAGAGTGCTTGTTCCTGTGAAGGTCTCGGCTATTTGTTTGTGTAGTAGATCACTGAAATGCCATCATGAAAGGTGATGGAACCTACAACCAGTTCTGGTTTGATGATTTAAGCCCAGTTGGCAACAAAGCCACACACAGCCTTTTGCTCACCCCCCAACACACTCCCACCTCCCAAAGGATGGCAGAGACCCCAGTGAGATGGGAAGAGAAAAGATCACCAAGGGCTTGTGAATGGAGACAAGAGCAGGGAGGGCTCACTGCCAATTGTGGTTAAGGGAAAAGCAGACTCAACTGTTCAGCTTAGAGATGAAAATCAGAACAGTTTGATTTACAGCCAACTAAAAACAAACCAGATAGAAAGCAAAACCAGAGCAGGATGATGAGAAAAAAATACAACCAGCCCTTTAATATCTTTTTTCCCCCCCCACTCTTCAAAAAGAACAACCCTCTTCTGCCAGCTGCTTCTTCTTAAAAGGTGATTGTGGAGGCACCCAATTGGCTCAGCCCCAGAGGTAGGTCAGACTTAAAGCTGAGGAAAGTTTTGAGCAACTTCTTACAGGACCCACCAGTACAGCCCCTTCCTTGTTACCAGAAATGGCTCCACACAAACCCATGACCAGGCTGAAAACTGTGGTGGTTCATCACCTACTGCCCATACATGCAGAGTGGTGGAGGGAGAGGCCTGAAGACAGGAGGAGGAGGAGTTCCTGTGACAGTGGTGACAGCCCCATCACTTGCAGGTGAGTACCAGTTTCCAGTCAAGGCATCCAGGAAGGAACATTGCTGGAGGATCCACAGAACAGGAGATTGTGTCTTGGAAGATGGTGTCTATGGGATGGGGGTCATTGTAGCCAACAGCCACAAAGTGAGCTCTCACCTCTGGAGCAGAAGGGCTGCACTGCATGGGCATTAAAAGAATCAAGGGGAATGAGAGGAGTAACTTCACCTCTGCCCTCAGGACTCTAGTGATAGCTGCTAGAGGATGGTACCAGCTTCTAACATTGTCTCTTCAGGGGCAACAAGAAGATCTTACACAGACCTCAAAGGAAGGCTGTGAAAAAAGATTCAGGGGGATGGGAAACAAGTTACATGACCTGAAGCTCAGAGGACTCTGTTCATTAGCTTATTAAAAGATGGAGAGGAGATTTTTATCGCCATTTTAAGAACATATACATGGAGAGGAGTCTTGAGAGTCAAGGGCCATTTGACCTTGTGAAATAGAGCCTAACAAGAAGGCTGGGAAATGAGAGTGGAGAAATTCAGCCTTGAAATCAGACATTTCCTAGCAGCCAGACTGGGCAGAGCTGGCTGTGGACTTGCTACACAGATTCCTTATAATGATATTCAGCATCTTAAAAGAATTTCCATCCAATTTCAGTCAGGACATCTCTTCCCTGTCTGTGAGGGCTGGCAGGAGCCTGGGCTGCTGGCGGGCTCGTACTGCCAGCATGGTCTCTGAACCGCAGCCTTGCATCACATTCTCCTTTCTGCTGCCTCACGTCCCTCCTCCCCAGGGCAAAGAGCAGCTCGCTGGTGCCAGAGCACAGTCACAGGCATGAAGGGACAGAACGTTTGAATTCCGCCTTCTGGTCTCCATTTGATGTTTTTTTGGAACTTTAATTGAGGTGCAATCCTGGGCACTTTAAACAAACACAAACCTCTCCCTCTGTGGCAGCAGCAGCCAGGCAAAAGGAAGAGGAAATGATGCTTCTCTTTAGAGGTTATCCTTTTCTTCCCCAGCTACTTCTGTGTAGACAAGAATGGAGGCACTAGGCATGAATTTAACCCTTCCTCTGGAGTGAGTCTGATGAGTAGCAGTGGGTAGGACAAGATAGAAGTGACTACTTATCCACAACAGCCTCACTGCAAGGTGGAAATGTGTACTGACTGTTGAAAGGAAAACAGGGACACAGACAGGGCAGGTCTTTATTTAATTCTTTGTCCTTTTTCCTTTATTTTTCTGCCATTTCACTTGCCCAACAGCTTAGATCTAAACAAATTATCAATACATCCCATCTTCTTACATCAGGGACACGTTTGACCCATTTATTTTAAGTGCTTAGACTCTCTGTCTGGTACCTGCTAAACCTGTGCTATTAACAACAAAAAAGCTTCATTAAAGAGAAAGGTATTTGAAAAGGTGCCTATGTGTAAAAGAACACATTGGCAGCTAATGGGGGCTTTCAGGGGACTTGACTGTACCGGTGATAATTGAAACAAACAGACCTCAGTGGCCTAAACTAATTCAGTGGAGCTCTATTCCTCTTCCTTTTCTATTATACATGCAGTAGTTTAGCACTCCCCAGCTCCCCACTGGCATTGAGACACTTACAGCTGTTCTCCTCTCCTAATAACGATGCTCTGCAGAGTTAATGGTGGGCTCTGAGGGCCTGATGAAGAGCTGTGGGGCTCTGACTGCGCCAGCCAGAGGACTTGCCATATGCCTGGGGAATTACACCTCTGTTTAGACTCAATTCAGCTGAAACTCCCAAGGTGAAAGTCCATTTAGGTCGGTACATTTCTGCACTAACAATTACAGTTATGTGGTGAGAGCTTTGCTTTGATTTCTGCTGGGCTGGTGTCTGTTGTCTGTAAGCAGATCCCCGCTGCCTTCACCCCTGCCGTGGTGACCCCAATTGCAGAAGGAGAAAGGAAATTGAGATTTAAATGGGGAAAACTTTGGTTTAAGTGGAAGTAAATAAATAAAACCCCAAGAAAAGCCAAAGACACTTGTGCTGATGTTCTCTGCTGCTGTGCTCACGGAACAAAGAGAGACACAGAAGTAGTAGATCTTTCTGTCCAGTACACTCAGATTGGATTAAAATAACCTGTGGAGGATGATGGATTTATTCTAATTTTACAGAAAAGAAGAAAAACTATATAGAATATATTAGATATATAGAAAATGGAAATCTTGTGTAGAAAGCAGGATTTGTGTTAGTCATAATCATTACTAAGATTAAGCAACAGTGACCAAATGAACGAGACAATGTTTATGGGAAGTAGAGAGATGGTGACTTCTGCAATAACTTACATGTCTATCTCTCCAGAGAACTGATGTGGTGGTCACAGCCCATTGTGCACCACACGCCAGGAGAGATCCTACACACAATATTTTTCCTAAGAGGAAGCAAGTCCCTCTTTCTTCCCAGGTCCCATCAACATTGGTGAGGCCTCATCTGGAGTCCTGTTTCCAGATCTGGGCTCCCCAGCTCAAGATGGATTGAATTTCAGGAGAGAGGTCAGCACAGGGCTACCAAGATGATCAGGGGACTGGAGCATCTTCCTTATGAGGAAAGGCTGCAAGACCTGGGGCTGTTCAGCCTGGAGAAGAGGAGACTGAGGGGGGAGCTCATTAATAATTACAAATATCTAAATAGTGGATGTCAGGAGGTTGGGACAGCACCTTTTTTCTGCTGTATCCAGTGACAGGACAAGGGGTGATGGGATGAAGCTGGGACAAAAAAAGTTCCATTTATACGTAAGGAAAAACTGTTTCAGTGAGGGAGCCCTGGCCCAGGCTGCCCAGGGAGGGTGTGGAGACTCCTTCCATGGGATGTTTCCAAACCCACCTGGACACATTCCTGTGTGACCTGATCTAGCTGGGACCTACTTATGCAGGGTGGTTAGACTGGATAAGCTCTAAAGGTCTTTTCCAACCCCTACCATTCTGTGATTCTGTGATCAACACTCCTTTATCCCAGCAGCCAGTGAACAACAGGAGCTGTGGAATTTGTTTCTGCTTCTCATGGTGTTGCACAAGTGATTTGTTACAGGTAGGTCACGTTTCCAACCTTTCCTTCACAACTGCAGAACAGCAAACTTCATATATTCCTTTGCTTGCATTCTTCTTTTGTTCTTTTGCTAAGTATTATGTGCTTTTCAGAGCAACAAAGCTTAGGTCTGGATGCAAATCCTGGTTATCTATAGTTACCTGTGTCCCTAATGAAGCCTGAAGATTTTCTACAGCCCAACTACCTGTAATAGAATCATAGAATGGTAGGGTTGGAAGGGGCCTTTAGAGATCATCCAGTCCAATCCCCCTGCTAAAGCAAGTCCTACCTAGATCAGGTCACACAGGAACGTGTCCAGGTAGGTTTTGCAACAGTTTTAGATTAGAAGGTTTTTATTATTAACAACCCTGTATGTGTTTATAGGTGTTTCACTTGTTCACACTGGACAGATTGCACTGCAGAGACTGCTTGCCTAATACAAGGCCAAAGGAACTGTTCTCAACTGTGCTCTGTTGGCTTGTGTTGGAGAGCAACCCAGCTCACACCTGACTTTGTCCTCCCCTTGCTCCATTGCATGTCCCTGGGCAGCCCAGGGTGTCGGGGCTGAGGCTCAAGCAGTGTGAGGAGGAGGAGCTGGGGAGGCACATGTAGATGGAGCCCTCCTCCAACTTGTTCCCACGTCTCTCAGGTGCTGCACAGAGCAGGAAGGTTGCCTGTTGTTTTGTGATGGGTGATGGCAGCCCCTGATCTCACCAATATGTTGGCTGAAGGAGCGCTCAGGGCAGATCAGCAGAAGCAGGAGGGAGGTGGCTTTGCAGACCACCACCAGCAAAGACATAGATCAGGCTTTAGCCCCTTGAGTGGCTTCATCTGCAGGATTCAGGAGCCTCAGGGACTGGATATCATGCAGGAGCACTGGGTCTGTTGGTACCATCTACATCTACCTGTATCCAACATGCCTGGTATAAATCTAAGCCCTTTTGTACAGGTTTTTGCTCCTTTCAAGTCTGGTGCTGTATGTAGCTACTGTGGGCAAGGAAACTTGTCTCTGACCTTTTGAAACTGCAGCTTCAGTCATGTCTCTTGCTAGTTGCTGCTGTAGTTCATGGCCTTGGGTGGAAGGAGGAGCATTACTAAACTGCCCTTGCCCAACATAAATTAGTTTAATTGCAGTCAACACACACTTTATGTGAAAAACTGCAAAAGAAGTTTCCAGCTGGCTTTTTTAACTGTATCCATACAATGCACAGGCATATTTTGGCTGTGCAAAGGCTGAGGGTGTTTGTGTTCTCTAAAACTGAACAAGCTTTTTGTATGCTCTGGAGCTCACGTGTGCACTCCTATTGTACAGGCTTCAGGCAGGATTGTCCTCTCCTAGAACAGGCAAGTTTTTGCAGATGCAATTAGGAAAGTCTGCTAAAAATCCAATCTGATGCTCAGCTGTTTAGTTTTCTTCTTTTTTGCCTCTTTTGTTTCTTTTTGCATTTGGTAGATGGGTATCAAGATCATATATTTTCCTGCTGAGAATGCTGCAGCCAAGAAATGAACTTTTCTGCAGGCTCATCCTAAGTCCAGCTTCACATCACAGGTACCTTCTTTTTGAAACAATGACTTTCCTCTGTAGCAAGGTTCATCAGGAAAGGTACAGGTACTAAGCTGAAGCAGCTGCTAAAGCCCTGGCTTGTAGTTCATTCCTATTAAACAAAGCTCTTAAGCATGTTTCTTTACTGCAAGCTTAAGATCTGCATCAGTCTTTGCTGAATAGGGATTGATTCCAAATTGTGCTTAAATACCTTGTGGAATGGAGGCATGTAGAAAGAAACATGCAGCTGGACTTTCTCTTTGTTTGCACTGATATGAATCTGGTATAAATGCACTGAAAGCAGTGCTATGTGTGGGAAAAGAATCAGGAGCCAGGCATATTAGAAAATAGCTGTGAAGATTGCAATTGTCTTACAAAACTAAGCCATGTTTCTAGGAAACTAAAACTAACAGCCGTAGATCTGCTTCAGCCACTCAGCTGCCAGGAACATGGCCCGTTAGCTCTTCCATTAGCCCATATCTCCCTTCCAGCAAGATGTATTTGAATGTTCATGCAATCAAGCTATCATGTTGGCTGAGCATCCTTCAGAGCTTTCTAATATACAATAATATGTCTATTGCTTTGTGCCTAATGTTTCATAAAAATGCCATATATAATACTACCTTCTTGGCTTCCTGTCTCTCTCCTTTAATGAAAGGTTGCAGGAGTTTCATTTCCAAATGGTTACTCTACCAATCATGGGGGAAAAAAAAGTAGAAGAGGCAGGATGCTATCGTAAAATGCTCTGTAATTGTCAAGGTGGAGAGGGAAATGGGCATCCTCTTCCCCGTAGTACTTGAAGGTAGGAACATAATGAATGTATCATCATCTCTAGTAGCCATCACATCTCTTTTCTGCAATGATATATTTGTGTTTATGTTCAGCATTGACATCTCTCATGTATAAATAAGCACATCAGAGCTGCTGGGATTGGCAAAGTCACCATAGACACCCCAAGCCCTTGATTTTTGTGACATTTCTCCCAAGTATTAATTTATATCACAGAACATATGGATACATAGGAATTGATACAAACAGCTTCCCAAGTGACACACACAAGTTTGTGTTCCTCCCATTACCAGTCTGCCCATTAACCTTGTCTTCTGTTTTCAATGCAGTTACCTCTCTGTGCTGTGCTTCCTGCAGTTCTCAGGAACAGGCTGAACTCTGGTTTCTGAAAACAGGCTGGTGGGTCATTAATTTTTTCCCTTTCCAATTATTTCTGAACCCTGCCTCCTTTCTTACAGGCTTGGAAAGGCTATAGAGTCATTTCTACTCTAACTTTTCCCAGTCTAATATTTTAGGTACCTGCCTTTGCCCATCTCTAATAAGTGGGCAGGCATCTGAAAAGCTGCTCACCATTTCTGTGGATTCATTGACATTTGGAAAATGGGCTGCTTTTTATCATCTCCAAAATGTCTTCCCCTACAAACATCATACTTAGAATGATTTATTAGCCTTTCTGGAGATTTCTGCCTTTTAAAGCCTGCTGGGGAGTTTTCCAGGAGCTTGTAAGGATGTACAACATTTGCACTGGGATTGCATGCATAGAGATGTGTGTATATGTAGGTATATGTACACATAGATGTATATATATATGTAGGCACATGTGGCTAAGAGCAAGATGATTTAACCTAGGCTTATGAAGGAAAGGAATATGAAAATCAGATAGGGCAAGAAAAGGACAAGCAACACCCTTTTCTTAAGATCTGCAAAGAGGAATTGATTTGAAACAGATCTTGTTTATGTAGTACAGAGAACACTCTTGTTTTTGCAACTCTGACTTCTTAGACCCAAGCCCTTACAGCTTTTGTGCTGAATGTCTTGTCCCAGCCTCTTACACAGTTGATTTCAGGCAGCACAGTGAGTGGCCTCTCAATGTGGAGTGCAACTCTTCTGCTATACAGGAGCTCTGACTCTTCATCAGTGGAGCTTTGCTCTGAAATTCTTGCTCTTTAACCTTACAAAGAGCAAATGAAGGTGACCTTTTGAGCTAAGGATGCTCCTGTTGAAATTCCAGATGCTTATCTATCAATGTTAGAAATCTAAGAAACAGTGACTTCCATCTGTCTGTCCAGATTTCTTCCCTGTTTCCCAGCTGGAGATGCAGATGCTGTGGTACACTTGCAGAGTCAGACCACTAAATCCAAAAAAAGGACATGCTTCAGGTCTGTAGAAACCAGAATATCTTGGAAAGGATTGGTGTGTGCCTGACCATTTGTCCAGACTAGTTGGGAGCAACATCTCTGCCTGGGCTCTTGGTTGTCTGAAAAACCAGACAGGTGTATGCAAGAGCAGAAGAGAAGTCAACAACTTGTGAAAAGTGTAATTTGTGAGCAAAAGACAAAATGTAGCAGGTAAGTCCAAGAGAGGGCATTTTCTTGTGTGAGTTTCTAGGACAATATTTACCTTTGTCATCAAAGAAAGAGGTAATTTAATAATGCTCTGTGGTGACTAATGCTGCTGGAGTGACACGAAGAGGCAGAGCATGATGGTGCAGCTTTTACTTTTTCCACACCTCTCCTGAACTACAGCAGTAATCCTCTGTGCCACCACACGTTTCTATGAACACTACCTGTTCTCTTTAACCTTAATAGGATTTTCAAAGACTTGAAGCTGTCTGGTAGTCTTCTTTTTGAATCCTTTTGGAGATAATCAGGCTGATGCCTTAATCACATTTGTGCTGTATTTAAAAATAGTGGGATAAAGCCTGAAAAGTGCTGAGCAGCACTGTTCACCTGCAGCTTGTTTACAAGCAAAGCAGAAAGAAAAGAGGTGGTGGGCAGCATCACAAATGGAGATGTCCAGGTGCTTTGCATTTGGCTTAGAAAATAAGCCAAACCCCAGTTATTCACCGGATTGAGGGTCCTTTGCAGCACTGGAGGGTGAGTAGGGGGAGAAGGGAATTGTCTCAGCTTGATCACGTCTGAAGATAAACACCCCAGACTGATCCTCCCTCAGCCCTGTGAGCAGTCTGTGATCTGTGGGATTTATGCTCCACATGATTAGGTGTGAAACGGAGAGGAAGTTTATTGCAGGGCTCTTGGCACAGGCTTGGGGAGTAAATTGATAAAGACGACATGTACATTGTCAAATTGGGTGTTCTTAATTTACAGAAGCCCTGAGAGCCATTACTCAGTTCCACCCATGCAGTTCTCCCTGCCTGATCCTACTGGATTTATAGGAATAAATACAAAGGAAGAACTGGGTGAAGATGAAGAAGCCACTAACAAACACACACACTGAACCAAAGAGCACAGCCTTCAAGCTCTGACAACCTTTCTTTAAAGAGGGCTCTTACACCCAAACTAGCCAATGTAGAGACCTGCAAAATGAATTTGTTACCCAGCTTGTTTTTTTTCACTCAGAAAGGTCTCTTAGGTACCATTTGAACCACTCTCTCCAGTCCCATTACTAGGTGCAAAAGTGGAAGAAAAAAGGCAACACACTTCAAATTTCCCAGGACCATTAGAGCGTATCACATCCTAAAATGATCACCCTTGATCTCAGAAAATACTTGCTCAAAAGTGGGTTAAATCTGTTATCCTGACTTCCAGGTGCATTTTAAACTGCTGGGAGAATAAATGGGCTGCAGATCCCTTTCTGTTGTCCCGGTTCAGAGTGGGCACAAGGAAGGGAAAGGGTCTCACTCTCTGTGATGTGCTGCTGTGTCCTGCAGCCTCTTTCGTCTGTGGTCTGAGTCTCCTCAACCTCTGTGGTGGAAATATCTCGTCTGGTGAGCTGGAGATGAGGGCAATGCACAGCAAAGGGAGGATGTTGGGGCAAATCTACAACACTCCAAGTGCTCTGAGCCTCGCTGCAGCAGCAGCTCAAGCCAGAGGAGCTTCAGACATGTTAGCTGCCCTTGGTGAGAAGGCGTTGTCCGTGTTAGTTTTGGATGTCACTGTTAATGAGCATGATTATTCTTCAGCTCGCATGTCTCTTCCCATTAATCATGGCCTACTGCTGCCTGACACCCTGAACATGTTCCCTTTCTGCTTTGTGTCGTGCAGCCTGCTGCATAAATGGCAATGCAAATGTTTCCTTGAGAATTTTGTCACACCACATCCGATCAAATGTATTCGGTGTCATGCACATGCGCACAGACACACACACATTCAGAGACATTTGCCCTGGAGCATTTAAGCCAAACTCCTCTGCTCCCTCAGTTGAGCAAATCCAGCAGGAAGTTGTCCAGAGTGCTTGTGCATTAAGTGACCTTCTTTAATCAGTTTTATGGGCTGCCTGAGCTTTGTGATACAAAAGGAGAACGTGGTGGCAGTGTGCTTGAAAAAAAAAAAAAAAAAAAAAAAACCCAGAAGCGTTGTCCAGTCATGAACAGCAAATGGATTTGGGGGCCAGCCTTAGCCAGAGCCTTGCATAGTTCAATTTATAGCTCCATGCCTTAATTTGATAAACCTTCCCTGTAGATTTGTTTACTGGAGGCTTAATTACTCTCTTTGCCATGTACTTTCAGATGGGGTGTGCTCAGGTAGTGTCAAGACAAAAGCAAAAAGAGTAATTTCTTTAGTGAAAGGGCATCAGCAACTTCTTAATTCCAGCTGTAACACGTGGGTTTCCTGAACAAACACGGCAGGTCTTGGGCAGCATCAATTCTCAGGCTGAGCACTGCTGGACTTGTTGATGTGACTGCCTTTCTCTAATTTCATCCCTTTTCACTGGAGAGAAACCCTAAAGGCATTTTTTGAAGCACAGATCTCTACCAGACCTTGGGAGATGAAAGCCAGTCTGAGCAAGGCTTTGAGAAGGAGCTATCAGAATATGAGCTCAACTGCCAGCTTCTCCTCCTGACATCAAAGCGCATCCATTCTCATTTACTGTGGCCTCCATATTTTAAAGGGGGACTAGTTCCACTTTCTTTAGGCTCTTGAGACCTGTGGTTTGCTTCTAGTCTTTCTAATGGTTTGATTCTATACGTACCACTAGAGAAACAGGTGAAAGCCCATTGTGCCCAGAGACCACTGGCCATGTCCAGCTTCATTCAGCCTTTGGTCCCCACTTGGAAAACTGTGAAGTGAAATCAGAAGAAATCAAATGTCATGCAGGTAAGCAGAAAAACCCCACAGTCTGGCTTCCTGTGATATAGGGAACAAAATCCAGTTCCTTTTGATGTGAAGAAACAAAGGAGGGGAGGAAGGGGAAAACCATTCCCTGCACAGAAGTGATATTATTCTTCTTGACAGCAGACTTGAGTTTGAAATTTCTCTGCAATGTGAGCCCAAGCTCACAGGACTCTGTGAAAGCCCAGCTGGAGCTGATATGAACAAGGCTTTAGCTGAGACCTCACTTTGCGCTGCTGTATTCAACCCAGCACAGCAGCAGTGATGCTGGAGGTAAGCATTGCCCTCCACGCTGCAGCCAGTGCACAAGCAGCACAGAGCATTAACAGCTGCTCAGGGCATCCCATATTTCATCCCAAAGCCTTTTATGTAAAAAATTAAACATGAGCAGCTGTTTGTGGGTGAATATGTAGCAATTCCTCATTTGGCATAACAGCCCTGAAGGTCTAGGAAAACTTCTGTCTGTTCCATTGGTGATGTTACCAGGCTGACACAGATCTGAGCAAGGGCAAAGTAGTGAACATTGTTGTTTTGGGTTCAGCTGGGATAGGGTTAACACACAATGTTGGCCTGGATAGCTGAACCAAACTAGCCAATGATGATATGCCCTGTTTATAAGTGGTGGAGCTGGCTGAGAGGAGGAAGATTCCAGCTCAGGAAGGGTCTGAGCATTGGGTTCCAGGTGGTGAGCAAATGCATCATGCATCACTCCCGTTGTTATTATTCCTTTATTAGTATTATTGTTCTTATTGTTTCTTCTCTCCTTCTGTTGTCGTATTAAACTCTCCTTATCTCAACCCACTGGGTTTTTACCTGGTTCTTCCAATTCTCCTCCCCATCCCATTGGGGAGGGAGGAGTGAGCGAGCAGCTTGCACGATGCTTAGCTGCTGGCTGGGTTTATACCATGACAGTAATCAAGGGCTTATTGATTGCCTTAAACAAAGTATACATATAAAAAGTTTTATGAAGTGGAAGTGTTTCCTTCTTGTTAGACATTAAAAGGAGTCAGACTGACACAGTTTGGATTCCTTGATCCTGCTGGAGCCTTAGTGCTGCACCAAGGCAGGAGGCTGCAGAGAAGATTGCTCTAGGAGGAATCCCAGAATTTCCCAACACACAGGGAAGGGTGGACAGGACAGCTTTGTTGATTGGACAAGGGTGGCAACACTCAGTGCCCTGGAGAAGTGTGAAATTGTGAGACTCTGGCATAGTGGGGTGCACCTGCCCTTTCTTTGGCCTCCATTTTTATCCTTAGGCATGGATGAGTATTGCATCTGTTCTGTGCAGGGAAAACAGTTGCCTATTCCCACCTCAGCCTACCTTGACAGGAGCTATCTGCAGCAAAACATTTAATGTAGCTTCACATGCTTTCAGGTTCCCTAGGGTGAAGAAGCTTGTTTGTGGCTCTCAGAGCTACTTCTTAGCTGTTGTCTGACCCCAAACAGCATTGCTGTCTTTGTGGCAATGCTGGTCATGTTTTGTGTTTCCCTTGTGTGTCTGTGGGGCTGAGGAAGAGTATCTGCAGCCTTTTTAAGTCTCCTGCAGCCCATGGATCTGTTTAACCCCATGTGAAACAAGGGATTTTTATCTTGTTAGTGCGAGTTGATAGGTGAGTGAGTGAGTGAGCGAGTGAGTGAGTGTTAATATGCCTGCTCCTGCCTCTTTGTCTTGTTCTGTCTCCTTCACACCTATCTGTGGGAAATGGTCCTTTCTCTCCTTTCCCTCCTGCCTTGAGTTCAGAGAATGATGTCTCTCTCTGTACAGAAAGTTGCCCCTAGCTCCTGGATTAGATAGATCCTTCACACCATTGTTAGAGATCTGATTCCAAGGAGATCTCACAGATGCTTTCCTCAGCTGCTCCCCAAATGATATGCAACTGTGTCCTTGGAGGATGATTTTCCATTCTGGAGATTCTAAGAGGCAGTCTGAGGCAGTTTATCTCAATGTTTTAGCTCTATTATACCTGAATTCCTCTTCATCCCTGTAGCATTTTAAGCATTGGCCAACTGCTAATTCTGTCAGATCCTAATGTGTCTGTACAGTGACAGACATCAAGCTAATGAAAATCATGATAGGCCACTGAAGTCAAAATGAGGAGCTGGCCAAGCATGGCATAAGTCTGTGTTAGACCATTTATTTCTATTTCATTCTTTTTGGAGGTGAATTTTGCATAATCTCTTGTAGATGTCAGGAGCCCTCCCATTTCCCCTGCTTTTCCTCCATGCTGCTATTGCAGGCAGTGAGAGGGCAGTTTCCAAGGATAATGCTGACAGCCTCTGTGTCTCAGCAGAGCTGAGGAATGGGAATACTGGGACACACTCAAAGATGGGGATTAGAGGTGGTTTAAAAATGACGCTGATTGAAACAGTAATGCTGAAGAAAAAAAAAAGCCCCAGAGTTCCTTTAGATGAACAGAAATGGAAAGATAGCATGGTGAAGGGTCTGATGAGGAGCAGCTGAGGGACCTGGGGTTGTTTAGTCTGGAGAAGAGGAGGCTGAGGGCAGACAGCAGCACTCTCTGACACTCCCTGACAGGAGGCCGCAGGGAGCTAGCGGTCAGTCTCTGCTCCCAAGTAGCAAGTGACAGTACACAAGGAAATTGGCTCAAGTTGCCCCAGGGGAGGTTGAGATTGGAGCTGAGGCAGAACTGTTTCCCTGAGAGGAGTGTCAGCCCCTGTGCCAGGCTGCCCAGGGATGGAGGGAGTGCCCAGCCCTGGAGGGATCCCAGACCTGTGGAGCTGAGGGCCAGGGGTCAGTGCTGGGCTGGGCAGGGTGAGGGGAGGGCTGGGACTGCAGCAGCTTCAAGGGCTTTTCCATGATTGTAGGAGTCTCTCTATTCTGTGAGTTGTTCTTGTTAGACATATTTCATGTTCTGTGCCTTTTTATATGCCAATAGTGTCTAAATTTTGGCTGTTCATATCCCCATGGGGCTGTTAACGTGGGATACTCATTTCTGCATCAACTGGGATCCTCTGAATTATGTAAAGTTCTCTGTGCTGCCTCAGGAGGCCTTTTAAGTGGGCTTTTACTTCCTGATCTGATCAACTGGCACGCGGTGGTAGCAGAGCTTAGATGAGCACAGGCTGGTGTGGGTCCAAGTCTTACCTGGCACTTCCACAGCTGAGCGAGGGAACGAGAATGAAAAGCCCTGTCTGAATTATTTGGGTCTGGCAGTTGACATTTGGGGGGAGAATGGATTCAGATCAGGTCAGACTGTGACATCAGTGACACGAGGAATTAGCAAAGAAAATGACGTTGTAGCAACATCAAAAGATTGCTGCATCAAAGTGCAGTAATTGCCAGAACAGGAGAGATTTGAAATATCTGATAGCACTGTTATGAGATTACCAGTTATCAGAAGGGGGGAAAAAAAGAAATCAGAGTTAAAAAACTCATGTACAGAAAATTAGGCAAAGGAACAGACATGGCAACAGGGCATTTCAGAGCCTTCTCAAAGGCAGAGCATCAGTGAGACAAAGCCAGCACTGACACTGTAATAGAGACGTTAGCAATCCGTCCTGCCTGGCAGAAGTTCAAGGATTTGTACAGGTCTGATGGAAGGATTATACACTTAATATCTCTTTTGCTCTGAGGAGATGATCCTGGCATCAGATCTGATCTCACCCAAACCCATCCGAGCATTTGGGCTGATAGGAGCAGGCAGAGGCTGTTTCACCAGCGCTCTCCCGTTGCAGCAGAGGAGACGACCCAGACTTCACTGGGGAATAAATCCTCCAAGGGAAGACTCAGACACTTAGTGAAACCAGCCAAAAGTGTTCATCCCATTTATCAAAGACCATGCAGTTCTCATTTCAAGGCAGGTGAGGCACTGATGATAACTTCCCAGTGCTGAAACTTCATCTACATCTGGAACAGGTTTAATTAATGCTTCTGCAGCTACCAAAGGCAAAACAACAATCAGCAGCCACTGGTTTGGCGTTGGTTCTTGGATGATACCAGGCTATTGGGGGCTTTCTTCTGGGGCTTATTTCATTCCCTTTGACCACTCCATCAAGCTGTTCTGTGTGATGTAACAAAAGAGAAGCTATTGCCTGTCTGATTTTTGCGGGACACAAATGTATTTCCCTCTAAAGTTAACGTGGAAAATGCACACGGTGGAAATTACACCCGGTGCTTCAGTATTGTTTCAGCTGCTCCACTGCAATACCAAGGGCTAAACCTCTTACTTTTGTGGCTGAGGAGACAGCAGTGAGCAGACAACTGCCAAATTCACAAGAACGGGGAAAGATATAAAGGGAGGGAGGGGGATGGGGAAATATTAAATGATCTCATCCTCGCAAGCCTTAATGGAAATGAATCGAGGCTGCTAGACAGCTCAGGAAGGCAATTACAGGGAAATAATCTGTGGTGTTTAGTGAAGCAGTGATGTGGGGCATGCTGAACATGATGGATCTGGCTGCTATTTCCAGTTAATAATAATGCACTTTAAGAAAAGGCGGTGCTGCACATGTTTGTGCTTTGCTGTCTGTTCGTGTAGTAGACAAGCCAGACTTCTTTCTGTCTTTTCTTCTTGCACTAGGAATTGCCTTTAACCCAGTGGCTTGACTGGCCTGTAGCACTGCAAGCTTTCCCTCAAGGCAAAGCTGCTGTAAAGCAGTATTTGCTTTTGTGAAGATCTTGGCCTTCTTTCCAACAGCCCAACAGCTGGAAAATTGGGGCTTAGGGACCCCTTACGCATTTTGAGAGTTGGTATGTGCCCTGGTTGATAGCTACCCTTGGCTGAAGTCCCTGATTGTAGGTAAGAACCAGTTGTTAACAATAAAAAGTACCTGTGTCTGGAAATAAATTAATTTATTAATAGAATCAACGGGAAATTTATTAAAAGGATCAGGGAAAGAATTTTTCTCTTTGTAAACCTTACATCCTCGTTTCTGCTGCAGGGCTCTAGAGACAGCTGAACAAGCTGTAACAGAGGAGACTCTTAAGACTGTCTTAAACATTTACTGAGGTTTGAAAAGATTTTCCTGCATTTGGTCTCACTGGAGAGCAGAGGCACCCCTGAGCTGTCAGAAGGGTTGCTGATCATGAGGATGCAGGTCACACAGCCAAGGGCCAGCTCCTGGGTGAAGTAAGGGGCTGGTTCTCTGTGGCAATAGACTTTGCCTATGCCTGGCGATATGAGTGGCTCTGAACCTGTTAAATGCCCATGAGCCACCCACCTGGATGAGTTCCTGTGTGACCTACTTTAGGTGGTCCTGCTCTGGCATGGGAGGTTGGACTGGAGGAGCTTTTGAGGTACCTTCCAGCCCTTGAGATTCTGGGATTCTGTCATAGTTAAGAGGCTGTCAAAAGGGAAAGCAAGCATGACAGAAGGAAGCTATCCATTGTGTGTTGCTGGCATTGCAGATTTCTAACAGACTGCCCAGATGGGCTGTGGAGGCTCCTTCTCTGGACACATTCAAACTCAGCTGGATGAGTTCCTGTGTGACCTACTCTAGGTGATCCTGCTTGGCAAATGCTTGCACTGGATGAGCTTACAAGATCCCTTTCAGTCCTTATGATTCTGTGATGAGGTGGCTGATTTTTCCTTTAAGCACCATGCTTTGTCGAGCTATCCAGTGCAACTTACAGCCACACTGATTTATTTTGCCTTTCATTTGTGGGCTCTGTCGAGCTGATTCAGACTCCAAAATCCTCAGTCTGATTTTCAGGCCAAATGTATTAGAATAAGCACAGAGAAATGTAATAAACACATTTAAATATTTATCTGGAATGAATGGAATGAAATTCTGCACTCTTGAGATTTGCTTGTTGCTAATGATTTGCTACTAAGTCAGTCTGAGGCAGGCTGACAGGGAAATACTTTTCCCAGTGTGAGGGGCTTGCCTGTCTATCTCATACTGATTACTTTACAGACAAGTCTTCTTCACCTGTAGACTCCTAGATGTGAGATGAGAAGGGAAGGAAAGAATCGACACGTGATGCCATGAGAGCATTTCCAGCAGATGCATTGCTGAAGAGCAAACAGAGTTCATGTTTTCATTAGCCTGAGATTTATTTCTAAGTAACACTTTGTAAACCCTCCATCTCATTCCAGGCCTGGGACCTGGTTGATTTTATCCCAGAATGGAAAATAAATACTGCTTGCTGTTTTTATATAAGGCATATGGGAAGTTAATTTAGTGCTGGTGAAATATTGCAGCCAATCTTGCCCATGGATTTATGCCCTTCACTTACCTACATGTTGCACTGAAAGATTTTGCTGTCTGCTATGTCAGAAAGACCTAATTCTAACCTCATGGCAGGTCAGCAAAGAGAAGGTCTGTCAGGAGTTTGTCTAATCAAGAGTTCCCACATAGAATTATAGAATTACAGAATGGTGGGGGTTGGAAGGGACCTTTAGAGATCATCCAGTCCAACACCCCTGCAAAAGCAGGTTCACCTAGATCAGGTCACACAGGAATGCATCAAGGTAGCTTTTGAAGAGCTTCCCAGAAGGAGCCTCCACACCCTCCCTGGGCAGTCTAGGCAGGGCTTCCTCACCCTCACAGGGAAATAGTTTTTACTTATGTTTAAATGGAAATGTTTGTGTTCCAACTTCATCCCATCACCCCTTGTCCTGTCACTAGATCCAATAGAAAGAAAGTGCTGCCCCAGACTCCTGACACCCATCCTTTAGATATTGGTAAATGTTAATAAGATCTCCCCTCAGATTCCTTTTCCCCAGACTGAACAGGTCCAGGTCCCACAGCCTTTCCTCATAAGGAAGATGCTCCAGTTCCCTCATCACCTTGGTGTCCCTGCACTGGCCTCTCTCCAGCAGTTTCCTGTCCCTCTGGATCTGGACATCCCAGAACTGGACACAGGACTCCAGATGAGGCCTCAGCAGTGCAGAGTAGAGGGGGAGCAGAACCTCCCTTGACCTGCTGGCCACACTCTTCTTGATGCATCCCAGGCTGCCATTGGCTTCTTGCCCACGAGGGCATATTGATGCTCGAGTTCAGTTTGTTGTCAGCCAGAACTCCCAGGTCTCTCTCTGTAGAGCTGCACACTCCCACCAGAGGTACCACACATTACTGGCAACACCTTATACAATATTCAAGCGTACTGGAAATAGGCATCATTTGCTAGTTGTATCTTCATTGCTTCATAAACAGCCCAAATCTCAGTTTACAGAGAAATATATCACTTGCTGTGAGCTGGGCTCTCTAGACTTTGATTCCCCTAAGGATGGTTAAGTGTCTTTATAAAGGGAGAAAGAAATAGCATGAGGAATGGAGTCTGAGGAATGAGTGAACCTGAAAAATCAAACTGAAAATTAGAGGGATGAAATTTATGCACAAAACAGGCTTCAACTCAGTGCATAGCTTTTGGGGAGAGGAATAAAGTAGAGGTGTGGGCTTTGAGGATCTCATTACCTTTGTGTCATTTCAGGATGTAACTTTGCAACCTTTTTGTTTTAAAACAGGAGACTTCAAAAATGAACTATCACTGTAAAGATTTTTTTTTTTAAAAGTAAATATTCCAGAGAGTAAAATGAAACTACATTTCTAAAGGGGTGCTAGATATTAGCTGAGAAAACATATTTCATCAAATATAATTGCATACACACAGATTACACACTGATTTTACATAACTGCCTTTATTTTGTTCTCCTGTCTTTAAAGCAAACTGTGGGGACCATTGTCCACCCAGCTCTAACAAGGAATTAGGTCTGAAGTTGGCATATAAATGATTCTTTAGCATCTTCTTCTGACTTGCAAGTGTCAAGGTTAAAAGGATTGATCATCTGGCTGGATAGGTTTCTGTGGAGGTTTATTTTACACTCAAAAGAAAGGGAAAAGGCAGCGTGTTAAAGAAGTGGAGTCCTGATGGTGATGGATGTTGAGAGGAGAACAAGGCCCAGAGTTTAGAAGAGACCCTCTCCATCTGCTGGATGTAGATGGGGAAGAGCTTGTGCAGTAATGGAACATCAGAAAGGGAACTGAAAGCAGGTGAGCAAGGAAAAAGCTGGCAGCATGGTCTTTGGAATAAACAGCCCTAGCTTTGTGTTCAGCCCAGCTAGAAAAGCAGTCATCCCCAAAAGTATGACCACAGAGCAATGTAAGCAATGGGGAAGGAAACCTGCTGGAAGGTAACTCCCAGGCCCATGTAAACAGGTCAGATAAAACCTGAGGATGATGTGAAGCAACAGGAATGGGGAGGGTGAGGGGAGCATTGGGGAAAAAAAGATGACAATTGCATCAACTTGTGTTCTCATCTCAATTCCTTTAAACTTGCTTTTGATTTCCAATCGGCTTCTTGATCTACAGACTTTGCCATCAACACCTGCCTCCTTAGAGCATCCCTAAAAGGAGCTGCCTAGGGTGAGGCCATGGGGGCAGGTACCTTTCCTAGAGCCAGGCCCACACTCCACATTGTTTGTAGCCTACATTTCTGAGTCATTGCTCAGTGGTACCAAAATACACGTGTGTGTATATGTGTGTGTGTGTGGAGGTGGGGAGAATAATTGTGCCATTAATGATTGCTATTTTGATTACAGGATGCAATTGTCACTGCAGTTGGAAGCCAATCAATGTGTTGTGAGTGGGAGCCCGCTGGTACTTTCCAATGGTCCTTGATTAAAAAGGAAGCTCTTGGCTATCTTCAAGCAGTAGGAGAGGAAACTGCAAGGATGAAGGTGAGACAAGTGCCAGACTCTCTCTCCCAATGGATCACAGCACATTTTCAATGTAGTTTAGTCACAAAATTCGCTTTCTTCTTAATTCTGAGGCCTTCTTCCCCCTTTGCTCACAAACACATAACGTCTGGCAGACCCTCTGCTTTTCAGTGGCAAAAAAACCTGAGTACTCACATCTCTGCTCTGCTGTATTTTCTTGCAAATTAAATACACAATGTGCCTTCACAATGTGTCTTTGGTTTGTTTATGCTATTGTTTTGAAGAAAAACCATAGTATTTCTCCCTGATTTTCTGTGTATTTTCACATAGTGGAAGAAGGAAGGAAGGAAGGAAGGAAGGAAGGAAGGAAGGAAGGAAGGAAGGAAGGAAGGAAGGAAGGAAGGAAGGAAGGAAGGAAGGAAGGAAGGAAGGAAGGAAGGGAAGGAAAGGAGGAAGGAAGGAAGGAAGGAAGGAAGGAAGGAAAGAAGGAAGGAAATCTGCTTTTTTTGCTAAAAACAGATGAGAAAAATTGAGTAAACTCCTATGAATTTCAGTATTTTATCTGACTTAAGTCACATTTACCAGTAACTCCCTGCAAGGAAATTTGCATTGAAACTCTCATAGTGTTTTTTAATTGTGTCTTTAAGTCCTAAACATTTGAACTAAGGCACCTAAAATATGGCTTCCTGTCTATATGCTGCAAATGCAGAGAATCCTTGGGCCAGCAAAGCACTACCTGTTGCTGAAGTGCATCTGAAATCAGCCTATGCTTTGATAACTGAGGGTAGCAAATTTTTTATGTTTCATAACTTTGTTCTGGAGACTTTGGAAAAGGAGATTCACAAAAGAAAAAGGAAAGTCACAGGTTTATCTTTGGTTTTCATGCTGCATGGAACATCAGCTGATTGATGTTGACAGGTCTCCACAAATGTTATGTGAGTCTTGCAAAGCAGAAATGAAGCTAAAAACTGTACTTAGCCCTGCTCTCTCTAAGTAGATAAACAGAATAATATGCCCTGTATTGTAGAAATTGCTAAAATGTGTCATATATGTTTGTAGATTAACAGTGATCTCTTATTTCTGATAATTCCTGGCTGAAAGGTTGGCTCACTGCAACCCACCAAAAAACTCCTCGACTTACAAACTCTCTTGATACTAGAAATAATGACATGTCTCCAGTACCAGGTCTCAGGGTGTTTTCTGTACCCTTTCATTACCCAACTAATGTGACAAGGCAACTCATACACTCCTAAATAAGTCTGGAAAAGCAGCCTCTTATGGCATGGAGCTGATAGCTAGCACACAAAGAGATGGTATCTTTCCTCATTAATAATGTACAAGTGACAACTATCAGGGGAATGATTTCCAGTAGATATCGGGAGTATAGAAAGGTTTTGAAGAAAGGGTCTGAATTTGATCAGTTTGGGAGCAATGAGGGGTGATGAGGAGGAGGGTATCATATGTCTGTGGGCAGATGGAGTGTAAGGAGAGTGGCAAACAGTTCTTTTTGGTATCTGAGTAGCTGTTTGGGATTGGCAATTAATGGCTGAGAAAAACAGCAGAGCACTGCTTCCCTGACAGTTATCTGCAATGGATAATCTTTTCTGGGGACCAAAGCTTAAACCAACATGCTGCAGAAAAGAGCCCCTTTGACTTTAGTGGTCTTTGAAGAGGGGCAAGAGCAGGATGTTTTCTGGGTGCCCATCACAGCCAAGCATCTTCCAAAACAACTCCTAATCCTCTTAGAGTATCAGGAAAGGAAGAGCTGGAAGTGAGAGAGGACAATGCATTGTCTCTCTTTTTCATCTTGTTTTGAGCCCCTATGTCTCCTCTCTATTGATAATTATTCCTGGTTTCCCATACTAAATTTGACTCTACCCTAGTCTTGTTCTTTTAGCTAAGAACAACCAGTTTGCTTGCACCAATGGCTCTGCTGAGGGAAACTTGTTTTCATAGATACAAAGGCAATCTTTTATTAAACTAGAATGTGTTTTTTTGATGATACCACTGAAAATAGATAAAGCAATTGTGGCACAAAGCAAGGTATACTGAAGGTATAATGCAGGCATAATAAGTGCAATATGAACTATAAAATGGCTATAAAATCCAGGAGAGTTGTGGGCCCCTATCCAGAACTAGCTGTGGCCCAGCAGTCTGGCTGCCAGGCAGATGCTGGTGGTAGTTACACTATGGAATTGCTCACATGAAAAGGGCAGAACTGCTGTCCAGTGCTGGATCTAAGACCCCTGTAACTCTCTGGCTTGTTCTTGATGGGAGCAGAGAACAGGTTAGCTAGGATGGCATCAGCAAGAAAAAAGGTCATTTTAAATTGATGGGTTTTCCCCAGCTTTTGGAGTTCAGTGCTTTCTGGGCTTGATAAGGTGTAACATGTATAATAACTACATACAACAACAACTCACCTCAGCAAATGTCTTTCTAGTGTGTTCATGATTTTGGCCACTGAAGCAGCCTGTGACAAAGAGCTTCTCAAAAGGATTCTTTATTTTGTGCTAAAAACAATTAAAATCATTTATTTTAACACTGTTCACAACACTTTTCTTTAGGTACTTCCCTGTTTTCATATAATAAAAACTAAATAATCACTCTATGTTCATCTTCTCCACATAATTGATATTTTCATAGGTTTATCTCATCTTTTACCCTCTTCATCCAACACTGTTGAACAATCACTATTTAACATAGTCCAGACTCCTAGAATCTATCCAGTCATAAATTCCCTCCCACTGAATTTCTGCTGCCATTTTTATGTGCCATGAAAGCCTTTTGTACTTCTGTAAAATAAACTTCAAGCGTGGTTATTGCAAATCATTTTCTGTCCTCAGCAATTTGCCATATCAATGTTCATCCCCACTTTGAGGTTGTGTAGAACAAAATAAGTTGTTGTAGGCATCCTTTTAAGACCAGTAAAAACCACTCTTATTTTATAACAAGTCATTAATCCACAAAATAGGAAGTTCTTTTATCCTATGATCACATGGTGGTCTCTCACTTCTTTAACACCCCTATTAAGGACATTTAATGAAAGGCTTTTGGAAATCCAGCTATGCTATGTTGACCAATTCTTGTATTTGCAAGCTTATAAACACCTTCCAAGAACTCCAGGAGATTTCTGATCACAACTTGACTTAACAAAAGCAATGTTGACTCCTCCTATTTCTTCACATACATACTTACTGTTTTCTGTGTTATGCTTCTACAAATTTACCAATATAGGCAATTAGTTCCCTAATAAAAGAGAAAAAAATGGAAGAGATTACTCACCATTCTTTCCATTTAAAGATTTATGGTGTCTTTAGAATAGCTCATCTTCAAAATCTGCCTGGACATGTTCCTGTGCAACCTGATCTAGGTGAACCTGCTTCTGCTTGATGATCTCTAGAGGTCCCTTCCAACCCTACCATTCTATGATTCTATGATCTTAATTTAACATACCTTGGTTTTGTGTCTGCCATTCCTGACTTGCAAGGAAGGAGAAGGAACAGCCAGGACTCCATGAGAGAAAGACAGTGCTAACACTTTCTTACACTGGCATCATGGGAGGTAAAAGTAGGGAAAAAGAGAACTAGAAGGGGAGGATGGTATTTTACAGTCAACTGAATAGAATGTCCCTGGCATGAGCTGAAGTCCTTCAGAAGATTTTCTGTACAGTGCTCTGGTGGAGATGATGGTAATAGAGTCAAAGCTTGTTTAACTTTGAACTCTTCTTTAACATTTAACTTTTCTCTTATGTTACATTTATTTCCTGGCTTTAGTTTGCCACCTGCAAAGTGTAAATGAGCGAGCTGTAGCACTGAGCCATATGTGATGGATATTTATAGGTGACACATGTTTTGCAAGGAGAGCAGTTACTGAACTAGAATTTTATTTTTAACTTTTTTTTTTTTTACCGAGAAATCAAACCTGAACCATAAATGCTGAGGGCCTGAAGCTCCTTAACTGTCGTCGAGTCAATCTGTAATGCTCTAATGGGACCAGAGGAAGGTTGCCTTGCTTGGAAGATTTAATTTGATAGTTCTTTATGGCTGCAGTAAATATTCTTGGGTAGAAGGTGTCAGAGTGTTTACTCCCATTATAGGTGAGAAAGTGTACAAAGCAACAACACTCTGACAACACATACAGACTTTTACCCCAAAGCAGCATCTACTACAACACTGATGTTGCAAGAGTAATAATAAATCACAAGCTCAGATTGGTCATTTGGTGCAGATTCCTCTAAAGCTACAGCCTGTCCTGTTCCTATTAAAGTCAACAGAATTTCTGTGCCCTGTCTTTTTGGTGCAGAAAGTTGACTTTCTCATCTATCAGAGACAATCTGCTACCTCCACTGCTCAGTGTGCTTCTAGAACTTTGTTTTACTTGGCCTGGCTGATGCACTGTCCTTAAAAAGAATGGCTGTGCAGGGTTGGCAATGGTTGCAGTTACAGCACCTCCTGCAACAGATTCTTCAAGAAAAAAAATGTTAATATATTGAGTCTTCTGAGCTCTCCAGAATGATGGTGATAGCAGTGGCCAAAGTTCAAGGACAGAAAAACAAGTAAGAAAAACTGGCAGCTACCTAGTTCTGAAATATGCTGTAGGGACTTGCCAATGCAAAAGTATGGTCAGGTGCTAGAGCTTTAGCACTGTGTTGCCAGCAATTTGGGCTGTGTTTATAGATGTTTTCCTGCCACATGAAACTGTCAGAATGCCAAAAGCCAATTTACAAGTTCAGAAGTGGGAAAGAATCTGAAGAGTCAATTTTGATTATTTTTGACATCAAAGGATTCACATGGACACAAACCATCATCTTGATACTTAGGTTCAAATGTGATGAGAGCAAAGAAAAGAACAAATTTGATTTATTTAAGTACTAAAGCATTGTGAAATAGCCA
The DNA here is from genome assembly GCA_013401255.1 of Urocolius indicus. Classification (NCBI taxonomy): domain Eukaryota; kingdom Metazoa; phylum Chordata; class Aves; order Coliiformes; family Coliidae; genus Urocolius; species Urocolius indicus. The sequence continues at coordinate 219,086 of WBNH01008549.1, forward strand.
TTTTGATGTGCTTCCAGAGTTTCTTGTAGCAAGGAGCTCCATGGACAGATTGCACCTGAGCTGAGTGTTTAAGATCTGAGCAAATCATCCAGACTGAGTGACCAAAAGTTATCCTTTCTCCTTAGGAACAGGTAATTGGAAAGGCAAACAAGGCAGCTCCCATCAATACCAAAGTCAACTAAGCCCTGCAACTCCATTCTTATGGAGGTATTTCAGTTTTTTGAACTCTGATTTTAATGTGCTCTATGACAACTAAACCCAAGAAGTGGGAACTTGGAGCATGACTGTGAAACCACGAATAAAGGTATTGGGAATCTGTCATTGAGCAGTTGCAGTATTTCTACCTGTCAGACATGAACATGTTTTGCCTACATAATGACTAGATTTGGACACTGTTGTGATGGGAGAGCTCATAAAAGAGTAGTGGAAAAAAACAGGAAAAGGAACCGCACTTGTTTATAGGTGGTGTCAGCAAAGAAATAACCTCTGCAACAGTGTCTGGATCTCCAGGGCTATGAAGGTGGCACTTTCCACCCGCACAAAAATTTACTGGAAGCATAAAATCCAACAAGGAGAAATGTATCCTTTGTGTTGATAGCCTGCTATAGAGCTTCTGCTGGAGAATATTATCTCCCATGACTTTCTTCCTCCTAATGCTTCTAGTATTTCCATCCATTAAGACTGGTTAATTAATCACTGTCTGTTGTCATGCTGTTGGATTATCCTCTTGTCTTCTCCTTTGGCCACAAGGAATTGATTTCTTTTCCAGGGTGGAATGAATCAAGATATACACAGACCTGTAGACAGGCTTTACAGTAAGTGAACAATACCCAGTCTCTAACATCTTCTTGGACAAGGCAATTTATCTGAGCAATGTGTGGAAGAATACAGAGGGTAAGACTTGTCAAGAACTGCCAGATTCATTTTGTGTCCTGTGTAGAATGACTTGATTTGTAACTATATTCAAAAAGGGCCATTAAAATATCCAAGCTAATTATGGGGGAAACTTCTGAATGTGGTAAGAGCTTTGTGACTCTCCTTCAGTCTCATTGCCTATGACACCAGGGATCTGTTACATTCTTTTCCTGGGTGGTAGGGTTTTGTATTTCCCTGTGAAGTTTCTCATTTGGTCACTTTGTGAGATAGGTCACTAAGTGAAATGGTCACTGATTCTTATCCACACTGGCAATTGTCATGTTACGGTGAAATGTGATGTTACTCGGGAAGATTTTTGAATAACAACATGAGAGAAAACATTTGGAACACTGACTCATGACTGTCCTGTCCCAATCTGACATCCCTGGGTTATTAAAAGGAGCCTGAGCACAAATGAGCTGTGCTGCACTGCCCTGTGCCTCTCAGCAAAAACCCAAGATCCAGCTCTGCTTTCAAATGTCTCTCTGTGTTTGAAGATAAGAGGAAACCAAGGACTGAAAGAGAAAAGTAGAATGTTAGAAGAAAAGAAAAATCTTACATTAATACAGAAAAGGGGGGAGGAAATCTCTGTTCTGGACATGTTACTGTATTGATCCCCTTTTGTGCTACACTTGCAGGCTCAGGTAGAGCTGCAAGCAGTAGGAAAAGTCTCTCTTCCATGTAGTCCCTTTGCAATTGCAGCACTGCTTGCTTTCTTTTGTACATCATGATCATTCACTACTTGGCAGTTCATTATCTCCTTCCTAAATCTCTACACGGAGAACCCTCTTGATCATTTCAGGACACTCAAGGGATGGTGGTTTACCTGGCAAACCACACCTATTTAAACAATTTTGGCTCCTTTGCCTGCACTGTGCCCCTTCACTTCTCTTGGGACTACATCTGAAAGCCTTGTATCCCTGCAGCTTTCAGAGATCCATCACTGTTGGAAGAGTGATCCTTTCTCTAAGGAAAACAGATCTTTATTCTTTGAAAAATGGAATTTCATGTTCATTTCCTCCCCACTCAAATTAATCTGGTCCAAAAAATCCAGTACAGTTCTCTCCTGTATGCAGCTGCAAAACATTGCTGAGTGGAAGAGATACTGGTATTGCAGTGGTCTGGTTAGAAAAACACAACTGACTAACCAGCTTTTGTGTAGAGATGATATTCAGATTTAGGCTTTCTTTCATGAAGGTTTTCCAGCTGCTGGGGTTTGGTTCTTGGGTAGCAACTTGGCCCTAAGACTCTGCTATGGCTTGAACAGGAACAAGGGAATGCAGAGGATAACTCTAGGGTTGCAAATGCTGCTCAGCTGTCATTAGGACTCAGTGAGGATTGCAGAAAGACACCCTCAGAGGTGTTTCAAGGTGAGTTTTAATGCTTAACAAATAGCAAAAATGTGTATTTTTGCTGTGTAGAGACTGCTGTTGAGGCCCTAGTGTTATCTTGAATGAAGATGTATAGATAGATATGAATTTAAGCCAAACCTGATTCCCCAGCTATTTTCACAATGTGATGTAGAACAAAAAAAAAAAAAAAAGATTATGTCTGAGAAGTTTTTGATTTGAAAAATTGTTTGTTTCTGACCACAATTATTTCCCATCTAGCCAAAGACTCAAACAGAAGTTGTCTGTCAAGGCAATACATTGGGTTCTTTTTCTTTCCTTCAGGACAATATGTCCTATTTCTGTTTTCTATGTCTCCAGTATTTGTAATTCATATCAGACATGTCTTTATTGCCCATTCCTGATACATGTTTGTCTGAAAATACCAATGGTTTTTGACACTGGCCCTTGAGAAGGACAGTTTTATAATGAGGGCAAGATTCAGGCATCCCAAGGGAATTTGGTTCCCAGCGGTGATGCAGATTTCCCCTGGGGCTGTGGGGCACAGCTGTGTAATGTGCAGAGACTCCTGAGCTGCTGGAAGGAGCAGCCAGTGCCTCTGCAGTGTGTGACAGAGTTGGGTCACACAGATGACTCCTGCAGCACTTTGTTCCTCAGCTGAGGTACTTCACATGCCTTTCAAAATCTCTCTGCACTTCCCTAGGAGTGCTGGTTGATAATAAAATGAGCCAGCAACGTGCCCTCGTGGGCAAAAAGCCAATGGCATCCTGAGGGCAGCAAGAAGACTGTGGCCATGAGGTCAAGGGAGGTTCTTCTCCTCCTCTGCCCTGGTGAGGCCTCATCTGGAGTCCTGTATCCAGTTCTGGGCTCCCCAGCTCAAGGGGGACAGGGAGCTGCTGCAGAGAGGCCAGTGCAGGGCTGCCAAGATGCTGAGGGGACTGGAGCATCTTCCTGCTGAGGAAAGGCTGTGGGACCTGGGGCTGTTCAGCCTGGAGAAGAGGAGACTGAGGGGGGAGCTCATTCATAGTTACAAATATCTAAATGGTGGGTGTCAGAAGGCTGGGACATCCCTTTTTTCTATTGTATCCAGTGACAGGACAAGGGGTGATGGGATGAAGCTGCAACACAAGAAGTTCCATTTAAGTATAAGAAAAAGCTATTTCCTTGAATGAGGGAATCCTGGCCCAGGTTGCCCAGGGAGGGTGTGGAGGCTCCTCTTTGGAGGGCTTCAAGACTCACCTGGATACATTCCTGTGTGACCTGATCTAGGTTTACCTGCTTCTGCAGGGGGATTGGACTGGATGATCTCTAAAGTTCCCTTCCACCCCTAACTCCACCCCTAACATTCTATGATTCTATGATTTAACATCTGCAAAACCAAAGCAAGATTTTGCTTCCCCTTCCCTTCTAGATTTGTCTCCCATCTATGGCCAGTGACTGGGTGAACACTGTACTGGGACAGATCTATGTGTGTGTGCCACTCGAGTGCATGTGTTTAACAGATTAAGTTAAAAACAATCTTTATCACTTCATTTAACTAAAGCATTTTTTCCAGGCAAGTTCCTCTGCTCGAATGTTCCTTCTAATTATCATTTTCCCTTTACAATATGTTGTGTCATGCTGCTTAGGAGAAAGCTCATAGTGAGAGTGAGCACTGGGCTTGTGGAGCAAATATGTCCCGGCTATTAGAAAGTTCAATGAAGCGCTGACTTTTATATCATCATGTAGAGATGGGTGAAACAGTCCAGAAAAAAACACCCCCAGCTGAGCTGCAATGTGGGGCTTAAAAAAATCTCAGCTTCACAATGTTTTTTTAAGGTTTCTCCATCAGTTGCAAGATTGTTTTTCTCCCTGTAAGTGGTTTTTATCCAAACTAATTGGTCTCAGAGGTAGAGGCTGGATTCATCTGTGGAATCATAACCCCAGACAGAGTGCTTGCCAGGCTGATTGCTTTGTGCCCTCCATGGTGCTGCCCTGGGCTGTGTGAGGGTCTGGCTTTGCTCAGAAGGAATGATTTGAAGTCGAGTTTGTTTGCTTTCATCCCAATTCCATGAGCTGTTTTGCAGCTGTTAATTTAACAGTTTAGTGCTTCCATCTTCCATTGACAGGAGCAACTGCTCCAGTGCCTTAGACATCCAAAATTAATTTCCAGTAACAGGACTTGGAGGACTGGGAGATGGTAGGAAAACACTTGTGCTCCAGTGAACAGGGACAACACGGTGGCCCCGTAAGTCAACTAAGAGATATCTTTGTAAAATGAGCCTCTATAAGCTCCAGCTCTACAGGGATGAAACAAGAAGAGGAAAAGAACCATGAAAGCAAAGCTGTCTTGGGAGAGCTTTTCTAGGGCATAGTGTCTCTGCAGTGCCAAGGGAGCTCAATTAACCCAAACAGCAAAAACATTAGGTATAAAGAATCTCTGCTAATTCAGGAGGGTGCATGTCCCTAAATACTTATGAATCCAGGATTTTTCTCTGTGGGAACATGTGAAACTAAACCTAGGACAGACTCTTTTTCCAAGCAAGAGTTACACCAAAGTGCTGTAGAGAAAAAAAAAAAAAAAGAGTGAAACTGCTCTATGGCATCTACTTATGGCAGAAAATGTATTTCCATTTTATATCTTCTGAAGGACTAATAAACTTTATGATCACGAAGCTACATCAAAACCTTCTTACTCAAAAGCTGTTCAGGGGACAGTATCACTGAAGTCAGTAGGAAACTTTTCAGTGATTTCAAAATAAGAGATTGTCTTCCCTTTTTTTATATAGATACATATGAAAAAATAGTAGAGTTTTTTTTTTGTTGTTTTCTGACTGTCAGATCAGTTGTCAGGCTGCAGGAGGAGTTGAAAGCTGCATAATTACGCTGCCTATTTTTATTTGGAATTGCATTTATTTACTCTTTTGTTTCACAAGCTCTTTTATCTTACAAAGAGGAACCCATAGTCTGTTTTAATTCTTTTTCTTTTTTTCTCCTAAAGTCCAAATTTACCATTCCAAACACCCACACTTACCCTGAGAAGTTCTCCTTCTCAGCACATCCCCTGTGCTGCTCTGTCACCCCCAGGCTCTGATTTGAATTCTAGTACCACTAGGGAGAAAAAAACCCAACACAACCAGGATTTCAGTGTTAATGGTGACTTTTTATTTTACTTCAATGCTAAGCTCTTGTAAGGCACTTGAACAATATTTTGTATGGTGAATTGTTAGCAGCACCAACTACCAAAAAACCAGAAGCAGTTGGAATGATTGTGTGGTTTGTGTTGGACACAGTTCAGGGTCTTTTACACAGCCCTGGAAACTGTGTTAATCTTTCTGTTCTAGGGCATTTTGCAGGGTATTTGTGCCATGCAATTTCAGACATCTAATTTGGATAATTAAGTTAGCTACCTGACCTTCTCTGCTTCCCTTTGTAATCGATGGGGAGCAGGGATGATTTCCTCTATAGTGGGACTTAGAGCAGCTAAATTACGTTCCTGCTGGAAATGCTGCTTCAGAGCAGGCTGAGTTCCTCCTTTACTTACAGAGAGTCAAATTAGACTAGTTAGTCATCTCAGGCTTGTTGGGGTGAATTCCTGCCCTTGTACATTTACCTGTAGCATCTAAATGAGAGAAGATTTAAACTTGGAAGTCCTCTTAAGTCTGTCAAGTTCATGCCAGCTTCCTCTGCGGTTTGCTACATCAGGCAAAAGCATGAGAGACTTTTGTGATAAAAGCCTCTGTGTGAAGCCTCTGCTGAACAATGAAGCCATTTTCAAAAAGTCATTGCCCAGCTCAGTCACAAGAACATACTGGTGAGTCTTTGCACATGTCCAGGACTTTGCAGTTCCAAACCCAGCCTTCCAAGAGAAGTAATTAGGCCTCTGCCACTCTTAACAACCACACCGAGGCAACACTGAGCTGCAAACCTCTGAATTTTCACTAATTCAACTCATTCAGTTCATTCAGAGTCCTACTCCACACTGGAAGAAGTCAACTCAGCATATCTCTGCATTACTTCAGAGCTCACCTAGCATCTTGTGAGCCTCAGCTGCTGCCTTCAACACTTCTGCATTCGTGTATAGACAATAAGTCCCAGGCTGTTCATGAAAGAAATCCCAGTGCCCTTTTCAGAGTCACTGCAATATATGGTTTTGTCCTCTTGGGAGATACTGCCAGGATTGTTTAGGATGTCTCAGTGTTAAGAACGTTGTTTTTTTCTCTAATGTGCTTGGTGTGCACATGTGTTATTTATTGGCAATTCCTTAGCTTCTATAATTCTCCTCTGAATGGTCATTTGCTTTGCTGGCCAACGTTTAAACCCTGAGATCAGTGGCCCATAAAATAAGAAAAAGTAATTTCGTACTTTATTTCTGCCTGGTGGAAATCCATAGCTGAGACAGTGGGTAGACTCACAATTCATTGGCAGGCACTGGGCAACTTAACATAAGATGAAACCAACTGCAAAATATTTGTCATGGTTTTACCCCAAATGGCAACTAAACACCACTCAACCACTTGCTCACTCCTTCCTGGCCAGTGGAGGAGAATAGGGGAAAAACTCACAGGTTGAGATAGAAACAGTTTGATAATGGGAATAAAATAATGTAACAATAATTGTAATGAAAAGGAATATAACAAACAGAGGGAGAAATAAAACCCAAGAAAAATAAGTGATGCTCAAGGCAGTTGCTCTCCATCCACTAACAGATGTCCCAGCAGTGATCTCCTGCCTCCCCAACCCACCCCCTGTGGTTTCTATACTGGGCGTGATGTTCTATGATATGGAACACTGTTCTATGGAATAGCCCTGTTACCAGCTGGGGTCAGCTCTCCTGGCCAGGCTTCCTCCCAGCTCCTTGTGCCCCTCTTCACTGGCAGAGCACAGGAAACTGAGAAGCTCTTCCCTTAGCACAAGCAACAACTCAAACATCAGTGTGTTATCCACCTTATTCTCACCCTAAATCCAAACCACAGTCCTGCACCAGATACAAGGGAGGAAATCAACTCTGTCCTAGAGGAAACCAGGACACTTAAAGATTCCTCGTTATGCGTAAACTCTTCTAGGTTAGGGAAATAATCCTCCCAAATCAAGATGTAATAATGCTATTTTAGGTCACCTATTTAAACACACAGAGTTATTATATGAGTTGTGATACCTGGTGGGAACTTCCCTATGACTTATTGATTTTGATTATCTTAGAGGACTCGAGTATTTATAAGATCTCATTGACACCCAGATGCAGTGGAATTCAAGCATGAAGCTAAACAGCTTTTCCAATATTACCTGTTCATCCACCTGCTTGACAGACAATGGATAACCTGCCAGATTCAAGGAGCTAAATCTGTCTTTTAACACTGCTAAGTGGTAAGTAGCAAGTGTGATTTTTTCGAAAGTGGGGAACCTAGGGGTCAAAGCAACACACTCAGCAGCTAAATGCCTCTCCCAGAAGAAGAAGAAGGTAGGGAAGCAGGAAACCTGTGGAGAGACAGGGATCCAGGTGATGGGGAGAAGCAGGCTTATATGCATCAGCTTATTGGTTTGGTTTGGTTTTTTACTCTGAAAAGCATTTCTTTTAAAGGATGATGAATATTTCAAAAGGCTGTGTAGGCAGTCACAGATTGCTTAAAATTTCCATTGACCGCTGTATAGACAGGTGCCTGTTATACCAAGGAAGAGCTGAAAGTGTCCAGTCTGGGTAGGGAAGTGAAAGAGAGACCTGCAGGGAACAGAGCTGCAGCTGCATTGGGAGCTCAGATGCTTTCTCCTGTACCTGAGCTGATTCTAAACAATGACATGACTATGAGACATGACCACAGGAAAAAGCTCATTTCCCAGAGATATTCCTAGAAAGGGAATAGTGAAACTGAAATCACAGCCTTTTGCATTGGAAACCTGTTTCTAAAGCTTTTACTCATCCCAGCAGAGACTGCACTCAATTCCAGGTGGTTTTCATATCTTACTGACCCAAGTGCTGAAGATCCCAAGCAAACTGCTCACTGGAATCTATTGAGTGAGAACAGTTTATTGAAGTTATCCAGCAAATCATTTCAATGGTGAGTAAATACAACCAAACCACCATCTGCCTGAGGGGTAACTGGAGAACAGAACAAGAGGCCAGATTCACAGAGCTGTGGGGAATGCTGAATGGGACCTGCTCATGCTATTCTTTCAGCTAGACCAATTAATCTTTTGCTTCCATGAATGACAAATTCACTCATAAGCTCCTCAGCTGATAACAGACACCTAAACCCATGTTCTTTAGTTAAACAATGTGTTTACACACCCATTTAGGTTAGTAAAAGAGACTTTATGTGGACTGTGGGAAAATGTTTCCTTACATTTGCTCTTCTGTGCTGTTTGTTGTTCTGTTGTAGCTTTTGCAACTTCAACTAGTGCTAAAAAGGCAAAAGACAGATGTGCCAATGATGTGACTGTAAATTAAACAGCTGATTTCTTCATTTCAGCCTTTAAAGAGACTTTCAAGTACCTGACTTAAAAGCCTGAGAGTCGCATTGGAAAAAAAAATCAAGCAAATCTTCAACACTTAGGCTTCTGCAGAAATCACTGGGGTGGGACACAATGACTCTTTGACCCATCTCTTACAGAAGCAACCCAAAGCAGTAGATATGCTGGTGCTGTGAGTAGGAAAGCAGGGCTGAAGACAGTGGGCAGGGATGCTCATGGTGATCAGCCAAGGCCTGGAGACAAGCCTCGAGACAATCAGCTTTGGGTAGGTTGAGCTATAGGCACAGGCTAACAAGTATGGCTGAATCAGAGCCACAATACTGGTAAACCCAAGTGCTTAGTGCAGTTTCATTCCCCCAAAGGTGAAAAAGCAGCTGGTTATTTTCTGGCATCAGGAGCAACGTTGGGTGCTTCAGGAGTCCTACATTTAGCCCCAAGATTGAAAGTAACATTTTTTTTTATCACTGCCATCATATAATCCATGTTTGTGTGGCTGTTACGTAGTTACCATTGCAGTGTAAAGATGAAATAATAGCTTAATAGTGTCTTCAGCCATGGAGATTGTATTACATTACTTATGTGTTATGCTCATAATATTTTATCTAAGATAAAAGTAAGATTGCTGGTCAAAAGAATCATTGCAGTGACAAAGGGGTTTTCTATTTACAGAAGGGTCTGAATTTGGGGAAGAATAAACTGGAAATTCTTGGGAAGAAAATGCGATATAGAAAACACTTTGTCAGATTGGCAGGGAACTAAAAGAATACATTTCTGGATGTGGAAAATGAAGCTGCTTTCTTGAGTTTAGAATTAAAGACCATGAAAAAGAAAAGCTACTTAATTTTCCCTAACTATCCAATACTTATTCAAGTTTATCCCAACAGTGGTGGTAATAAACACCAAGGGAAATATCCACTTTGGCAGCCAGATGAGCAGCTACGATGGTCATTTAATTTGATTATTAATTCTAACACTTAAGCAAAGGCTTTGGCTTTGTCTACTGTTTCTTTTCACCGTGGCTTTGTTTTGTTTTCTTCCCTTCTTTTTTCTTGAATGATGCTAAAAATAGATAAAAAATATGGTAAATGGTTTGTAGGGTGGAATTTTACATTAAAAACACTGATTTTTATTTGTTTGTCTAATTTTCCATTCACATCCTTTCATTGCCAGGAATTGGAAGGTGACAAATGACTTTGTGAAGAGATAAGAGAGAAAGCTTCCACTGTGACATTTAAATTGGAGCCCATATTTGATGGCATGTAGATGATTTAAATACATGTCACCAGTGCACAGCTATAAAGGCAGCTTTTAAAAATGCTTTTGCTTCCTTTACTGCTGCTTTAACATGCATCTGGAGAGTGCTGTGATCCATTGGAGCCATTGTAAATAAGCTGCAATCATTGTCTTTCAAAGTCTTTCCTTTATTTGCCTTCCTCAGGTGAGCTGCATTGTGGGGGTTGTAAATAATGATCATAATCTCAATGCTTACTATGCGGATAGAATTGGTGGTGTCAAAGTTACCTCATGGTGAGCACTCCTGACCCTGTTTCTAGGTTTACTATTCAGCAGGCGGTCATAGAGTGTCAACTCCCATAACTCAGAACTCCACATCTACTGCCAGCGAACATATTCATCCTTTCTCTTAACCTTATGCAGGGGGCAGAGCTGGGATCACCATCACTTGAAGGAAGTAAATTATCTGCTACAACCAGCACGTGCCCAGTACACAGTTTTGACCTTCTCTCACAGTGCTCTCAAAGGTCTCCATCCTCCTCCAACGGCAAGTACACTACTGTCATGCCTAAATCCAGGAGTGCTCCTTTGATGGCCTCTCTTTTCTTGTTAGGAGTAGGTCTGAATTAAATTCAAGCACATAGGCACCACTGACATTTGTGAACATTTGGATCTCTACCTGGCTGTAATGGCTTGTGCCTCCTTTGATTTACTGGTGAAGCAGAGCTGCTTTCTCTGTGTGTTAATGCTATTAGTCATTAGCAATCCAGCCAAAATCAGACTCCTGCAATGTGAGAGAAGGTCTCCAAATCCAAGGCTATTGATGCTTAATTGGCATAAAAAAAAAAACAACAAAACAAGTTCCCTTGTGGTTTATTACACGCTGAAGTGGGATTTTAGTAGATTTGCAGACTCTATTAAACCATCTCTGTTTAATAAAGACCAATCAAATGAGTCAACATCTCTTGGTACCTTGCATGAACTTACTGAGACACCAACAGTGTCAGATCTGAGCATCTCCCATGAAACAACTGATATCTACATATCTAATACAGCCCTATCTGAAAAGGAATACTTTAACACTTTTATTTTCTGTTCTTAGCTTCTCTTCTTCAGAGCTATGAGAGATAGATGGGGAAACAGCAATTGTGTGTGTGGAGGAACATAGCTGCTATCCACACAGCAGCATTTCTGCTCTCCCTCCTCCTGCTGTACTCACGTTGTGTATGTGGTATCTTGACCCCTGTCTGATGAATACAAGCCTGGAAAACAAAGAATCTTCAAAATGCTTCTGTGGAGGAGTTGGGTTAAGGGTCAGCTTTGCTATTTGTCTCATCTTGGCATCTTACCGCTCTTCTCTCTTACCTGACCCTGACACATCCAAATGCTCAGTTGTCTCAGTGCTTGGGTGGACAGTGATGGTTCCTTATGAGACCAGAGCTGTTCTGGAAAAGCAGCAGCTTCGTCCTTGGGTGTTTTCATCCCTTTGTTTTGATGGCAGGATATCTGTCTTTATGTGTATAGATACATACTTGAACTGAAACTTGCCACTCATTATTTGCATTCATGCCTCCTTTGTCTCTGTTTGCAGTATGAATAAGTTGAGGACCCACAAAGCCCATCTTTGTTACATAAGTATTTTCCTTTTCTGCTCCCAGACCGTCATGTCTGTTTTTATCTTTCTTTAGTGGTACCATTCTCAATGCATTTTTCAGGCTTTTTGCTTCTCATACTTGCTTGTCTCAATCTGGTCTCCAGCACATCTCCACTGCTGTTCCCATGTCTAGTTTTGATATTTCATGGTGCTTTTATTCTCCAGTTCCTTCAGTCTCTTCACTCTTGGTTTTACATCATCAGCCATGCTGCCCCTGCTTTGGACACATTCCTCTCGTTTTCCTCAGGCAGTCTTTTCTCTCCTCCATCAAATGCCTCCAGGAGTCCTTTCCATCTCTTTGCCTTTAGCCAGGCTTCCTCACTCTTTCCAACACTCAGCTATTACCTAGCATGCTGCTTTGGCTTGTCTTGACTTTGCTGGAAGCTCTACTGGGCACAGACTCAATCTTATTTCAGATTATTAATGGGTTTGGGAACTCCTGGGTGAATTTCAGGTTTCTGGGGCTGCAGTGCAGAAATATAGCAGCACTTCTTGAAGGCTGTGTCTTCTCAGCTGTAAGACAACTTAGGACACGTTTGATCAGTCTTGGCTTTCACATGTAGAGCACAGGAAAGATGTGAAGCAGAAAGCCTGCTGGTGTCCTTTCATAAGAGGGTTGTGTATCCTGGAGGTGGCTCCACTAGGGCATTGCCAAGCCAGCTGGAGCAAGCACAGGCAATCTAGACCAAGGTTGATGCAAAATGTGCCAGAATGGCATGGGAAAGGAGTATTGACTCTTTGGACATCGGGTCCAGGGATGGAGCGAGGAGTCAGCGCAGCCAGGAGTCAAGCAGAGCAGCAAGTGCTGCAGAAACAACAGATAATTGGGATGAGCTGGCAGCCAGGCAGCATTGCCTTATAGAGAAATGCTGGTTAACTAAGAGGAGCATTAAATGAAGCTAGAGGGCATAAAGGTGGCAGACAAAGGGAAGAGCGTTTTCACAGAGCCACAGAATCCCAGGATAGTGGGGGCCCTGCAGAGCTGCTCCAGCTCAACCCCCTGCTAAAGCAGGTTCCCATCGCTCAGGGGGCACAAGAACGTGTCCAGGTGGAGAAGGAACCTTCACACCCTCCCTGGGCAACCTGGGCCAGGGCTCCCTCAGCTCAGCACCAAATGAGTTTCTCCTTGTGTTCCAGTGGAATGTTTTGTGTTCCAGCTTGTACCTCTTACCCCTTTTCCTGTCACTGGCCACCACAGAAGAAAGGCTAGCCCCATCCTATCAACACCCATCCTTTATGGGTGCTAATGAGTGCTAATGAGGTCCTCTCTCACTCTGTTCTCCAGACTGAACAGTCCCATGTCTCACAGCCTCCCCAGTGCCCTGATCAACTTGGTGGCCCTGAACTGGCCTCTCTCCAGCAGTTCCGTGACCCTCTTTAACTGGGGAGCCCAGAACTGGACACAGGACTCCAGACTCCAGGACTCCAGAGCAGAAGGGGAGCAGAATCTCCCTGGCCCTGCTGCCCACACTCTTCATGATGCCCCCAGGTTGCCATTGGCTTCTTGTCCAGGAGGGCACATGGCCTGCTCATGTTTAGTTTATTATCAATCAGGTCTCTCTCTGCAGAACTGCTCTCCAGTAGGTCACTCCAAGCCCGTGCTGGTGCATGGGGTTGTTCTTCGCCAGATGCAGGACTCTGCACATGTCCTTGGTATTTTTCACAAATACAGAGTTTGAAATAGCTGCTCTGCTCCCTGTGGGCTCAGTAAACGTGTGCCATGAGATCAACAGGACCACAGTGGTCCTTAGCTACCAAGCTAGGAGAGGCAAACCTGTGACATCAATAAGTAGAATGAACCGCACACAGGTCTTTTGTTGTCAAGTTGGGGCAATTCAAAGCCCAAGAAGCCTGAGTTTACTGATTGCCAGAGGTGTTCTGGCTTCCTGAGTCTGCATTGAGAGCTCAGAGCAAACAGTAAAAAACTGGTGGAGGTGAGTGAGAGGTTACAGAGGTGCCAAAACTCCTTTATTTCCTGATCCATGCCTGGTGCAAGATGTCTGAATACCTCTGAAAATATGAACCCAAGCATATAAACAAAGGGAAGGACAAGTTAGGGACAATTGCAAAACACTCAGGATAAGGATTCATGGAGTTGAGGGCCAGGAGGGACTGTTGTTATCTCTTCGGACTTCCTGTATGATACAGCTCTGGAAATCTCAACTAGTAATTTCTGTATCGAGCCCATAAGTTCTGTTTGAGTTATAGCATCAGTTATCTGTCTCCCAGCATCTGAGCCTTGAGGGTGTGCTCACATCTGGTTTTGAGCTTTTTCTCTGCAAACTTGAAGGCTTGATGCTAACTTATCAAAGGAAAAGAGCTAAATGAAAGCTGAGTTTTTCACAGTGCCTTTTTTCATCCATGCCCTGGGGCTTCAAACAGCACACTCCAAAAGTTGATAACATCCCAACTTGTGGCAAAACAGTTCTCTCCTTCCCAGAGTTTAAGCAGTTTGCAGAAGACAACCTCTTTTCTGAGGATTGCCATCCAAGAGGAGGTGACCCGACGGGCAGCCCTTGCCCTGTTAGCGTGGGTGAGATGCAGCTCTCCCATCCTGTCCAAGAGCTGACCAGCTCATGCCCCAGAGCAACCAAAGGCACTGATTAAAAACACATAAAAGGGTCTGAATAAAAGGCAGGTTAATAGAAGCTGCTGAGGGAGTAACCAGGGCTGTCAGGGAGCGATTAAGCTGCCGAATAATCTTCCACCTGGAGCTGTCAGGCCAGTGTCTAATGTTTCATTCAAAGAAGGAGCTCTGGATTCCTGATGAGTAAATGACAGAGAAGATTTCAATTAAGAGCTGCTCTGTGACTCAAACCCTGACATATCCTGATGGTTTACTTTCAGTTCTCCAGCTGTTCTCTGGGGGATGTCAGCCCATTAATAACACATTGGAGGCTGTGGAGGGTGGGGGGCAGGGCTGCAGTTGATTAGCAGGTAGCCATCAGCAGGGAGGGAGGGGGCACCTTTCTGGGGCTGTGAATTGCTTTCATTACAGATATTTGCATGGGGAGGGGAAAGGAGTTTAAAGCTGCTAATTTGAGGGATCTGGTCCTGTTATTACCTCCCTTAATGCACTCCCAGCCTGGCTTCAGATCTGATGGGGGGCAGGGGAAGTTCAACCTGCAGCAAGATTTCCCTCCTGTTTTCCACACAGTTCACAACAAAATGGCCTGCAAACTCGAGGTGCTTTTAGTGCAGAGTGACCCAGGGGAGGGCAGGAAGGTAAGAAAAGCTATTTAGCTACATGCAAAATATTTTGCTGGATGGCATCCCTTGTTTTGCTTTTAGCATGTATTGAGGAATGGTTGAGTGCAATGAAAGCAGATATGAAGGCTTTTCTTTTGGGTCAAAGAGGGTATTTCAGTTGACTGAAGGTGAGTATTTGCTCCTTTTCTGACATTACAGTGGAAAAATATTGCAGGTCAATACAGAACAGCTCTGTTTTGTTTTCCAAATGAACTGAGAAAATCCTTTATGCTTACAGCTGTACCTGCATTGTCTCTGCTGCTCTGTTCCTGCAATTTCCTATGGAGCTCTCAGCAAAACACAAGGTAGAGGACAGGTTAAACTATATGGTTTTTTGATGTATTTTTCTTGCTCTTGTAGAGAAGAAAGCAAGACCCACTTCACAAACCTGAACCTCCATCTGGATCCCCATCGGGAGTTGGAGAAAACCTCACCCTGACCCTTATCTCTAGAAAGGGTTCAAGTCAAGCTTAGGATTTTGACCCTCATCCCACTTCTGTTTTTTAATGTAAAATAATGTCTGAGGGGATATGGCTTCACCCTTGTTCCTGACAAAACCAGCCAGGCCAGGTGAGTCCACAGGCATTTCAGTTCCCTGCCCTGTCTGTCCCAGCTCATTCATCTGAGCTGTGCTGCCATGCACCTTCCTGCTATCACCAGCCTGTGCATCACCAAGCTGTGTCCTGGCATCACTGACTGTCAAACCCCACCAATACCCCAATGTGGGGACTGGATTTTCATCCTGAGACACGTGAGGTTTCTTTCATGCGTTGATGGGACAGACTTTGCATCAGGAAACCCAGATTAGAAGAAGGCTGTGTGCTCTCAGAGTAACTGGGTTTGAAGCTCGTTAGAAGGGTTTGTATGTCATGAGTATGTGGATGCTCCTGTGAGCTGTGCATGGGGGCAGTGGGGGAGCTGGTTTTTGCATGGGGTGTGTTTGGGCAGTGGTAGAGTGGCTGAAGGAGTAAAAAGGGAACTTTAATAAAGTCACTCCCTGCAAGTAATCCACCATGTCAGAGAGATGAAAGAAAGACTTCACAGGTATCCATTTCAGCATTTCAGAGGCTCCTCTGTGTCTCCCTCTGTGAGTGGGGCATATTTCAAGCTGCAAGTCAGAGAAATCTTTGCTTTCCACAACCAGTTTGCACCCTTCAGAGGCTTAGTGTCTCATGCTGATAGGCATCAACATACTCTCCTGCATTTACTGTGCAGTAATGCCACTATGGCCTTCTCTGGTTAACCCCTGCTGTGCTGGACCGACCTGCCTACCACTAGAGGCTGTTCTGCCTGCAGGATCCCTGCAACAGAGGCAGTGACTGATTATCTTGTGAGCTCACTGCAAGCTGGGTGAAAATCATTTCCTCACTCTGTTAAACTTGAGAAAAATGGTTCTCAAGCTCTTTTGATTCTTAGAGAGCAGTCCAGTGTGTTCCTGCTGTGTTCCCATTCACCTCAGTGCAAAGTGATGGGAAAGCACTGCTGGGTGTGAACCTGTAGATGAGGCCAGTCACAGTTTACAAAGCAGATATTTCTTCTTTCCTTTGGGCTGTGAGAGCCCAAGCTGGCTGAGAACAGCCTGATTTACATCCATCTGTCTCTTTTCAGCACCCCTCGGTCCTTCCTCATCACCAGTCCCTGTGTGCAGTAAATCTCACTGAAGGAGAGCAAGTTCATGTTTAGGCTTCGCTTTCTTCCCTGTTCGCACTCTGCAGAGAGGCACACATGAAGTGACATGTCTGAGCTGCTTCTGAGCCTTGAAAATCAGTGTTGTCAGGAGAGAGAATGATTTTTTTTTTTTTTTTTTTTTTTTTTTTTTTCTTGGCTGGGCTCTGGCATGGATTTACTGCCTCATTCTCTCTGCTGTCCATCAGCTTTGCTTTAAGGAGCACTCAGAGGGTCAGTCAGTGTTACTTTGCTGTGCAAAGGGGCACAACGTCAGTTTAAGATTTAAGACCAAAGCCCTCCTGCTGCAAGGCTTGTCCCTACCTGAACTTAGCAGGGACAAGCTGGTCCTTACATGAACTGAGTAGATAGCACTCAGGTTTAAAGACCTGTAAGGAAAGTGAATGTATTTTTGCTGGCTGTTAGTGATGCTGTACATGTAGGACTGAAATTCTTCTGTCACTTGGTAAGTTCTGTCAGGCTGGACCCTATAGCAGATACTAAAACTGGGAGCAAGTGTGCTGTGGAATTTGCCTTGTCCCTGAGCCAGGGACAGAGATTTCCATTGACTCTACTCATCCAGAACACAGAAAAAGGGTAGAAATGGTGCAGGGTTTGGCTCATGTCTACATTTGCCTTTTGTCTACATAAGCATTGGAATGATAATAAATATCAAATAATTCTAGTGATAATTTCTGGGTTCTGGTATTTTTAGAAAACTATTTGTGGAAGCAGAAGCAGAGCTGAAAGCTTCGTTCCAGCATCCTGCTGGAGACTATACCTCTCCCACGTTTTAGCAAACAGCAATAGGAAATGCTTTCTAAGCTCCTTTTTTTTTCCCCTTTTCTCAAGTCTGCTGATGGTACCTTTATCCTGACGTTCATGAGGGCTTTCTTACTGTTAGTATCTTACTTAACAAATGTCTCCTGTCCTGCTTTTCTCGTCCAGGGCTGCATCTGAGCTGCTAGACAGAAGTGTGCTCTTCTACCTACTATACCAGCAGGAGCAGGGAGGCGATCATTCCCTTGTACTTGGCTTTGGTGAGGCTGCACCTCCAATACTGTGTCCAGTTTTGGGTCCCTCTCAACAAGAAGGACATGGAGGTGCTGGAGAGGATCCAGAGCTGGGCTACCAAGCCAGGAAAGGATTTGGAGCACGTCTTATCTGAGGAATCTGGGGCTGTTGAGCCTGGAGTAAAGAAGGTTCAGGGGAGATCTGAAAGAAACTTGTAGCAAGGCAGGGGTTGTTCCCTAGTAATAAGCAACAGAACAAGAGGAAACAGCCTCAAGTTGCTCCAGGGGAGGTTCAGGCTGGACGTGAGCAGGAATTTCAGGCATTGGAAGGGGCTGCCCAGGGAGGTGCTGGAGTCACCATCCCTGGAGGGGTTTCAAAGTTGGATGGATGTTGCACTGAGGGAAATGGGCTGGTAGATGATGGGGCTGGGACAAAGGCTGCACTCCATGAGCTTAAAGATGTCTTCCAGCTGAAACAATTCTGTGAGTCTATATGTGAGGCAAGTCCAAAACCAGACCCACTGATGGAAAAGTCCGGCTCATTTACCATGAGCACACTCAGGTTTTTAGATGCTTTTTCCTAGGGCATTCTTAAGTGAGCATGATTCCAGTGTCCGCATCATGTGCTCAGATGATGGTTATACAATGAACTCTGCTGTTTTCACCACGTTACTTTCATAAACCCTCTGTGATGAAAGGTCTTCATCTCTTCTCTTGCAAAGAAGCAGCTATTGTTGCAAAGAGGCTCTTGCTGAGATACTACAGAGGGTGAGATGCCACAGGACAAATACACATCTGTGACAGCTCCTCTCAGGTTCATGTGGCAATCTTCAAATCTTATGTTTGTCCTCCAGCATGGCAGGGATACAGGGGCCTTTGAGGCTGCTCTGACAACCAGGCAGTAAAACCAGGACTGGCTATTGCCAGCAACACTGTTGCTCCCTCTGCATGTTCTATATTGATGAAGCCTTGTACAAGGATGTCCTAGAGATATATTATCTTCCTGGATATAAGATGTTGCTGGTTTGTTTTACACTTTGCAGCTCACACTGTTCACTGCATGTACTCACTGCTGGGTTCAGTCTTGGGGATGTGCTCATAATTTTGGAGGGTAGGAGAGGTACTCACAGGAGCTTCAGTAGCATATTAGATATAGTGAGGGTTTGCTGCATCCAGTTGTTTTGCCTTGTCACACTGTCCTGCTTTCCTTTTGTGTGTGTCAGCAAAGGAAAGGCAAGATTTATAGTTGCTTCTCATGACTTCTACTACCTGCCTGTGCAGAGGAAGGTTTTGCTTTGATATGCAGAGCCACAGACAGCATTTGTTTAACAAAAGCTGTAACATGGGCTCTAAGTGACTCATGACTACCAAAACAAGATTTTTGCAGGAAAATCCCAGTGTGGGAAGGATTATGTAATAAATCAATGTTTCTTTATAATTAGCAAATTTAGAGTTTTCTTACCCTGAATATGCCATGGCAAGGTGAGGGTTAAAGGGAGACTGCACAGAACTCAGGCTTTATGTTCTGCTTCATATTTCCTATGCAGCCTCAGCCTAAGAAGTCCCCTTTTGCTGTTCTCCTGACTCCCTGCAAAGCAGCTATCCTGGCATGTTCACAGCTAGGGAGGCTCTTGCAGAGATGTTTGTCAGAGCCTGAGGGACAAACAGACCTGGCAGTAATCGAGACAACAGAAGTAACTCAGGAAGAGTTACAGGCTCACAAGTGTGGCTGTGATGTAAGGTCACAGCTCCAAATACATAAGTCCCAGAAGAAGCACCTTGCTCCTAATTTTTCTGGTAGTAGTGGCTAGCAGGGATGAAAGGGCCAGCTCAAGGGCTTTATTGTTGCTATAGGGTCTTGGATTGAGCAGAGCTAATTTTCTCTCTGCAGAGCAGTGAGAGCAGAGGATGCATTGGTGGCTGATAAATTCACAGGCCACAACAGTCTCAAAGAAAAAAAACCCTGAAGGAAAAAGGAGGGTGAAGCTGGAGATGGCACTGGGCCAGCCTGTGGGACTGGATGAATGCTCTGTCTCAACCTCCATGGCCTTTCCTGCATCTCTGAGAAAGACAAGTCATAGAGCAGATATGACAAAAACTTAGGCCAGAGAGAGAAAACAAAAGTCAAAGGAGAAGTGACATCCTTCTGTCCTAATCTCTCATCTTCTCCAACAGCATGTCCTGGGGGAAAAATGGAAGATGAGTGTAGTCATCTTATAGAATCATAGAATCACAGAATGGTGGGGATTGGCAGGGACCTTTGGAGATCATCCAGCCCAACCTCCCTGCCAAAGCAGATCCCACCTAGATCAGGTCACACAGGAATGTGTCCAGACAGCTCTTGAAGACCTCCAAGGAAAGAGCCTCCACAACCTCCCTGGGCAGCCTGTAAGAGCTGGGAGTGATCCCCCTCCAAGAGAAACACTGAAGGAAACATCTCTGGACAAGATCTTGTGTTGGTTCCCCTGAGTTGGTGTCATTGCTTGAGACTGTTGAACCTTCCTCAGGCTTCCAGGATTTATTTAGGGTTTGATTTTGTTTTAGCCTGGTGTCAAGAGCAGAGTGCTGTACAGATTACTCTGGAGTGGAATCAGTGTGCATAAACAAACAGGGAGATGGGAGGCATTTTTCTCTCTAATGTCATCTTGAGTCTTTCTGGAGCGGTCTATTTATCGCCAGTCTGTAGGTCCACAGGATGATGAGACAGATGAAATGGGATGATAATCTTACCCTAGAAGAGAAACTGTCAACAGACCTGTTGATTTATTGCTCTTCTCAAGTCAGGTGGATTTAGGGGTGAGGGGAGGATAGATTTTCCCCTAACTTTTCTTGCTGCTTTTCAATAGCCATTAACTCTCCATGGACCATGGCTTTCATCTCCAATCAGCTTTCAATTATTCAGTCTGAAACTGAGATGGAAAGTAATTTCAAGAGGAGGGGGAAAAAAAAGAGGTGGAGAGAAATCCAACTTTTTCTTTAATTCTGGCTGTGGCTGGCTTAAATTCTGCCATTTATCAGGGCTTGTGTCACAGACAGGCTGATGGAGAACATTGCTATGGGCAAGGGGAGATGACAGGCTTGCCTAGATAGGCATGGAATTGTGGACCAGTCCTGCAAGGAAACTAGAGTGGCCAAAGAAATTCAGCAGAGGTACAATCAGTGTTACCTTCAGGGTAAGGACTTTGGTACATATGGCTGTGTAACAAGCAGATGGGTAGTACATTGTTTTTTGTGCACAGCTGTACAGTGAACAGAGAGCTTTTCCAAACATGTTTAACTGAGTGCCACCCTTAAATCAAGAAGCTTTAGTAATGGTTTAGATTCTTTCCACAAATTCACGCTCTTCACCCTTCACCTTGGAATAATGCTGAAGGACAGAAGCAAAATCACTGCTGGTTTTAGAAGAAACAAATGCCTCCACATCTACTGTGTCCTCTCTGATGGATTAAAACCTCTCTCTGAACTGCAGTAGACTGGTTCCCACATCAGGCTTCCAGGGTCAGGAAGTTCAGACTCCAGAGAAACACCAGTTTTCACTTTCCTTCTCAACGAAGCTTCTCCATGAACAGACCCAATGTTCTGTCCTAGTTTCTGACATTGCTGAGAGTTTTGCACAAGCAAAGATTAATAGGGGAACTGGCCCAGGTATGGCAGTTGAGTAGTGGAGAGATCTTTACCCAATCATGAGCAGAAAATGCAACAAAGTGAAGCAATAAATAAATCAGGAATGGGAAAGAAGGCTCCCATGAGAGGCTATTTACCTTATTCTCTTTCAGTGTTTGCTGTCCCCTCTTTGAAGTACATTTCTCCCTTCTTGATTGTCCAGTGCAAAAAACTCACCCAAAGTTCTGAAGGTGCATCATTTTGCAGACTGAGAAGCTCACTGAGTCGCCACAGTTGTCTGGTGGCTTGCAGTCCTAGCCATGCTGGGGGAAGAGAGAGTATCCTGGCTTTAAGCAGTGGCTCTCAGTCAAAAATGTAGAGGAGCACTAGAAAATTAATGTAGCTCAACCTGTTCATAATGGTTATAGTGCATATTAGAAAGTGCAATCAGTGTTTAGTGGCCCATATTTTGCTCAGTGAAATTGTGGTTGAGGTTACGTTGCACACACCTGTCCTGCTGATTACTCTCCTCTTCCCCTTCACTAATGAGGAAAGAAAAGATAAGATTCATGTTCACTAAAATGCTAAATGATGACAAGATGACAAGAGCAATGTTGTTACATGTTGTCCCTGAGCAAGAGCAGGCTTCTGAATACCACAAATCCCATTTTAAAAAGACAGCATCAACCTTCTAAAACCTAGAAACTGTTCTCACTGATTGTGGAAAGTCCAGCTTGGTGTGGGATGGTGGCTGTGGTGATGGATCACCATGGCACTCAATGTTGGGCAGGTGAAACACTGCATGTTGTGCACTAACAGCAAGAGGCTCTCCAAAAGCATCAGCTGAGGCTGTTGGTAGCAGCACCACATCTGTGTATGTCCTGTGCACATCTTGGCAATGCAGATGAAGCTGAATCCCTGCAAGGATGAGAGGTCTCCCAGTCCTGCTCCAGAGTAAGGCAGAGCTGAGTGAGGACAGCTCAGTAGGGTGGGATTTAAAATTCCTGCTGCCAAGAAAGGAGGGAGGGATGTGGCAGAGGCAGCAGTGCTGCTGGGGAGATGTCCGCCACCCCAGAATGGATGCTCTCTCATAAACCCCGTCCAGAACATGCCAGTGAACAGCAGGCACCAGCCAGTCTCTTGTGGGCTCTGGCAGAGGTGCTGTGGGCAGCAGGTCCAGGCTGTTTTGGCTGCCAGTGGCAATTCTCTCGCTCACCCAAGCATTCAGCTGGCTCTGCCTCTGGGCAGGGATGGAAACCACAGCAATGCTCATGGTCTGTCAGAGCAGCTTTGTGTAACCATCCTTGGAGACTTCCTGACCCCCTCCCTGGGAGAAAGCCTGGCACCTCATCCTCAGCAGGGAAGCCAAAACAGTTTGTGTCACTCATTAGCTTTTACCCTGCCTGCTTTGCTCTGCCAGGTCAGGGAGGCTGTGAGCCAGTGTCACTGCTCTGGGACCAGGGCAGGGCTGGTTGCAAGCCACCCACCAGACATTGTTCCCTTGCATACTATTCCCAGTAGCTGTTAGGAGCTGAGTAGTTTCTCATCCTCAATATAATGTGTAAACTCCTCCTGCTCCTTCCTTGCTTGGCTGAGAGCACAGGGCTCCCACTGCAGTCCCAATGGCTCTTTGGGATCTGCTTGCTGGAGATGCTTGTGCCTGGCACCCAAACCTTCACAGTGGAGTGTCCCCAGCATCACTTCTTCATAACAGAGGTCTGTTACATGAAGGTAATGGGTCTGAAACAATTGAGTAAAAGAAACATTAATTTTACCCTTGTTATTGATTTTTTTTTTTTTAATTCATTTTTTTTTATTTATTCAGAGGATCTTTTAGACCCTGTGCCAGGCTGCCCCGGGAGCTGGAGGAGTCTCCAGCTCTGGAGGCATCCCAAAGCCATGGAGCTGAGGTGTTGAGGGCCATGAGCTAGTGGTGGGTTTGGCACTGTAAGGTGAGGGCTTGGACTTCATGATCTTAAAGGTCTTTTCCAACCAAAACAATTCTATGATTCTCTATATGGCCTTAGGGAAGTATCACTGACTGTTAGCTCTTTCAGCAACTCAGCAAGACACCTCAAGTTTATCAGGGAGTCTCTAAGGTAAGCAAAATCTGTGGAGGAAAGATGGGGTCACAATCAGTTTGAACAACAGATCTGCTAAAACACCATCCAAGGATGCAGAGATACGAGATACGAGAGAGGGACCTTGTTGGAGGTGCCAGGAGAACCTTACAAATAAAATCAAAGCAGAGAACAGATGAAACTTGCCATAAGTAGCACAAATTTGGTTTCAGACGAGTGCATTTTGTAAGCAAGAATTTCTGTTTCCTCTGAGTCAAAAATAAGAGCTCACTGGGACTAATGACTGATCTGAGACACTTGGCTTTTTGAGGTGAGGTTCTCCAAGTTTTGTTCACTCCAAAATGATTTTTAAAACCCATAGAAGCACCTATCAGTTACATTTGTTTCTCTGTGGAAGATCAATTAGGTCACAACTGAGCCATGCATGAACTCTGCCCTGGGACCTGAGAAGATGCCACACACTGGGACACAACGTACAGTGCTGAGCTCTGTCAGCATTGTGGATGGGAGCACAAGGGTACTCAGTGCTCTCTGCATGAAAATAATGAATGATAAAAGGCTCTGGAGGCAGATATGCAGAGTGAGAAACCTTATACAACAGCAAGGCTTCTTTGGTCCCTCTGAACATGGGACATTGGATAGACAAGAGGGACTGGCTTTCCTGCGTTCAGCTGAGATGACACTGTTGCTGGTTGCTGCCAGGAGAAATCTGCTTTGATACGTGGCAAAAGAGAGGTTTGCAAGTCCTTCCCTTTGTTTCTAGGGTCCTGTGGATTGTGTCTGGAGCTGGGAGGGGTTGGAGAGTGGATTGATTTGGTTTGGCTGGTCTTGCTTGTGTAGCTTAGAGGAACGAGTGGTTTGTGGGAACTGTTACGTGCTGCTTCAGGACCCAGAACGTGTCAAGTAGTCATAGTTGTTATAAATGTTCTTCATACTCAGACTTGAAAATGGCTTCAGAACTATTCCCTGAGGAGTTTGGTTACTGTTCTACAGATGAGAAAATAACTGCTGGCTTGGGACTTTACCATGACCAGGCAGCACCCGTGGGACTCTTGTACGCTGCTCTGATCTAATCCTCATGAAGTCTGACCCTTCCTTTCGAATGAGGACTAATCTATCACAGCCTGATTGTGAAAAACATTAGCTGTTGAGAAATGTGGTGTTTACAGTAGTAATAACAGCCTGATTGATGTCTGGGGCTAGGGAGCTGCAGCTGGTAGCTCTCTTGGCAGCAAGCTGGCAGGGCATGGGCTGGCAGCAGAGCCACCTTGCCGACCGTGTCCAACAGTGAGGTTTATCAGCTACCTGTGGAGGCTGGTGGGGAATCAAAATGGTTTTTCTGGAGCTTCCCTCCAGAGTCCAGCATTTTTGACAGGTCTGTGCCAATGTCTGGCATTTCCAGGACTGTCATGGTAAAGAGGAGCAGGCAGGTGCAGCCACTCGTGTTGCTGAGGTCCAAACTCTGTTGCCTTTCCCCTCTCCAGCAAAGATAAACTTTACTATCAGCTTTTTTTTTTTTATTACCTAAATCATGCAAGAAAAAGCATTCACTTCTTTTTTTGGCCCTGAAGACAATGAAGATGGACAACATTTTCCAAAAGCTAGACACAAGTACTGTATGCTCCATTGAGCTTCCCATTAGGCTTTTCCTCTCTTGTTTCTGTGTTTTCCCCACTCACTGGCTGATGCATTTGCACCAGTTATGGTGAGAGCAGCTAGAACCATGAGAGGATTCTCTTTGAAACATGAAAAAAAAAATCTTCATAGAAAAATTGGATAGGGCATAAGCAAACTGACAAAGTTAGAAGGAAACATCCCACGTTTGGCCACGTGTTTTCACGTCTCTCATGGAAATGCAAAGTGAGCCTGGGCTGCCATCTAAATCCTGCAGGGAGTTGTGGTTGACAGGAATAAACCATGTGGGGAGAATGTCATGTGAACTGAGTATAAACATGAATTAAACCCTGCAACACTAGTGCTGAAAATGTAAATTTAAACTCTAACAGAATGGATTGGAAGCAGATTTAATTGCCTCAATAAAGGGGTAACATGAAAATTATGGGTGTCAGGGAAGATTAAATGTACCTCAGAAATCGGAACAGGCTGTTAACGTGTGATGGATGACTGGCAGAAGCCTGACAGAAGGCTATTACACTGATGCAATTACACAGAAAGTGTGAGTAAGTGGTTAAAAAAGGCAAGTGGAAGGCAGGAACGCTTGCTGGGGTCTTTGCATAATGATGTGATCTTGGGCTGAACCTTGTTTTGAGCATGTCTGGTTGGAGCACTGGGAGCTGTGGCATCTTGTTCACGTTGCTGGACAAGTCAACTTGGTCATTACAACAAAGATGACGAATAGCCAAGGATTTCCAACAGAATGCACAGGCATAAACAGGGGAAGGCATATGGTGGAGTTGTGGGTGTTAGTGTATGTGAGGTTCTGCCAGTGTGTGAGGCAGAGAGCAGCTGGATTTATTTAACTAGGGATAGGTTAGAGCCAAAGTGCTAGTGACTGCTCACTGGAACCCAGCTCTGCTTGTACTGTAGGTGATGTCTTCCTGATGGAGAAACCTGCTTGTGCAAGCACTGCATGTCAAAAGCACTAGAGTAACTTCTTCAGTGGTGCCAAAGAGTATCTCCAATTCCAGAAACCCATTGCTATGGCCAGCACCAGATTTCTAGGAAAAAAAAAGAACTAACCCCACTCTCTCAACACAACAGAAATGCATCTGTTAAAAATAGATGTTTGTGAATATGCATGATTGGCCTTAGAAACAAATGGTGATGTTCTGGGGAGGAGGCTGTCACAGCTTAGCAGCATACTGACAAAAATCTCAATGCAAAGGTAACAGACAAGATATCATTAGTTGAGTTGGGGGGGTCTGCCACAGGCTCACACCGTGTCCTACACCAAATTACTTAATCTGTGAGTGTCTTAGGCAGAAACAAAGAAAATCCACATACTTGTTTACCTGTCATTCAGGTGAGCTGCAGGGCTTGAATATTCAGTGTTTAGGGAAGCATTTGGTAATGGTAACATCAAAAAACAATGCTATGCAAGTTGCACAAGTTTATTCTGATTGGATTAACTGTACAAATGCTCCCTGATAGTTCCAAACCATGGGGTCCCAGAGGAGACTGCGTTACAGTCTGCTGCTTGTCATAATCCAAACACAAAACCTCTTTCTGTGCACAGCCGGTCAGTGAGTTATCAGAGGCTTGGGTCTGGCTTAACTTCAGCAAAAATGCAAATGTCCAGAGAGCCAAAAGATCTGCTCCACGAGTGGGGTCAGATGAGGACAGACATCACCAAGTCAACTGTGCTAGGAGCAGGCAAACAACTTGAAGCATGGGAACACCTCAGAAGCTGCAGCCTTCATACCCTGCAGGTGAGTGTGTTGTGGCCTTGAGGGCAGTCCCCAGAGGCTAGACATTCCAGCTCTCTTTGAGATGGACATCCATGAGACATATTCATAGAGGCACAGGCTGCAACAAACTTTGTGGTGACTGCAGTTGGTCCAGCAACTGTTCATTTGAAGGTTTTCCACACAGTATCAGACAATAAGGTTTTGAGGGAGAAAAAAACATAGGCAAACCAACAACGAAACAAAAGCTAAACATGAGCCAGCAATGTGCCCTCACGGCCAAGAATGCCAATGGCATCCTGGGATGCATCAAGAAGAGTGTGGGCAGCAGGTCAGGGGAGGTTTCTCTCCCCCTCTATTCTGCCATGCTGAGGCCTCAGCTGGAGTCCTGTGTCCAGTTCTGGGTTCCTCAGCTCAAGAGGGACAGGGAACTGCTGGAGAGAGACCAGTGCAGGGACACCAAGATGATCAGGGCACTGGAGCATCTTTCATATGAGGAAAGGCTGTGGGACTTGGGGCTGTTTAGTCTGGAGGAGACTGAAGAGGGAGCTCATTAATTATTACAAATATCTAAATGGTGGGTGTCAGGAGGCTGGGACAGCACTTTTTTCGATGGTATCCAGCAACAGGACAAGGGGTGATGGGATGAAGCTGCAACACAAACAGTTCCATTGAAACCTAAGGAGAAAGTGTTTCAGTGAGGGAGCCCTGGCCCAGGCTGCCCAAGGAGAGTGTGGAGGCTCCTTCCTTGGAGGGATTCAAGACCCTACTGGACACGTTCCTGTGTGACCTGATCTAGGTGAACCTGCTTTTGCAGGGGGGTTGGACTGGATGATCTCCACAGATCCCTTCCAACCCCACCATTCTATGATTCTATGAAACCTGCAACTATTCCGCCAACTCAATATATCTTGTTTTAACCTCCATCTCCCACAATTCCCTTATGAAACTACAGGAATTGGCATGCAGACATCAGGAGACACGTGTATGAACTGGCTGTAAAACTCTCCTGTTGTCAACCATTTCTGTGTATATTTCCTCTTCAATTTTGGAGAAATCTTTTTATCTTTACCAACTCATTTTCTTCACGACTTATGCCACTCCTGACTCCGGTGCAGGCTGCCAGCGCTACACCAGAGTCTCTCTGCCGGTGGATTTCCTGTATTCTTCATCTGCTTTTTAAAGCCCGTCAAAAGCCACCATAGATAAAAGAACTGTGGGAAGCCATAATTTGGGAAGTTTGCAGAGCTGCTTGCAGCTTTTTTTACCTGCTGCTGTGCCTGACAACTTGAACTGGTGGAATTATTCATTGGAAATAAAGCTTTTGAGGAATATAGCTATTGATTGCTATGAATGATTTATATTGCTGTAGCCTCTAATGACTCCTTATGGATTGGGGCTTTACAGTGTTAAGCTTTGCACACAACTGCACTGTGTGTTCAGTTGAGGATAGGAAAGCAGGCAGGTGTGGTTCAGGACAGGAAGGCCACAGTAGGTGAAACAATTGTATTTGGTGTGGTAACTGTCACAGCACAACTTGCCCTACTGTTAGCCAATATTTTTTAGGCATCTTATCACAGGTTCATTTTAATAAGGTGTTTGGAAGAGGACAACACACGTTTGCACTCCTCCCATGGGCAGCACGGTAATATGCCAAATCAAAAACACTGAAAGGAAGAAAGAAAAAGCTTGTTGGAAAATGAACCTGACAGACAATAAAAGCTGGCATTATCTCCAGAGCAGAAGGTGGGCTTGGTGTTTTTTACCCTGTCTGCAAGCAGGTTGCTTCTGCTGTTGCTGAGCTGCACGTCTCTCATGGTTCCCTGTTAAACACTGAGGTCCATCTGCACTCTCTTACATCTTAGCCCAGAGGCTGACTTGCAAAATCTGGCTTGTATATATTAACAGTTGGTTATTCAACCTGTGGGAGAAGGCTCCAGCATTTCTTGTTGCTTCTGTTCTCTGAGCACTTGCTGGGTTGCTTGTTTAGTCCAGCCCTGTCTGCTTACAAGTAGCTCAGCCAGAATTGAGCCTCGTATCTCTTGTGAGATTCATGAAGTGAACTTTTAAAGATGGCAGGCAGGATCCTTACTCTCAGGCCAATAAAAAGAACTCAGCTTTGTTGAATTGATGGGTAAAAAAACACCAAATTACTTTCATCCTGCAAGATTAACATATGCCCACAGGTATCACTGAGATAAAGGGCACTAAGCCCAGGCCAGAGACTGAAGCAGACCCCAAATAAATAAATAAATGACAACATCAGTAATCTGGCAAATTCAGTTTCAGTGATATGAAGGAGTAACTTCTCTGGTGCCTCATTATCTCTGCCCAGGTGACCAGCATGATCATTTCACAAGTTCCCTTCCAGCAACCCTATAGTATAAGCCACGTTTTCAATTAATATCAGACCATGGATGGATAAAAAAGTCTCCCCCAGCTTCCTGGATGCTCAATATTTTCAATGCATTTTGCCTCAGGTAACACTCATAGGACAGTTCCTAACCCTGCATCACCCTCATCTTTGCTTTTTTCTTTCAGGACAGGAGATTTCACTGCCTTGGCAGGGCCTTTAGGAAAGATGTTTCTATTTTACATGACTATTATGTTTGTGTCTTCCATCAGGCATCCATCTGGCTGGGTGGGCACGAAGTTGTTAATCACAGAGGTGTCTACACACACACACTCCAGCATGGGAAATGCAGAAATTCACTACAGGGAGATTTCTACATCAGATTTTCACCATTCCAAAATGCTGCTGATTTTATTTGAAGCAGAGGTTTGTATGCTTTGAATATTTTAATAATTTCCCCTTCTCAATGAGCAGGAAACTTTGGCCATTTCAGATGGGTTTTTAGTTACAAAAACATCCAAAGGATGCTTAGCCTGGATAAAGCTTAAGTATGAGCTTAGCATATGGACTTTAATAGGTTTTAACAAGAAGAAAAGGTTTCCACTTAAACAAAACCCCACAGCTTCATTGGCTTGTGTACTTCCAAGGCTGAAAACTTCCCAGAATTAGGACCTATGTGCTGGAGCTCCAACCTACCAGGTAGCTTGGTA
This sequence comes from Urocolius indicus, assembly GCA_013401255.1. Lineage (NCBI taxonomy): Eukaryota > Metazoa > Chordata > Aves > Coliiformes > Coliidae > Urocolius > Urocolius indicus. The sequence continues at coordinate 248,723 of WBNH01008549.1, forward strand.
CAACCATAAAGTCTCTGCCTTTTTTACACCTTGAATCCATGGAGTTACAGCTTACCTATGAACTTCTGTTGTGAGTTTTTGCCTTGATGTATGTGCATTTGCAAAATTGTAGCTATTATTGAGAGTAATATGATGTAACTGAAAAGGAAAATTGCACCAGAGCTGTGTGCATTTAATAAATACCCAAAGGCCATGAAAAAATTACTTTGACACAACTGCGCCTCTGAGTATTGAGTTTTGCCAGAGAGTAAAGATTTGAAACTATGTTTTTGGCTGGGACAGAGTTGATTTTCTCCCTTGTAGCTGGTGCAGGGCAGTGGTTTGGATTTAGGGTGAGAATAACGTGAATAACACATTGATGTTTGAGCTGATGCTCAATAGTGCTCATTCTAAGGGAAGGATTTGTTACTTTCTTGTGCTCTGCCTGTGAGGAGGGGCACAAGGAGCTGGGAGAGAGCCTGGCCAGGAGAGCTAATCCCAGCTAGTCACAGGGATAGTCCATACCAGTACAGAAACTGGGGAGAGTTGTCGGGGAGGGGAGGAATCACTGTTGGGACATCAGTCAGTGGATGGGGAGCAACAGCCTTGGGCATCACTTGTCTGTCTCTTGGGTTTTGTTTCTCTTTCTTTTTATTATATTCCTTTTCATTACCTGTTCTTGTCTCAGAACACAGGTTTTCCTTTTTATTTTTCCTGGTTCCCCTCCCCATCCCATCACTGGTGGGGAGGAGTGAGTGAGGAGCTGTGTGGTGAGTTGTTGCTGGTTGCAGTTAAACCAGGGCAGAAACATAATTCTGTAACATCTGTTGTGCTGCCATCCAGCTGCAGGCAAACAGGCTTTCTGAAAAAAGAAAAAGAAACAAAACCTGAGATGATTGAAAGCAGAGAAGGGGCTGAGAGGGAGGCTGATGCTTCTTGAGGGTGGGAAGGACCTTCTGAAAGAAAACACATTGATGCTGTGGACACAAGGTAGGATTTTTACTGGTTTGAACTACTTTGTAAATCTAACAGTGCTGATAGAAAGAGGATTGTGAGAATGCCTCCCAGCAGCCACAATGTGAAGACTCAAAGATGCTATCTTTGAGCCACAGAAATCCTTTTGTCTGGGAAACAGAAAATAAATGGCATCTGCAAGACAGTGTATTTATGGAAAGGAACTAATGTGGAGTATGTTTAGAAAGAAGAAAACCCTTGAGTCAAACTAAAGTTAAAGAAATATATGAGTCACGGGGCCTAAGCCACATGGCTTAGGAGACCAAGATGGGTCATGTAGATCATTCTCTGGAGGAGAATTATCTCACTTCAGTAAGTGAAGATCTTTTAGAAAGAGATTTATGTAGAAAAACTCATTTTTCATCAAAGAATATGAACTTCACCTCAGAAGCAAAGATCGCATAGAGGCACAGCATTCCATTGGCATTGAGTGTGGGCCAGGGCTGGTGCAGGACAATCAGCCCTCCAGTACTGGCTTCACAAGCTGAACAAAAGGGGAAGAGACAAAGCACCACAAGGAAAAAAAAAACCCCAAAATCTTTCCTGAGTTTTCCTTTCCAGATAAATATTAGAAGGTTCCAAAGATATTTAGTGGTTGGACTCAATCTTAAATGTCTTTTCCAACCATAATGAGTCTGATTCTATATTAGTATGCAGTGTGTGAGCTCTGTGTTTGAGGTATCATGAGGACTTGCAGATCAGTTTTGCCTCACATTCAGAAGTCCCAAACTGGTTTGTGACCCAGATACCTCCCTGTGCAGCAAATCCTCCTCCTGAGTTGGGTGATGCCACATGGGATCTCCCAAAAGGTTGTATTAGTTTATACTCTTTTGTTCCCTAAATATGTATTTGTACAACATTGTCCCTTAAACAAGAGCAAAACTCCCTCCAGAATTCAGCATGGTGAGAATAATGAGTTCATCAGAGGTGCTGGGTGGTTGAAATCAAGCACAAAGCCTGGTGTTGTAAGACAAGAGTTAAAAAACCCATTGTATTACTGTAATTGGAATTATAGGAATTACAGTAAAGAAACAACAAAAGGTAATTTCCAGCTTGGCTAAACCCTCCCTGATTCCCTCTGGCCACAAATGATCATATTTCTTCTGTGAATCAGGCCTCTCCTCTGTGTTTTCAAGCTCCTGTAAATTCAATGCTGTTACAGCAATCTCTAATCCTCACACAGGCAACTGAAGCTTGCTTTTCTTGTCCTTTTCCACCAGCTCATTTGTGAGATATTTACTGCTGAGAGCCTGATCTTGGCTTCAGCTCAGCTGATAAGTAGGCACAGAAAGACTTCCAGATTAGAAAGACAAATAATGCTGGAACATTATATGATTGAACCAGCACTGATTTAGATACACAAAGTCAAGCAACAGCAGAGAGAAAGTAAACACAGCAGTCTCTTCGTCTGAGTGCTGCAGAAGCTTATAACACGTGATGTGAGATCACCTCCTGACCTGAGATGCTCTCACAGGGTGGGAAAAAAGATTGATTTGAACTTCTTTGCTTTGCTTAAACTGGCACAATTGCACTGAGCCAAAGTAGATGGAGTAAGTGTGAGGTAGACCCATTGAGAGCTGCCCCAGTCAGTGTATTTTGTTGTTCCTTCTCGTTATCCTGAGTATATTCTACACATGCATGGTGTGAGAGCTGACCTTGAGACAGAAGAATAACATATGTTGCAGGGAAAACTTGTGTTTAATACAAGATAGATGCACATTTCAGCATAAACTGACCTCCCACTGAATGTGCAAAGCAGATAACTGCATCTGCAGAGGCATTTGGTGAAAAGAATGAGTGTGCAAATACCACAGTGTGATTCAGTACCCAGCCTAAGAAATAGCTCTACATGATCTATCACAGTTGCCTGTGCTTTGTGCTGCCGTGATAAAAAGTTTCCAAATACCTGATATACTGGCTTTTCTGTCTTTCAATGGATATTCCACATTCCAAAATAATAGTAGCATGTACAGTCAGTGTTCTTACCACTTTCCATTGCCTTTTTGGGGGAGGCAAACAAACCTTTGCAACTTTCTCCACCTTCTCTTGAACAATTCCTTAACACATACTATAATCATCCTGAAATGTATTGAATACATCATCTCTGATTGCACAGTTAAAGAGCCCTGTATATTGGTCTATATAGAGCTGTGTATTGGTCTATAAAGAGGACTTTGTATTGGTCATTTAGAACATCTTCATGGCTTTCATTGATGAAGAATTTCCAAAAGGAAAGAGGCAACAAGGAAAATCTATTGAATTGTGAGTCACTGTATGCTGGGTGTTCCATTAGAACTGAAATCAGATCCAGCATTTCACAAGGAAAGGAAAACAGAAAAGTCAAGTGAGATAAAGGGCTGTTTATCCATAGGGAGACGTGATATGTGTAGAGAGAGCCACCTCACAAAAGGGTTAGCTGCTCAAAATGCCCCCTTAAAGAAGATACAATTAGAGCTTAATCATTTCTTTCTTCAGCTCAAAGCTCCCACAGCTAAGCTAATGAACACATATGCCAAGTCAGCCCTATTTATACCTTGCTTATCTTGACCATTTCAACAAGCTGGCTCTTTACTAACACTGCTGTTTGCAGAGACTGCACATCTCAGTGTGGGAGCAGTGCTCTCCTGTACAGCCTGGATCCTGCTCTGCACACACTGCTGAGGATCAGAGCTAATTTCTTCCTTATAAGGAGGTCCTCACAATTAATTTACAATATGCTGATAAAAAGCTAATAGATGCTAAATGAACCCCAGGAGGGCTCCTGGTCTGTTCTCTGAACCACAGGAACATGATGGGAAATTACAAGAAGGAAAAGAAATCAATGGGGAAAGAAAGTTGGAGTCTATAAAGTTCAAGGAAGGTACAATTATTACTTGACACAGAGCACAGGGCAAATGAGTTTATTAATGTCTCCAGTGCAGCACTGTGGGGTCAAGGCTGCTGTGTATTCTGGAAAGGCTACAATCCAAGTCAAATTCTCAGGAGCCAGGTCTATCTATGCTGGCTTCTCTCCATACCATACAGCTCTTTCCTCCTTCTGTGTAGGCTGCTGTGAACACAACGCTTGTTGAGACAGCTCTTACATGTAAAATCACAGATCCTTCATGGGAATTGTCAAGAAATGGATTTGTTAGCCTGGGATAAAATTGGGGACTGCTGTAAACATTTTGGCCAGGAGATATCTGCTAAGAGAGTGAGGAGGAAGACAAGGAGGCAGCCGCGCAGAGCCTGCTGGAAGACTGTCTGTGTCCTGGAAGGAGCAGAGGTTTCTCATCAGAGACCACTGAGCACTGATAAATGCATAATGTTACAAGGGTCAGAGCAAGCTGTGCTGCATTGTTAGGCACAGACATGGCCCTGCTTCTGGAACTGGCTCCTTTTAAAGTACTGTGTCTCAGCCTCGTGCATGCTAAATGTCTTTCTGGAGCTGGGCTTTTCCGTTTCCTCCCCAAATCAAGGTTTCTCTTCCTCTGTTCCATGCACAATGTTGCATTTTTCTTTTCTGTCATTGCATCTTCTGGGAGAGCAGCTTGCTGAGGCCCATATGGCCCATTGGCCTCATCCCCTCAAAATGTGCTGGTCTTGGTGCAATTTTCCTTTGCACTTACAGATAACGCAGTAGTGTCTTCTTGATATGCACATACAAGATGTACAAACATATACCTATATATATACACACAGACACTCTTGTACAGGCTGTGGGCTTTCAGTCAGTCATACATTTAACTGAGCAGACATCTCCCTCAGGATCTCCCGAGATCTCACTGACCAGGTTGCTCTAGGTGTGGTGTTTCTGTCCTTTGAGCTTTGCTGTGATCATATTCATGGGAGCATGTGCTGTGAGTCTTGTCATGGGGGATCCTACATTGCCATTTGCCAGCACGCTGGCTCGAGGTGAAGTGCTGATCCAGCTATAGAGGAGCACACAGGTTCTCCATGTGTTCAACGTGAACTGATGTCCATCACACCTCATCAAACCTGTTGGTACAGACCCTGGGAGCTGCCCATTCACCCTGCAGCACAAAGCATAAATAGCGTGTGCACCACCCAAGGTCTCTTGTAAGCAGTGAAATCCAATCCCCAAAGCCCTGTAGGAGTGATGAACAGAAAATCACAGCAGCCAGTGTTGGAAAAATAGGAATTCAGCTAAAGCAACAGTACTTTGACAACACTTGCTGCTGCAAACATCACTTAACTTGACAACCAGTAATAGCTAGAGTGAAAATAAGGGGTTAGGCAGGTAGAGAGATAAAGTATGAAGAACATGCTGAGCAAATAACAGCCTTTTGAGAATCAACATTAGCATAATTACTGAAGATAGGTAATTGCTGAAATAGCATTTGCTGGCAGCGTTTATGTTTCTAAATGCAACACTTTCTCTCTTCCCTGCATAATCTTTTACTAGGACTATAGAGTGTGCTTACACTCTGCTTGTAGCTGAGAGAGAGCTGGTATGGAAATTGGCACGATCTGAGAGCTGAGGGCATAGAGAGGAACAAACACGTTTAACACCTTGAAGCCCAACCATGCTTTTTAACCAAGGTTGTCATCCTTGAGGCTACACACCTTGTTAAAATCTATATGTTATACCATCAACTCAGCAATTATCCCAGCACCCTATTTGATACTTGATAAGACTGGACACTCTCAAATTAATTCCTATTGATTTCTCACTGCTGAAATAGGATAAGCATGTGACAGACACAATGGGTGTTTAGTGCAGCTGATCAAGCCATTCCAGCATTAGCAAACAACTTAGTTGATAAAAAGAAAGTCAACAAAACCCCCAAACAGAAACCCACACCCAACACAGATGTACTAACAGGCAGTGCATAAACAAAACTCCTGGCTACAATAAAAAGCATCAGCTGGTTCTGCTTAAAAAGGCATTTGGCCACAGTTTTGATGAAAGAGCAGGTGGAAATTCAGAAGCAAAAAATTCCCCAACAAAACAACAGATGAGGTTGCATCTGTGAAGGTTGTGGGGCTGATCTGCACTTATTTATGACTACTGTATGTGACCTGGGTACTGAGATCCCACTGTCCTGGCTTACTACATCTCTTACTGGATGTTGCTTCGCAGGGTAGATAGGAAGCTGTCAGAGGAAATATTTGGCCCCTGCCTAAGTTACATAGAGATAACATAAAGAGGGGGAAGACTGTATGTACACTATTAGCTGTACAGATTTATCTGGATAACAGAAGTACAAGAAAAGAGGCAAAAAAAGTGATCTGAAAGTAGCTGCAGAGGGCAAAAATGGGACCATGCAAGGGTGTCTTGGAAAGGACAGGATACCATAGAGACAGCCCCCAAGGAGAAGGCTGTAAGATACAAAAAGAAAGTCATATACAGAAGCAATTCTTACTGACTGAGAGCATTGTTTTGTGTTAAAACTTGTTGTGAGGTCAGAAGGTGGTAACCCATCTCTAGACCACTGATCATGGCTCAAATGCCAATCATGTCAGATGGACGAGATGAGATCAATGGGTGTCCTACTGACATGAACAGTGGATTGTGGAATCCCAAAACATGGAGCAAAATCACAGGGCCTCCCTTTACAGGCAGAGCTGCATCTCTCCAAATGCCACTTCACTGGCTCCCTGGTGAGCTTCTGCAGGGGCTCTACCAGCAGCAACCCAGGGACATGTTTCACAGAGCATAAATTGCACTCACCTCAGGGATATCTTAAGCCTTGAAAGTTATGCACCTGCACATAACTCCCTGAGAGGAAACTCAATCACAGGAAGCATGAGGCCCTTTGGTGGTCCATATGTAAGAGACAGAAAAAGGCAGACCTTTCAAAAACAAACCAGCAAAGCCTTCTACTGCCTCACCCTGGGGTGGCATTCAGGCAGACGTTTCTTGAGGCACGAGGATCAGCAGTTTGCTGTTGCTTACCACAGATTTACCAGCTTTGTATTGATTTTGTTGTGGCCTCCTATGTACTTTAATTGCTGCAATAGAAAAACAAGTTGCTATACATGACATTTCCTTTCTGAGAAGCTGGCAACAGAATTGCATGAACCACTGGTAGATTCACTGATTTCCCTTATGAGTCAGTAATAAAATAATGACTGAAACAGCTTATCCCTCTTTCTGTTCCAAAACAGTTATTTTTTCTTTTTTTTTTTTCAAGAACTCTCACTAGCTGTGGATTTCAAAACAAAAATCTTCCTAATTGCTGGATAATATGGTAGACATTCCTATAGCATTTCGTACTTATTAACTCTGAGGTTATATTGATTTATTTTGATGGACAGGCACCTCAGTGCCTTTGCTGGAGCAAGCAGGATGCTCAGGCTGTGGGTGAGGTGCACCCAGTGCTGGTCAAGGGCAGTGGAGATAATTGACAAAGTGGTTTCAGGTGCTGTCATCATTAGATTGACATGTGGTGCAACTCTGGGGGGTGTGAGTTGAAAAAGCCACCTTCCTTCCCCCTAGGATGCAAGGCACTAGCTCAGTTTTAAGGTTTCTCACCTGGGAGGCTTGCAACAGTCAGAAACTCTTATGGTGCAGGGCAAAGACAGATGGGAACCTGCTTCTGCAGGAGGGTTGGACTAGATGATCTTTAAAGGTCCCTTCTGACCCCTAACGTTCTGTGATTCTATGTCCCAGCAGGTAAGACTGTTTAAGTTACTTTATCCCTCTGGAAGGGTTTTCTTTGATGTTGTAGCTTCTCAAAGTTCTTCTAGGGTGTTTCCAGCTATCCTAACTGAGCAGACTCTACCTTTCCTGCAGAGGTGCCATACCAGCAGAAAGCATCTGCTCACCAAATACCTTCAGGCTGAAAGGCAAGTGAGAGATAGAGGGTTTATTTTGTGTTTCTTGTGCTTTCCTATCTCAACTTTCAATATTTTAAAAAAAATAATGTTCTAATCTGTGTGTAGCCATCTGCTGACACCCTCTGTCTGGATTTCCAGAGCTGTGCCTTTCTTCTTCTTCTTGTGCATTTTCTATTCTTGATTAGAAATTAGATTTTTACTTTTTCAAGCTGTGACCCTGGCAAAGCTGAGTCAAGGCGGGTAGTAGCTCAGATATGGTCCACTTCGTTGAATGCTGTATCAGTTAGAATTCGTGATAATACCCCCTGTTATCCCTAGACTGGTTTGGAGCACTGGCAGGGGCTGCCCAGATGGGCTGCAGAGTCTCCTTCTCTGGAGACATCCTAAACCCATCTGGATAAGTTCCTGTGTGACCTACTCTAAGTGGTCCTGCTCTGGCAGGGGAGTTGAACTGGATGAGCCTTTGAGGTCCCTTCCAACTCTTAACATTCTGTGAATGAATGTGGTAAGAGAAGAATGATGGAATTCTTCCTTAGAGAAGCCTGTTATGTGCAATTTGAAGTGCCACAATAAGATGGCATAGTTAAGTATGAGAAGATCCATAAACAAAACAGTTCCCTCTGTCCCTAAAGGTGTCCCTAAACCCTGTGAGATAAGTTGGTATTACAGCTATATTTTGAGATGGTTCCTGGAGGGGCAGCTGGTGATGAGTTGTTTCAGCAGCATGTTGGAAGTAGAGCCTGGGCAACCTCTGGAAGAATTTTAGAAGTGTCAAGATTGCTGAGAAAGGAGAGGATTTGTTAGGGTTGGTCAATCTGATAAGAAAAAAGTGTATGTAAGCAAAGTGAAATAGGAACTGGCAGCTCTGGAGATGCATCAGGGTTTGTGAGTGTCTTTTGAGGAGATACAGAATCTACTGCCTAAAAAGTGTCGTTAACGCGAGTGGCAAAGACATGCTCAGGCTGGAAAGCAGAGGTGGGCTGAAGGAAAACAAAACAAAAGGTATTTTCCTTTGCCTTCTGCTGATCCTGCTTCAGATCAGAGCTACTGGAAAACTCCTCAAGGAGCAGTTGCAAGCTGTTCTACACGGCTACTTTGGCATAGCCCAGCTGGTTAATGCCATCAGATCCGGGCTGGTAACAGCTCCTGAAATACAACTTGTCTTTGCCAGAAGAGCAAAGTCTTAACAACAGAAAAGTCTGGTTGTATTTTTTTTCCATCATTGCCTATGTACTTCTCAGAGATATGTAAACAAAGCCAACTTGTTGATGAGAAATATGTCAATCAGAGCTGCTGAATGTTCTGGAGACAGTTATCACTAGATGTTTTGACTAAATGTCTGAGAGCTCACGCTCTTGGGAAATTTTCCAATAGATATGAAGATAAACACACAGACTTTTGGCATCTCTTGTGACTGGATGAGAATCTGAGAACTGATAATTATTTACATTTAACCTGTGTGGCTTCTAAAGCTTATGGTGTATCCTTGAGAAGGCAGCTCTGGAGCATCCCTGTAGGGGTGTCTGTGAAGGACAAAATCCCAGTGAATATAGAAATTCTGTCAGACTACTTGTCTACACTTCAAATCACATCAAAATAAAAATATTACTATGTCATGTTCATGGTCACAGCTGAAATATGGAAATAGCAAAAATCAGATCAGTGAACCTGTTCTGGAAAGATTTTTTTTTTTTTCCCTTGGGGGTAACATCACAGGCATTTGGTGAGACAGCAAGAAGAAATCTGGTATTCAAAGCAACTTTTTACAAGTTTTCATTTAAGTTGAGTGTTTAAGGATCCCTTGCTGTGAAAAGTCCCCTGCTGCTACAGTTCTGTGCTGCTGAATGATCCTTCCTTGGGCAAAATGATAAATCCTAGGTTTAGGCCTTTAGGGGGGCAAGATGAATTGCTGGGAGGTTGGCCTCAAGCAGCAAGAAGTGAAGATTCGTGACTAGGCACCTGCAAAAGCACAGAAGCAGTAAGTAACTCGTCACTACTGGCTCATTGAACTACGACGTGGGATAATTGAGAGCAATACAGGACAATCCCTAAGAAAATATCACCTCCTTAATCTGGCCAGGAGAGAGGGGGTTTTTCCTCTTAATTTTTTCTTTTGATCGAATTCTTCCTCTGAGAGCATAGGCAGAAATCTTGAGGAACATTCTGATTTCAGAAGAGGAGTCAGTAAGCAGAGCTTTTTAATCAGAAAGCTCAAACTCTCGTCTCTGCCAGCAGCTTTCTGATGTGCTTACCAGGGTCATGCACTAGAGTGATGCTTTCTGTTCTGGTGACAAGAAAAAGCAGTGCATGAGTGATTTTTGTTCTCCTCCTACATTACAGGTATGCTTGTTTTAATTTTATCTGTTACAATCAGTCTTTCCTCCAGCACCCATCTGACTGGCAGAAACACAAGCTCACACAGCCTGTTGAGTAGTAAACATTACCTGAGGAACATCACAGCATTCACCCAGATCAGCACGAGGAATGAATATAATGAAAATAAAAGGCTTACCCATGAAAACTAACCAGTCTCCATTAGTGAGAGTAAATGATTGACTTTACTCCTGGAGCCTGTAGAGTCTGGTAATTCTCCATCTCAGCCACAGACCTGTCATTGGCTTGCTTAGACATTGCATCTTTTATCTCAGCTAAGTCAATGGAATACAATCTGGTTCAGAGTGAGCTGGTGCGGGTAGAGGGTGCATTAACATAAACATCATTGCACAGTAGTGCAACAGCACAAGCATTTCATCTGATCTGAAACATCTTCTTCTCCCCTTAGAGGTTAGAAGTTCAAGATGGTCAGTGTGGTGTGTATTGCACTGGCCTTCTGCCTCCTGGAGTCTGGTTAATGAAGGAAACAAAGCTGATGTTAATTATGCTCTGAAAGCATCTCTCTGGATGGACACTGCTCCACTCTGTGTGTCAGTGTATGCATGTACTTTGTATGTATGTATGTATACACCACTAGCCATGCTTAAGCCCAAATCCAGATCACTGGATGTTATATTTTCATGACATTGACTGAAAGATTAGGCTCCCATTTTTGTGCATTTGTGTCTTGAGGAATCTGTGATCCTGTGAATGGCTTCCTTGTTCTCTTCGAGCAGCCACCAATGTGTAGGACTCCTTACAACCTGTCAGAAGGATCTAGGGACTTGCCAAAGTGTATTAAATATGCAGCCTTAGTGATTCTGTGCATACTCTTCACTTTGGTTGTAAGTTCATAGCATAATTGCAGAGAAGCAGCTGCTCCCCAGCCCATGGGAGCCCCCAGAAGCCCTGAATTCCTGCCTTCCAGGGAGCAAGCACCTAGGCACCCTTCACATCCCTCAACAACCCACAATTGGAATAGCTTCTCTTCATTAACCCATTCGGTCCCTACTTGGCAAAGTTAAGAGGGATGGAGACAGGCTCAGCTGCCAGTTTATGCGTAATATTAATTACATCAGGTCTTCCCAGATGGTTTTGCTTGAGGAGACTGGCACCAGCTGTAGATAGCAGGGATGCTCCAACTGTCCCTATTATATCCATAGCACTGGTTTTGGATCTTATTCCTCTCTTTCATCTTCAATAATCCAGGTCTCAGATGAACAGAAATCAGCTGTATTCCTGTTCTTGCAGTGGAGGTGATATGAACTAGAGCAAGAGAAGGACAATAACTGGATTGCTGCATTCTCCTGTGTGTTTTCAGGTCTGCAGTCTCTGCTCAGCCTGCCACCCAAGGCAACATGTGAGTCCATCCTGGTGCTGCAAATAGCCCATATTTGCTGATCTTTAGAAGTTTCCACAAAGACCTGGCTGGATGTCGATGTATTGGTACTATTCCTGCTTTACTGTTAATTTCCAGTGGTATTATGGGAACAGTTAATTGCAATAATTGGTTTGTATAAAACCCTTCTACATGCCCACATCCAAACATCTGAGCTTCACAGCTCATAAAAATTTAACAATTCAAGAACAAACAAAGACAAATGCTAATTAAGTTCTGTGTCTTCCAGCATTCCCAGGCCTCTCCTGGGACTTGCCAGTCTTGTCAATATTTTAACATGTTCAGCAGCTCCTGAGAGTAAACAAATGGCCATCAGTAAGTGAGCAGTTCTGGGTTTCAGAATTGGTTGCTCAGGTAAGTTGCAAGTGTCTGGCAGACTGTGAGTACACTCACTTCAGAGGCACAGAAACCAGGCTTGGGCATCTCTAAAATGCTGGAATTCTGGATATGTTCATGTCAAGGCCAAGCTTTAGGTTATGTGAAATGTGTTCTCCACCAGCTAATCAGCAGATGGGAAACTGAGGACTCAGATGTATTAGTCTCCCAGCCCTTTACTGGCATCTGACAATCCCATCTACTTGTATTTCCTTCAGAGGAACTTCACAACAGATACACAAAGAATCAAATTCAAGCTGTACAGACTCAATTTGATGGTGTCCCTTTAAAAAAATCACCAAGAAACAATAGCACAGTTGTCCTATGGCTTATCAGATTAAAACACTGGGCCATCAGGAATGCCTGCTTGGTTTTTCTTCAGGGCCAAGTCAGCAAGGAAAAAGCCACTCAGTCAAGAGACAGATAACTTATACTGGGAAGAAAACTACGTGATCAGACCACAACTCCATAGAGGGAGTTAAGTTATTAAAAGCCTCAGAAGATGCTTTGATGTGGACAAATAGTGATGCCTCTGACAGTTCAGTGCTTCTTCTGATATCAGGTGGAACGGCCAGTGAAGCTGATACAAGTTACAGCCCCAGAGCAACAATCCAACTCATGCACCTCTGGATAAATTCAGCCTTGTCTCTGTTGATGTTAAAGCTCCAGAGGATGCTAACACAGTGAAGTTATTTTGAGCCTTTCCTATTGACTCAATGTTCTGCACAAGGAAGTTTCTTGCCCTCCTGCAGGTAAGCTCATACTCACCTCAGGGACTCGGCCTGAAGGGAGAAGGCTGCAAATGCAAATGCTGTGTGCTGGATGATGAATTGACCTGCCTGCCTTCTTGGCTCACCCTGATGCAAGTAGTCAGGTTTGGAAGCAATTACTAGAGTCAAGTCCTTTTAATACTCTTTCGTTCCTAGCTTTGCAGTACAGTACAAAGAGTTTTCCATCTCCTCCTTACAGCCTGAATGATACTTGTTTGTCATTAAACCCACAAACGACCCGTCCTTGCTAGAAAAGCCAGCCTCGTGTTAGACTTCAGTGTCCTGCTCCTAGGGACCAGAAATGTTTTACCTGGACAAAACCTGCATATATTGGTTCAGAAATACCCAGATAAGCCATATCCAGTCTTTGCTCTCACAGCCTGATGAAGTTCTGGATCACTGTAAGTGTATAAGCACCATGCAATTATAATAATAAGCACAGCCATTTCACAAACATCACCACTCACAAAAGTCAGTGTCTGGGCTTCTGTAAATAAACTGGTATGTACTTTATTATGGAAACCAGCAAGGAGCTGGGTCTGTATATGCAGATTCTATAACTAGGTAGCCTTCATTAGTACATGCAAGCATGTTTTCTTAATTGCCACATGAAACTGTTGTCTCCTAAAATTCTGTGGGTGGTTTGAAACAAAATCCTGAAGATTAATACTGTCTTGAGCTAGAAAATTACTTCTTGTGTAGCTTAGTTTAGCTTTCTATGGCTGCAATAAATGCATATCTTGATGATATGTTTAATGTTACATCACATTGGGCTATTTTCTGTTGTACTGAGAGACCTCTCAGTGTTTTTCCACAGTGTTAAGAAGACAGAGATCAATTACAACACTATTAGGTGTCAATTAACACCTTTGCAGTCTGAATCCCAAATGAACCTGTTGAAACTACCTCACTGTATGTCATTGCCATGTATAAATGCTGGTTAAACATTTAATGAAGGCATGAAAAAGTAATTGCCTGTTTATGTAGTGGCAAGTTAATCCCATCACTGTTAGTTATGACCACTGGAAAACTAAGACTGAATTTGTGAATCTGAGTGGCTGAAATGGGCTCTGAAATGCATCACTCAGGTGCACTTCTATGTAGTGCCTAAATATAGATTTGGGGAATGTAATTTTCAGCACTTCGACAATCCTATGAAGCCATGAAGTTAGTTTTCACTATGGTCTAGTCACCACTGTTGCTCCTTATAGAGCTTAAGCACTGTGTAGCACCTACAAAGCCTTGAGCTTTCCTGGAAAAGGTCATCACCACATGAAAAATTCATACTTTTTAGCAATAATTTAGACTCAAATGTAGTCAGTACAAGAAGGTTAACACCTCCACTCACAGGAAAATGTAGCCATTGCCCTTGGAATAAGAACTTTCCCCCTGCAGAATATTAAAAATAGGGTTTTTATTTATTACAAGTAAGCAAGACTTTGCTTTGGCAGCTCAGCTGAAAAATGGCACCTTTAGGAACTGTCATGGTTTAGGAAGGAGTTGCTTTTGCTTGGTAACAGGGGGAGCGGGTTGCAGTGAAGACCCGGTAAAAGTTTTTTAGACTCTCCCCCGACTCCTGGGTTCAGAGCCACCCCCCGGCCCGGCTGGGCCAATCTGGCGCCTCTGCGATCACTATTTAGGGACGGGAATTTGAGGTGCCAGGCAGGAGGTGTAAGAGTGGTACAAGATGAAGGCGACCAAG